>JACEFZ010021520.1:325000-586664 GCA_014155875.1 Cepaea nemoralis
TTTGCGCAATGATGCACGCCACGAATTTCGGTCTCTGGCTGCAGCCTCCCAGGTGTCATGATGAATTCCAAAAGCATTCAGTGAAATTTTCAGAGTGTCTTTAAAACGTTTCCTCTGGCCACCTTGGGAGCGTTTACCACAACGCAGTTCGCTGTAAAAAATTCGTTTAGGGAGCCTGTGATCTGGCATGCGAGTCAAGTGACCAGCCCAGCGAATCTGATTCTTCATCAGTAGAGTGTGGATACTGGGTACGGATGCTCTTTCTAGGACTTCAGTGTCTGGAATCTTGTCTTGCCATTTAATCTTCAGTAGCTTCCTTAGGCAGACTGTGTGGAAGTGGTTTAATTTCCTAGCGTGTCGCTGATAAACAGTCCAGGTTTCACAAGCATATAGCAGTGTGGATAATACAACTGCTTTGTAGACTTTTAGCTTTGTTTGCAGGCTTATTCCAGTTCTGTCCCATACATTCTTGTACAGTCTGCCAAAGGCTGCACTGGCCTTGGAGATTCTTGCATTCACTTCGTCATCGATTGTGGCAGCTTGTGACACGGTGCTGCCAAGATAGGTAAATTTGTCCACAACACTTAGTCTATGATCAGTCACTTTGATATTCGGCACAGTGTGATTATTCCCTGGAGCTGGCTGGTACATAACTACAGTCTTCTCCAAGTTGATATTGAGCCCAAAGTTGGCACAGGCATGTGAGAAACTACTACTACTACTACTACTTCATCATCATTTCCTCTTCTTCCCTTTTTCTCCTCCCCATCTCCTCCCCCTATTCCTACACCTCATCCTCCTCTTCTTTTATTTCTTCTTCTGTATCTGATTCTTCTTCTTTCCTGTTTCGAATAACCTTCCTATCAATATGATCAATACAACTGATCAAGAACAACAAGGACCTAGATCTCTTGTCAATCATGAAGGTCTACGCCATTTGGCAGGACACACAATGATGGTGCTCATTAGATTACGAGTCAATTTCAATATTTTAGTATATAACGAGACATATAGAAATCATATTTATACATATTTGTGTATACATGTGTGCACCCCCACACATAATGTGTGTGTGTGTGTGTCTGTGTGTTTATGCCTGTGTGTGCGTGTGTATGTGTTTAAATCGTATATCATGGATGACCTCATGTAGTTCCCCCAACATTACCTAGTTGATAAGCGCCAGATAGAGGGCCACAGGCTTGGACGACTGGCGAGGCGTCCCATCCTCGAGGATATATCGCCACTCCCATTGTGACGAGCAGACCTGGGTAGAGAGCAATGTAGCAACATTAGAAGCGCGGCAAAATTATTTACTGTCACAATTACCGGGATATATATGGACGTAAGGTAATACCATGGCAAACGTGGGACGGTGCTGACTGGTGTAAGGATTGGTTATCGATGGTCATATGTAGCAACGACTTATGGACACAGTGTAATAACACTAGCAGAAATGGTCATGATTGAGGATAAAATAAATGCGCACGTAATTAAGATAAACCGAACGTTAAACTTGCCAAGACATCAACAGCAGCTGAAAAATGCTGGTGTTGACTGCAATGTCCTGTAAATAGGATATGTGGAAAAAAAATGAAAATACACCTCTGGAATCTGTCTATCAACATCACCATCATCATGTGCCTTGTAGATAGGTGTGGGAGGTTAAGGTTCGCCATTTCACACGATCATTAGTGATTTGGGTCAGATCTGTGTTCTTGCCCCGGTTATGCCATGTGCCATCCAAGTAATTATCTTGTTGTCTTCCCCCTTACTCTTTTGCCATCAAGTTTGTCAGTTGTCACAAGGTTTCCTAGTTTACGTCTTCTCATAACACATTCAATATATCTTGATCTTCTACGTTACATTTCTGAACTTGTGCGAGTTGATCGGATCATAACGTACTAGTCGTGGTAGGGAAGGCAGTCTGAAATTGTTTTTCTTCTTGTCCGTGACCATAGCCATTTCCTATATATAGAGACTGTATGCCTTTCGTCGTAGACTCGAGACTATCAACAACAACTGTCTGTTCGTTGCTCGCATGCTCATTCAGTCACATCTACACTCTCCGACACATTTTGATGGGTATGTAAAGGCAAGATAATCGACTTTATTGCTTTATTCCATAGGATTCGGTCTCCTTCCACAAAGTGGCTTGCCGAAAACGTCTCACTAAGCACGAACTCTGTAGCTCCAGCGACGACCCGCATATCCTATTTACAGGACTTCGCTGTCAACACCAGGATTTTACTGCTGTTGTTGATGTCTTGGCAAGTTTCATGTTCAGTAGTTTGTCATTCCTTTCTGAACGACCGGCTCCCATACGAACACGTTAAAACCCCGTGCGACACGGTCTGCTGCCAAATCGGCGCCGCGCTGTGTTTTGAACGCATGATAAAGGCTCACGTATAGCGTTCGCAAGCCTTTAGGTCACGGAGACTGGCTGTTTATTATTAAGATATGTGTGTGTGTGTGTGTGTGTGTGTGTGTGTGTGTGTGTGTGTGTGTGTTAGGAACGTCCATTTAGAATCCGTTAGTGCAGCACCGCGCGTAATTGCGTACGTTGAACATGATCATGCCATAGTCATGTGATAAGTACTGACCAGTGAATAAAAGAGCACGTGCTTATCACCCCATGATGCATAGGTTCTGTTTCTGACCGTTGAGAAAATGGCCGGGTTGATCCAAAATCCGCCCAAAGAAGCTCAAAGAGCGGTGATTCAGTTTCTTTCATTTGAAGGATGTCGATCAGTGGACATTCATCGAAGAATGCAGGCAGGGTACGGTAACAAATGTGTGTCGAAAACAACAGTGACAGACTGGGCACGAATGTTTCGGAAAGGACGTCAGTTCACGACAGATCTTCGACGGCCGGGTCAAGCGCATATTGTTGCAACAGAAAAAAACCATCGCCAAAATTGATGCAGCAGTACAGATGAACCGTTGTCAAAGCATACGTTCGCTAGCGAAAGAATTTGATGTGTCAATTGGGACAATTCGTAAGGTCGTTCAGAAACTGCAATATCCGAAGGTGTTCACAGTGGGTATCACGGATGTTGACCGACCACCAAAAAGAGGAACGCATGGGATGGTGTTTGAACCACTTGCTGCGTTACAGAGTGGAGGGTGATGCATTTCTCTTCCGCATAGTGGCAGGCTATGAATCATGGTGTCACCACTTTGAGCCGAGCAGCAAAAGAGATAGCATGCAATGGAAGCATGCTGGATCACCAAAAGCAAAAAAATTCAAGTTACAGGTTTCCGCTGGTAAGGTTATGTATGCTGAGCGCATTTTTGTTTACCATGAAGGGCTACTTTAAAGAATATGGTGTCAACATCAACTCTACCCACTACTTGGAACCATTAGACAAGCTGCAAAAAGCCATCAAGAATAAACGACCTGGTACCTTTCTCGCGGTGTGATTTTGTTGCACGAACATGCTCGTCCGCATGTTGTAAAGATTGTGCAGGAAGCATTAGCTTAGAAGAAGTGGCAAATTCTGCAACATCCAGCCTATACTCCTGATTTGTCACCATGTGATTTTCATTTGTTCGGACCTCTGAAGAAGCTCTATAGGGGCAACGGTTTCACACAGATTCAGACGTAATGAACGCGGTAAACATTTGGTTCAGTGAGCAAACACAATCCTTTTTTGCGGACGGCATTCGCCGCCTACCTAAGCAATGGGATGCTTGCCTGAATGCCTACGGCGACTTCTTCTGACCAACCCATAGTGCATAATTCATTCAAAATGAATGCTTTGTTTAATTCTACCACACCTGTTAATGTTTATGTTTCTTTCATGTGTTTGTAATAAAGCCATCGGAAAGGGTTTCAAATGAACGACCTTTATATATATATATATATATATATATATATATATATATATATATATATATATATATATATATATATATATATATGTGTGTGTGTGTGTGTGTGTGTGTGTGTGTGTGTGTGTGTATATATATATATATATATATATATATATATATATATATATATATATATATATATATAATGTCGTAATGTCACCTCTATCGTTGTTTATGTGTGGCAAATTAGATATTCCCACAGAAAACATCTGCATGCAGGACAGGTTCGCGACTAAATCATTAAAGAATAGACAAACTATATCACAAAGACCCATGAAGGTGAGTTTGAAGGCAAGCGAGCAAGAGGCTGACAACGATGCAAGTGAGAAGATAACATCACTAGATGGACGAACAGCAGCCTGACACAATGTACAATCAAGGTGAGAGAGTGTTGGAGATCCATTTCAGCCAACCTTCAATTTTTAGACGGCACCAGATTGATTGATTGATTGATTGATTGATTGATTGATTACAAAACAAGAGAACAGGCAATAAAGTGATAATATTTTCGTGGGTGTGGTGGGCAGAGAGGGGCGCTACTTTCTGCAAGGAATGTGCTGTATGATATTGATGTTAACAGGGTTAGTTCGGCCTGCTTAAATTTCTGTTGTAGTATCCAAGTGTCACCTGTGTAAGTTTAAACATTCACCGATCTCTTAAACATGTGAATGAAGGATTCCCAACTAACACAGCCAATCAATAAACAACCAACACAATCAAGCAACGAACCAAACAACCAACCTAACCAACAACTAACCAAGCACAGAAATCGCGATAACCACTGACGACAGCAGCAGTAACTTACCAGCAGAGACCTGCAGTATACCCGCCAGTCTTGTCAACAAGGAAGTCACGAGGTCGCTCAAGAACAAGGACACCAGGGCAGATACGGCTACCAGCACCGACAAGCACGCGCCAGCACCGACGATGATAGTGCAGATCTGTTCAAAATCATACGTCAGAGGAAAAAATGTATTAAATAAAATAAGAACAAGAATAATAATATTCACCACCTTTATCGTGTGTATGTCTTTTGCAGAACGTCGCCCTCGTCATGGCCCGTCGAAAAGATGCTCGATCCTTTGTCAGCTCTCTTGCCTCATACATTGTGATGTCCAAGATCTGGGAATTGTCCCGTGTCCATCTTCGTGTTGGTCGCCTACACCTCTACTTCCAGGAAGCACGCCTCTCGTCGCCACTCTTTCAACCACGGTGACGTTTAATATGGCCGACGTATTTCAGCTTCCGAGACATGGTACTGTTCATAAGACAATTTTCTTCGATGTCCAGATCTGGTACATGGTGTACTTTTAATGACGTGGGGTTTTTGAAAATATTGCTGTTCCAAGTTTTGTATTTACTTTTATGTTGCATGAAACTCCACAGAGAGTGAATAAAAAACTTGGAACGACAATATTTTCAAAAACCCACAGCCATTAAAAATACACCCTGTATTTTGTCCATATTTCCCCCCGTTTTGATCCACCGCATTCTAAGAATGTTTCTGTAAAATGTAAATTCAAAAGCAAGAGTTGTCTTCTTTAGTGATTGCTTGAGACTATTTGTATCTTGCCCCAGCAAACATACATGTTCTGAAAATGTGAACGTCTCCATACCAATATTATTATAATAAAATAAGATAACTCAAACTTTTTTCGGGATCATAGTTGTTTCAGTACTTTCTCGTTACCAAGCCAATAAAAATAGTTAGTTGCGTAGCCTTTACAGGACTGTGCAGTCAACCCCAGTATTTTTTGGCTGTTTGTGATCTCTTGACAAGTTTACGTTCAGTAGTTTACCATTGATTTCTGAACGACCTGCACGAATCACGACATTGAGCATTCTATATAAAAACCAGAATCTGTTGCATTCTGTTTGTAAATGTCATCCGTCTGTTGATAATATTTGTTTTAATTTCCCCGAAGCTTTTGGCTATGGGACATAGCGCCATAACATACTGTAGACCTGGATTCACAGATAATTAGATGGTCAATACTTCCATCACTATCGCAGGCGACAAGCCCCGCGGTTGAAGACATGTCCGACTGCGTTCAAGATATTATCAGCACAGTTTGCTATCAACTTCGCTTACGCACGCATCTCTATATATGCGTTTCCATTATTCCCGTGGGTATATATTATCAAGCAGGTTGAGAGTTGCTGTTCTCGGTTCTGTTATCTCATATTCTTATACTGGATACATGCTTAACTTGTGTTGTAACTGATTCAGTGTGCCAAACATCCAGCAGGTGTGCACCAAACATGGTACACAATCAAATGAACACGTATTATTATGTAAATGTATATTCACTGAGCATTGAAATTGCGGAAGTTACCATGAAACCAAAGAAATAACACGGTGATCCAAGTATGGCGATACATCGTCCTTCTGTTCAGATGTAGAAACTAGAGGACAGCACAAAATTGAAAGCTATAGTTACCGTCCGGAACTGGAACCTGTCACCTCCAAACGACGACCGCACTTGACTGCAAGAACACGGATAATTCGACGCATGACCCGTCATTTGTAGGTAACAGGTTCGAATCCCGGTCGGTAACTATAGCTTTCAGTTTGTACGAGGGTAAGTTAATAAGTAAGTCACAAATGGCTGTAGGAAAATAACTACACATGATAACAACTAGAAACAGTTTATTTTTATATATACATTGTCCCTTTATTTCTCAACATAATTTCCCCCAACATTGATGCACTTATCCCATCGTTTTATAAGTCCTCCCAGACCGGCTGCTTTGTTTTCATTTACTGGCCATCCCACAGAACTGTGTAACTTATTTATTGACTCTCCCTCGTAACTTTTTCTACCCAGCTATGCACCGCTTTACGGGACAAACATTTGTCAGCATAAACACTGACAACCCACCTTGGCGGGAGACATTTCGCGAATGACGCCGAAGTTGAATGTGAAGTGAAAACGTGGCTTAAAAAAAACAGAGCACGCAGTTCTATGCAGCCGGTTTGGGAGGACTGATAAAACTATGGGATAAGTGCATCAATGTTGGTGGAAATTATGTTGATAAATAAAGGGACAATGTATGTATACAAATAAACTGCTTTCAAGTTGTTAAAAACAAAACGTTTTCAACCCAAAAAAAATGGTTTCAAGTTGTTATCATATATAGTTATTTTTCTACAGCCATTTGTGACTTACTTATTAACTTACCATCGTATTTTATCTAGCACGTCCTCTAGTTTCTGCTTCCTTCTTCTCCTTCTATGAGCGCCAAACATTACATGTGTGTTTATTTATGAACTGTCTTGGTCACCTCAAGCGGTTCCGGTGTTGATATTTCTGTGGGGGTCAAATTTGGCGATATGTTAACTTTCAGTCGTTAATAAGTTAAGAATTAATATTGCATAGAAAAATAACTCTACCTGCCAAGACACGCTAGGAATATCCCAGAAGCCGCCGTATCGTCCACAGTTATCCAGAATTGTAACCATCCCGTCTTCACCGACTTGTATGTCCGGGCATCTACGGAAAACGCCGAAGTAGATAGTCATGATGCCGCCACTGTCGGAGACGTACGATCCTTCCAGCCAATAAGGAAAGTAGTAGCCAATGGCGCTAGCCAGGGAAGCTACGCATGAAATCAGAGCCCATATTTTGCCTACATTTGTGGCACCCATTGAATGGCGACTTGTGAAGATACTCGTCGAGTTGTAGAAGGTTTACCTTCGATGTGGTGGATGAAAGAGTTCAATGCTTGCACGCTGTAACATAAAGATGACTTCAATTACCTGTTGATTCTGTTGTTACTGCTATTATTTCTTCAATGAAATAAATCAAATTCACCGCAGTAGAAGGCGCCATTTGCTGCTGCTACTACCTACTACAACTATTACTACTACTACTACTACTACTACTACTACTACTACTACTACTACTAAAACTACTACAACTGTTACTACTACTACAACTACTACTACTACTACTACTACTACTACTACTGGCACCTTGCCATCTTGGCAGACAATAGTTTGTTAATTGTGCTGACAAAAATGCATAATAACTACAACCCTTGGCGCAAGCGAATGTTAGTTAGTTAGTCGCGGTTCCAACTTCACGGCAACGGGTCGTCTACATATTGCTCCTTTCCTGTGCCAGTGAATATAACAAAATGCTCCTCACTGCCCTATGTGCACGATGGAATAGACCGGAGTGTCTGCAAGCCACTAGCCCGCACAGGTACACTGTGCATAATGCCGCCGCCAGAATGCCAACACAAAAGTCCTCCACGAAAAAAACAGTTCATCGTCGATGAAAACGGCAGTCACCAGAAAGACTTCATTGACCAGGGTTATATCCCATATGGCTCGGTCTCTTTCCGCAGGGCGACCCACCGAAAGCGCCGCACAAAGCACGAACTCCGTAGCTATAGCGACGACTCCCAGGAGTCTCCTGGAAAATGCACTCATGACCCGAAAAGGCAAACCAGTCAATCCAGCAACAGCCGGCCGTCATCGTTCCGAACATGCAGTTCACGCGAAAAACAACCGCGGAAAGATGCAAAAGCATTCCACGCGAAATTCACAGCTCACAGTGTCGCGCCACGCACTCACTCAGTAGCAGGGCGACGGAACCATAGCCTCCTTAGTCGCCTCTTACGACGTGCATGGTAGGCAACTGTTACTATTCTTTGCTCCCCCGTATGGGCCCCAGCAACACACGGGCTAGCGAATGTGACTGATCAGACCAGTTCGTGCGGTAAACAACAACAACAACAACTACTACTACTATTACTACTACTACTACAACTACTACCTTGCGGTGTATGGCAGGGGGGTCTTGAGCCTGGGGGATTAAGGTCGCCTGGCTAGTGCAGTCGCCGCGAACTGTGCGTGTTAAGGTTGGCGTTGTTTTTTCCCCAGACAGGAAAAAATCCCCCCCTCCCCGAGGATTGGAACCCGGGTCTCCCGAAGGAGAATCCGGCATTCTAGCCACTCGACCAGCCGCTCCCCACTTCTACTAATATTATACTATTACTAATAATAATATAATAATAATAACTCAAGCTGCTGCTCCTACTAACACGACTTATCGTCAACATCATGCAGCAGGTATTAATAATAATAATAATAATAATAATAATAATAATAATAATAATAATAATAATAATAATAATAATAAGCTTTACATTATACAAAATATAACAGATGAGATAGACTGTGACAGTCATACATGAAGCATATCTTCACCTTGCTCCGCCAGCCCTGTAGGTCCGTTACAATCACAACATGCATGTACTGTTTATCCTTCAGTCAACTGAAAGCTGCAGTGACTGTCTCAACCTCCAAACTGATGTTGTTGTATTATATGCCAGGCTTTCATGCACTAAAAACTGTCTTTTGACTTTCGCTATGAACCTCGGGAAATTCTTTTGCCTCTTAGCACAGACACAAAAATGCATATGATTAAATCACATGTAGTGTATCAATTATTGCAACTCCCATTCAGCGCTGCCAACTGGCCACTTCCTACACTCCCGATCCAGTGTGATTATGACCTTGCATAGATCTACACTGCATTGGCACCTTGCCGTCTTGAGAGACGGAAGTTTGTTACGTTTTACTTTTAAAAGGCACAATAACTACAACCAAGATAAGACAGAATATATGGTAATTTCAAGAGACGGAATGGCTAAAAACTCTGGCCACATACAAATAGATAATATGACCATTAAAAGAACTGAAACATACAAATACCTGGGTACAATCTTCAACTGCTCCAACATCATAAGGGAAGAAATACAAACTAGAATCAACTCTGGAAATAAGATATACTATGCACTACAACATCTACTAAAATCAAATACGCTACCTCGTAACACCAAAATCACAATATACAAAACACTGATCAGACCAGTTGTGCTGTATGGCTCTGAAACCTGGAGTACAACGAAAGGAGACGAAGTCTTGTTACAAACCTTTGAGAACAAAATTTTAAGACGCATTTTTAGACCCATTAGGGATACACAAAGTGGAGAGTGGAAAAGAAGAAGTAACAAAGACATTTATGATCTGTTTAAGTCTCCGCTAATCACTGGTATCATGAAAGCTAATAGACTACAATGGCGGGGGCATATAGAAAGAATGGAAGATAATAGGGAAACAAAACTCGCTTACACTCAGGAAATAAATGACCGTAGACCCCGAGGTAGACCAAGAAGGCGGTGGAGAGATAATACATATACAGACCTACAAGCACTTGGAATCAACGACTGGCAAAGAGAAGGTCCACCAGAGAGACAAATGGAGACGGATTGTATCTGCAACAAAGAACCTCAATGGCTCGGAACGCAGAAGAAGGAGAAGAATAACTACAACCCATTGCAGGGACCAGGGATGGAGTTATAACTCTCCATAGCACAAAAGCAGTTAGTTGCATATATTTTACGGGAGTCCGCACTCATCCCCAGCACCTGTTTGGCTGTTTGTGATTTCTTGGCAAGTTTACGGTCAGTAGTTTTCCATTGGTTTCTTAACGACGGCATTCATACCAATGTGTGAAAACCAACGCAAGGCAGACTGCTGCGAAAACGATCGCAGTTGTATTTCGAACGCGACATGCAGGATTGCCTATTGCCTATTGCATCCGTAATCCCTTCGAGCACAAAGACTGGGATGAATTGAAGAGACCATGAGTTACCCATGCTAAATGATCCATCTCTCGGCCTGCCTAATTTATTCCAGAGGAAAGGTAACACCAATACGTCTGGAACAAGACAATCCGCAGAAACTGCCGAATAAACAAAGCAATACTCTAACGGTTCGCCCGTAAAAGCTTCTATCTTAGACCAGTTGCCGACCAAGGCTTAAGGCTGTCATGACATTTAGTCTTAGGTTGCAATTCCTCGCACTAGGGTAAGGCTTGTACCCTCCCAACCGCGCTCCTCCGCCAGAAGCCGTTGGCACATTGTGGGGTGTCGGGTTTGGTGATCGCCGCCCAACATTCGGAGCTAACAGTAAGCACGTTGCACCGTCTACTATTTTACAGTAGGTCAGGCATATCAAACCAAGAACAGACACCAGCATATATCTAACATTTGGCCATAACACTAGAAAGGCGCCGGCTTCCTGGCCTAGAGGTTAGCGACTTTTCTCCGTAATCTCGTATACTCTCGTAAGTAACGTGACGACGGTGAGAATCAGCAGTGGTTCGAATCGCGTCGGTAACCTACGGGGTATATGCGCCGGCCGCTCAGAAAGCACTGGCAAACTACTGAGCGTAATCTTGCCAAGAAATCAACAATCAGCTGGAAAATGCTGATGTTGACAGCGATGTCCTGTAAAGGATATGCAAATTTTTTTATTTTTTTTTACTAGAAAGGCAACAATGGAAACAAAAGTTTCTCTCTCTCTCTCTCTCTCTCTCTCTCTCTCTCTCTCTCTCTCTCTCTCTCTCTCTCTCTCTCTCTCTCTCTCTCTTTCTTTCTCTCTCTCTCTCTGTGCGTGTGTATGTGCGTGTGTGCGCGCGCGCGTGCGTGCGTGTGCACTGACGTTTATGTTGTCTGAAGCACTGAAAAGGATTTGCAATTATCGGTGTGAGGTTTGTGTAGAGATTTTCCTCCCGTCCCAGTACCATAGTAGGACCATTTCCGCGGTAATTGTATTGCAGAGCTTTTCTGTCCCTCTAAAACAGTGGTTCTCAACCTTTTTTTGCCCGTGCCCCCCTTCACCATATTTTACAACGTCATTTCCCGCCCCCCCCCCCTTTCCTATCAAAAATGTAGCCCGTGACCCCCTTCACCGTACTTTCAGAACGTCATCCCCCCCCCCTTTTTTCCTATCTAAAAATCCCCCACCCCTACACAGTATACTTAAAAATGGAAGGTAAATGTAATAGCATATACTAAAACAAGTCTAGACATCCACATAAAACATGATTTGTGGGTCTACTTACTTTATATAATGAATTTTAGAAGGATGAGACGTACATAACTGTAAAGTATGAAGGGAAAAGCAATATCAAGTATTAACGCGATCTTGAAATGGTCTTCATTCCCCCACCCCCTGGAAACCCTAAAATTCCCCCACTGGGGGGGGGGGGGAAATTCCCCACCGGTTGAGAACCACTGCTCTAAAAGCTTAGAAACCAATGGAGTGTGCACAGCCTCTATTGTAACGTCACATCTACAGATAAATAGATTAGGATCTACCCAATTTGTGAATTATAACCATGCTGGCTGGAATTGTGTCATTGTTGTTATTTCCTCCACAGATTTTCGATATTTCGTTGTCAACAGACTTCAGTCCAATGTTCAGCTTAAAACGGTGCTATGATCAGGACTCTTCCCGGTCTCAAATTTCCGGTACACATCTATTAGTTATTCTGGAAATTAGTTAGTTAGTTAGTTAGTTAGTTAGTCGTAGTTCCAACCTCATAGCAACGGGTTGTCCCCATTATGCTCCGTTCCTGTGCCAGTGAATATCACACAAAATGCTACCCACTATATGGAAAAGTGGAAAAGACAGGAGTCTCGACAAACAACAGCCCGCACAGATACACTGGATATTCTGGAAATAAGATATACTATGCACAACAACATCTACTAAAATCAAAGGCGCTATCTCGTAACACCAAAATCACAATATACAAAACACTGATCAGACCAGTTGTGCTGTATGGCTCTGAAACCTGGAGGACAACGAAAGGAGACGAAGCCTTGCTACAAACCTTTGAGAACAAAGTTTTAAGACGCATCTTCGGGCCCATTAGGGATACACAAAGTAGAGAGTAGAAAAGAAGAGGTAACAAAGACATTTATGATCTGTTTAAGTCCCCAAGGCTAATAGACTACAATGGCTGGGGCATATAGAAAGAATGGAAGATAATAGGGGAAACAAAACTCGCTTACACTCAGGAAATAAATGACCGTAGACCCCGAGATAGACCAAGAAGACGGTTGAGAGATAATATATATACAGACCTACAAGCACTTGGAATCAACGACTGGCAAGAGAGGGTCAACCAGAGAGACGAATGAAGACGGATTGTATCTGCAGCATAGAACCTCAATGGCTCGAAACGATGAAGAAGAGAAGAAGATCTATTAGTTATGTCACGAGACTGTGAAGATGCCATAACTCTACTGGTCTGCAGAAAACATACAATTCTATGACTGCTAGAAACTGAATCCATGACCACTATAGTGGATAATCTGCCCTCGTAACTTCTCTTGTATGGTGTTAAAAGTGTGAACTATTAAGGATGTCACATACTTTAGGCTGCAGCTTCACCAGGTTGGGTGAACAGTTTCCTTCTATTTTTCTGCAACTCATAGTAGCCTAAAATGGGTACCAGAAAAAGTTATGTCAAGTGAAAGCGACCGATGAGATATTGACCACATAGCCTATGTAATGTCGATGCGTCTACAACCTGGGGCTGGCACAATTTACTCAATAATCTCAAGGCGTGAAGAGAGATCTGTTACTTTACTTAATTGTACAGTATAGATAAAGGTATAGGTATAGCAGATGCTGTCGTTGGGGTGTGAAGTATTAGGTCTCCGCATATTCTAGGCCATGATCTATGGATATGGGTAATCAGTTACCTTCCTCGTCGTACATAGTGGTCAGATCCTTATTATATCAGGAATCAGTGCGTTTGGGGCCCTTCTTTCCAACAAGTCACCTAATTTATTTATTTATTTCTTTATTTATTTATTTATTTTGGGCATATCCTTTTTACAGGATATCGCAGTCAACAAAAAGCATTTCTGCCGCTGTAATCGCATGGCAAGTTTACGTTCAGTAGTTTGCCAATGCTTTCTGAACGGCCGTCACCGATATCAACGCAAACCCAAAGCAACGCGGTTTGCTGCCAAATCGCGCGCAGCTGTGTTTCGAACGCGGGTATATGGGGTTACAAATCGCGTCCGTACTACTTCGCCACGGAGACGGTAGTCGCATAATTAGGACAGTTAGCACAGCCAGTGATTTGGCTGCATTTGACTACGATAATTCGCGGAGTTGGCGGTATGGACTTTCACAAAACAAGAAATGGTTTGTAAACTCTCCCAATTGAAAAAGAACTGAGCTCAGCCAAGAACCGATATCACAGCACTCGGGATACTCCTATACGCGCTCAGTCCCCGTATCCTGAAGTAATGGATCGGACTTCTAGCCTTCTATGATAAAGGCTAAAACTCAGAGGGCACGCGTACAGTTAAGGGCTCCTTTACGTGTACAGTTAAGGACTCATTTACGTTTACAGTTAAGGACTCCTTTACGTGTACAGTTAAGGGCTACTTTACGTGTACAGTTAAGGGCTCCTTTACGTGTACAGTTAAGAACTCATTTGGGTGTAAAGTTAAGGGTTCCTTTACGTGTACAGTTAAGGACCCCTTTACGTATACAGTTAAGGGCTCCTTTACGTGTACAGTTAAGACTCCTCTACGTGTACAGTTAAGGACTCCTTTACGCGTACAGTTAAAGTTTCCTTTACGTGTACAGTTATGGACTCCTTAACGTGAACTGTTAAGGGCTCCTTTACGTGTACAGTTAAGGGCTCCTTTACATGCACAATTAAGGGCTCCTTTACGTGTAGTTAAGGGCTCCTTTACGTGTAGTTAAGGGCTCCTTTACGTGTACAGTTAAGGACTCCTTTACGTGTACAGTTAAAGTTTCCTTTACGTGTACAGTTAAGGACTCCTTAATGTGAACTGTTAAGGGCTCCTTTACGTGTACAGTTAAGGGCTCCTTTACATGCACAATTAAGGGCTCCTTTACGTGTAGTTAAGGGCTCCTTTACGTGTAGTTAAGGGCTCCTTTACGTGTACAATTAAGGACTACTTTACGTGTACAGTTAAGGACTCATTTACGTGTACAATTAATGGCTACTTTGGGTGTACAGTTAAGGGTTCCTTTAAGTGTACAGTTAAGGACCCCTTTACGTGTACAGTTAAGGACTCCTTTACGTGTATATTTAAGGGCTCCTTTACGTGTACAGTTAAGGACTCCTTTGCGTGTACAGTTAAGGACCTTTACGTGTACAGTTAAGGACTACTTTACACGCCTTGGGACTTACTGGGTATAAGGCGATAGCTCCAGATTGCTTTACCAATATACACTCAATGGGTGGTACGGTATCAATCAACTCGGCAGCTTTTACTTCCCATGTAATTTCCTGGTACCAATATTAGGCAATGTTGATCTAGAACTCAGGTCAATTAAAACATCCCACCTCGATAGAATTCGAACACGAGACCACCGACATGTACATGTACGCACGTTAACTATCCTTCGGCAATTGTCGATTGAAAAGAGGGGGCCCAAAAGGCCGCTGGTCAAGCTGAATTGTGAATGAGAAAACCTACCCATATAGGAATATGTACAACATGTATGATTCTTGTATGCACATATTTGCATACTAGGCCATGCTAAGGTGTTCCTGTATTGTGATGGTTTTCTTTTAACCTTGTGTGAAATTGATATTTGACTGGGGCACTTGTAAAGATATTCGTTCATAATTAAAATGATCATTCACAGATTTACCTAGCCAGCAATATGCCCTTCCACCAATTAGTTATTCAATTAATTTACCTACCTACCAATGAATCGAACTGTTAATCTGCTTACCTACCTATCTATCAATCAAATCAAGCAGTTTACTTATCATTAACTCAGTCTATCAATCTATTATAGTTATCAATCATTTAAATATACCGATGATCAATTTTCCTACCTAAATGTGTACCTACGAATGAATCAGTTAATTTACCTATCTATCTACTTACTTAGCCGGCTTCCTGGCCTAGAGGTTAGCGGCCTCTCTCCGTAATCTCGTATACTCTCGTAAGTAACGTGACGACGGTGAGAATCAGCAGTGGTTCGAATCGTGTCGGTAACTTATGGGGTATGTGAGCCATCCGCTCATAAAGCAATGGCAAACTACTGAACGTAATCTTGCCAAGAAATCAACAATCAGCTGAAAGATGCTGATGTTGGCAGCTATGTCCTGTAAAGGATATACAAAACATGTTAGGTATCTACTTACTTACACGTATGTCTGTCTGTCTACTTACTACCTGCATATCAGTATGCCTGTCTGTCAGTCTATCTACCTATACATGTATCTATCTATCTGTCGGCCTGTCTATCTGTTTATATTTTAGCCTCATCCAGCTCCTGCAGTTGGACTGTAAACTTACGTTGCTGAACAGACGTTCTCATGGCTTCACGACCGGCACAAAATGTGTGAAGATGTTACATAACAGACTGGGCCCCTTCAAGCCCGTTTCCTCTGCAAACTTTTTAGTTTTACGCATGCAACTTTGGTCCACTTTTAAACTACTAGGTCAACATTTGAGCCGTCTGTGAACGCAGTTGACTGGCAAACTATACTCGTCTTTACATGACGTTTAATTTTTTTTTGATATGTGTATGTTTCTCTTGTACTAACTAGTTATATAGAACTTGTTTTGCTGTGGGGCAGTGAATTATGGAACGTGGATGAATAAATTATGAAGAGCTTAGAAGCAACAGAGATGTGGTTCCTGAGACAAATGTTGCGAATACCTTAGACTGCCTGAATAACTAACAACGATTGCCAGGAAGAGGCTAATGAAAGTATAGCACTGTATTTTTTTTTTTTTTTTTGCATACCCTTTTTTTTTAAACAGGACATCGCAGTCAACACCAATATTTCTGCCGCTGTGATCTCTTGGCAAGTTTACGTTCAGTAGCTTGCCATTGCTTTCTGAACGACCGGCACCGATACCAACACAAAACCAACGCAACGCGGTCCGCTGCCAAACCGCGCGTAGCTGTGTTTTGAACGTGGGTATGCGGGATCACGAACCGCGTCCGTAACGCCTTCGCACGGAGACGGCACTTGACTTACTATCTATACTTAATTAGTGTTGTTGGTCAAACATTTCTACTGTACAAACCACAGTGATGGTTGTGTCCTTGGATACGCGCTCATCGACCATGCCTGGCCATGCCAACTTGTGGCCGTAGCTTTGGGACATGGGATCTCACCTGGGGACTACATGGGAACCAAATGATGAGAGTATAGGGACGAAATAATGAGCGTATGGGAACAAAATGATTAGATATGTGGGAACCAAATGATGAATATGTGGGAACCAAATGATGAGAGAATGGGAACCAAATTATGAGAGAAAGGGAACCAAATTATGAATATGCGGGAATCAAATGATGAGAAAATGGGAACCAAATGATGAGACAATGGGAACCGAATGACGAAAGTGTGGGAACCAAATGATGTGAGTATTTGAACAAAATTATGAGATATGGGAAGCAAATGGTGAGAGTATGGGAACCAACGGATGAGAGTATGGGAACAAATGATGAATTTGTGGGAATATAATGATTAATATGTGGGAACCAAAAGATGAGATATGGGGAGCAAATGATGAGAGTATGTGAACCACATGATGAGAGTGTGGAAACCAAATGATGAGTGTATGGGAACAAACTGATGAGAGTATGGGAACCAAATGATGAGAGTGTGGCGATCAAATAATGAGTGTCTGGGAACCAACTGATGAGAGTATGGGAACGAAATGATGAATATGTTTGAACCAAATGATGAGAGAATTGGAACAAAATGATGAGAATATGGGAACTAAAGGGTGCGAGTTTGCTGGACACTTTACTTAATCTATCATTGTTGGAACTGTTACCATAAGTATTATTTCAACTGTTTCAGTTTCAGATAGTTATTACTGTAACTCTTTCTGTTCATGGTGTTAAAATACTTCAAACATTAGTTGCTTGGGATAGAAAGAGTTAACACATGACTTGTGTTTTTCAGAAGTTCCAAACATTCGCCTTTGAGTAATCCGTTACATTGGTATTTACCAACGATTACATCCCACACACACAAGGATCACGATAAGGCTTGACATGTAAACCTAAGCTACAAAGGGTCAGTTGTGGGTGGGACATTTTTGTTGCTCACTGGCAGGAATGTATTTATCCAGTCTGATTGGGAGGCGTTAATCCAGCGGTTCCTAAACTGTACATATTTGGCTTGTACGTTTAGACTAAATATGCTGGTTCCGTGTATGAGAACTGAGAACAGCGGCATTGATGAGAAAAGAGGCATTAGAAAACACCACAGCCATTAGAAAGATCAGTGGGCAAAGAGGCAGGCCCAGAAAAAAGGATGATAGATTCACTGAGATGGCGGATTATAACATTTGTTGATAAGAAATGCATTTGAAAGTTACAAACTAAAACCGACAGAAGAACAATTAACAATTAGCATAACTTTGTTCCCGAATAGCGCTGAAGGTCATAGGTCCGTTTTCGGACTTTGTCATTCAGACCACGAGTGCACGTTTTCCGCAACCTTACCCCCCCCCCCCCCCTTTTTTTCCCCCATGTGTCCTGCCAATGGTGACACGGCGATGGTTTTGGAACCTCTGAACATTGCAAGTAGTGTGTGTAAATAGAGAGAATGACTCCGTGTGTAAACATGTTGCGAGGCAAATGTTGGGACAGATTACCGGAACAAAATCAAACTTTCCAGCAAGAGATACTTACTGTTCAGGAGTGTATGTGTTTGGGGTGGGAGAAGAGAAATAGGAGTTAGGATAAGAAAATAACGAACATATCTGCACAAGAGAGGGTTTGGTGAGGGTTTCATAAGCAAACAAACATTTAGATCATCATCATTAGCATCCAGCGCCTTGCCGGCTGGCGTGAGCGTCCATGCCTCTCCACAAGTTGCAATCTCCGACGATGGCATGGAGCATTTCGTGTGTTGACTCCCTTCCGTGCCATGACACACGACTGGGAGGGGGTTACAAGTCTTATCCTGGTGAAAGGAAATGCAACCTAAAGACAAAATGCCATGGCAGGGCAGACCAGGCCCTAAGCCTTGGTTGGCAGCTGGTCTAGGATTGAAGCTCCGACAGGCGCACAGTTAGAGCATTACTTTTCTGATCCGGCAGCTTCTGCAGCTTGTATTGTTCCAGATATATTGATGTTACCTTTCCTCTGGAGTGAATTAGAAATGGATCCTGCTGCATGGGCAACATAGCTGTGTGCTATGGAGAGGTATAACTCCATCTCTGGTCGCAAAATGAAAGCGAGAGGTAGCAGTTACGGGTTATAGGTATAAGTCATTGTCAATTGGCGTAGACGTGGGGCTCCACGAGTTTCCTCTGACGGTGAGAGACACTACAGGTGTGACTGATCATCCACCGCCCGCCCCAAGCTGAGCAGCCCCCGGCCAATTGGGTGCTGATCCGCCACAGCCTGCCTGCTTCAATGGATGCTTGGGGCTAGGACAAAATCTTACTCGCAGGCTATAAACCAATGCACCGGGCACTACTTAAAAGAAACATCGAAACCTCAAGCTACGGCTTGCAGCCTGAAACGTTAGAGCCACGTGTCCAGGATTTTTCACTGACCTTACGAATATTGACGACGTGAGAAAAACGGCTGTGATTGATGCCGAACTCACTCGTTTTAACACTGATATTGCTGGCCTGCAGGTAACTCGTCTCGCTGAGGAAGAGTCACTCAGGGAAAATAATTACACCTTTTATTTTTTGTTGTTGGAAAGATAGAAGGCAGGCAGAAAAAAGGCAACATATTGTGGGCTTTGCAGTTACTGGGAATTATTGAAATTCCAGCTGGAGATAATGAAAGACTATTAGTATTATCCCTGCGCTTGGCAACCTCTTGTGGTTTTGCCACCATTATCACTGCATAATTAGTTAGTTAGTTAGTTAGTTAGTTAGTTAGTTAGTTAGTTAGTTAGTTAGTTGGGTGGTTGGTTGGTTAGTTGGTTGGTTGGTTGTTTGGTTGGTTAGTTAGTTAGTTAGTTAGGTGACAGATCATCCTCATTGCACATCGAACCATTCAGTCCATAAGTGCTCGGATCCCCTCCTCAGTAAATCCCGCAGCGTGTATCGACTGACGACATCAGTTCTGTGTTGGTTTATTAATCCTCTTTGGCTTCACGCGTAGTGTTCTTGTTTTGCAACCCCTCTTTTAACTTGCTGTTCTCGCAGCCTGACCATGGTTGTAGATTCAGTCATCACTTGGTTCTCGTAGAGCGTTCAGAACAGAATGTCAGCTTGGCGACACTCACTTCCACTGATGATATGAAGGATTCATTTTATGAGGAGTTAGACTCTGTGATCAAGGCAGTTCCAAAATCCAACTACATTTATATGCTCGGTGATTTCAATGCTCGTATAGGCAAGGACTCGAGTTCATGGCCAGTGTACCTTGGAAAATACAAAATCAGTCGCATGAATGAAAACTGGCAAAGGCTGCTGGAGCATTGCACCAGAAACGACCTGTGTATTGCGTACTCCTGTTTTAAAACAAAAGAGCAGCATGAGTTCACATGGAAACATCCAAGATCTCGCCATTAGCATCAGCTGGACGTCATCATCACACGGAGACGACATCTGAGCCAAACATCATTAGTGACATTAGCTCGAAGTTACCACAGTGCTGACTGTGATACGAATCATTCTTTGGTTGTTGCAAGGGTTAGATTGAGACCAAAGATAATCTATACAGCTAACCACACATCTAGCCCCGGGATTAATTTATTAACACCCAAAATCCTGATAAGTGCTTTCAGTTCCAACAACAACTTGAAGACGCGTTCACTGATACATCAGAAAATTGTACAGCAAGTGAAAAGTGGGGTAAACTTTAGGAAACTCTATAAAACAGGGGTAGGGGTTTGTGGTACTGTGGATCATAAGAGGCAGGACTGGTTTGCGACATACAGCCAGACACTGCAGCCATTGACTGATAAAAAGGAGATACATCTCTTAAGAAACAAGGAAAGAACAACGCAAAACACTCTCAGTGAGCTGAAACAAGCTGGGAAGGATGTGCAAAAGGCTGACAGGCAGTATGCAAATGACTACAGGATCAAGCTATGCGAGCGAGTACATTCAAAATACAAGAGATAAGGGAAACACCAGAAGCATGTAGGGATAAAGAATGCCTGTGGCCCAATGATCAAAAGAAGTGCACCACTGAAAACATTGATTGGAGAAATCATCACTGATAAGAAACAGAGGAGGATAGATGGGTGGGGCACTATTTGGAGCTTTACTCAAGCGAGACCAAACTAGCGGATGATGCCCTCAACGACATAAATGCCCTGCCAACTCTTGACCACCTGGACACACTTCCCAACATAACGTTAAGTGTTCCCATTATAAAGTTAACTGTGATATAAATGAACTTGCATCTGGCAAGGCTCCAGGTGAGGATGGGATTCCAATATAGGTTGTCAGGAGTGAACAAGACACACTCATCTACGGATCCACCAGCTAATAGAGCTATGCTGACGGGAAGGGCAAGTTCCACAGGATTTCAAAGATTTAAGCATCATAACACTATACTAGAATAAGGGGGGTTTGAGCGATTGTAACAACTATAAGGGTATCTCATTTCTGTGTATTGTTGGGAAAATATTTTTCAGAATTGTTCTGCGCAGACTTCAAGTCATGGTCTACCACTGATATGATATTCTCATTTGCGAAAAATGCAAGAAAAATGCCGTGAACAGAATTAACCACTGTTTATTGCCTTCATCGACCTCACAAAGGCATTTGATTTGGTCAGTCGTGACGGTCTGTTCGTGGCAATAAAGAAGATTGGCTGCCCACCAACTCTTCTGTCCATTGTGGAATCGTTCCACACAGGCACGACGGGTATAATCAAGTTTGATGTAGCAACTTCAGAAGAGTTTGAAATCAAGAGTGGGGTTAAGCAAGGTTGTGTACTAGCTCCTACCCTCTTTAGAATATAATTTTCACGTCTACTGAAATATGCCTTTCGTGATACATTCACTCACGCTCAGATGGCGGCCTCTACAACGCTCAGAGATTGAAGGCCAAGACCAAAATTAAAAGGGTACTGATCAGAGAGTTGCTTTTTGCGGATGATGCTGCAATTACGACCCACTCTGAGGAAAAATTATCTACTATATTCATTCTCCAATGGTTGTCCTGAATTTTGGTTTAACAATTAGCAAAAAGAAGACCCAGATTTTGTCACAAGGTACACATAGGGTACCATCAATCTTTATTGACGACGCCCAACTGGAGATAGTACACCGTTTTACATATCTAGGAACAGAGGTAAATAGCAAATTATTCCTAGATCAGGAAATGAACATCAGGATTGGTAAGGCAGCAACAACAATGAACAGGTTAACAAAAAGAGTCTGGAAGAACAGGAAGCTTACTATCAAAACAAAAGTCTTCGTCTATCAAGCCTGTGTCCTTAGTATTCTTCTTTATGGCGGTGAAGCCTGGTAAATTTACTCATACCAAGAGAAACGTTTAAACAGCTTTCATACGCGGTGTCTGCGAAGAATTCTTGGTATTAAGTGGCAAGACAAAATCACAAATACTGAAGTATTGGAAAGATCAGGTTGTGTGACGGTTTATTCCGTGCTCAGTCCTTTGTAGACTTAGATGGAAAGGACACGTTAGGAGTATCATACTCAGTATGGATGAAGGTAGAATACCAAAAGAACATCATTTTTGGTGAATGACAGATGGGTAAGAGATCTCGGGGTCGGCCTCTACTACGATACAAAGATGTGTGTAAGATAAACATGATTGATGCGGGTATTGATAATGCACACTGGGAGCAAGTCGCCTCACAACGTATTGCAGATAGGACAAATATCAGAAATGGAATAAAGACAAAGGAGAAAATGATTACAGATAGATCACACGCTGAACGTGTGAGACGTAAGATGGTGCATGCTAGTGGAAATGACTATGTGTTTACACGCATCCACTGTGGACGAACATTTACAGCGCAAATTGGCCTGATGAGTCACATTCGCTCCCGCCTTGTGTTGTAGTTGTAGTTATTTATTATTATGCCTTTTTGAAGCACAGTGTAACAAACTATCGTATCGTCTGTCAAGACGACGAGGTGCCAATGAATGACGCGAGTTTATTAAGAAATGCAGATACAATAACAACTGTTCCAAGTAGCCAGCAATGTTATTTTTCTGTCAAGGGACTAGTAGACATGGAATTGTGAAACCTCGAACTCTGGGTAGGAGAGCAGTCACGAGTTTTATTAATAATAAGCTAGAACAACAATGCAGCTTGTGTTCTGGTGACTACATAAAAGCATGAGTGGTGTAGTCAAGAATAAGAGCATTTCTGACTTCCAAGGTGCTGACCTCATCTGGCAGAGGACTGACGAGGACAAGGGCAAAGCCCTCTTTGAACGCTACCTTGAGCAGAGCAACCAGACAGACATGGGAGGCCGAAATCTGGCCAAGGAGGTCACCTCAGACAGATGCAAGGCCCAGAACACTTCGGATGAAGACAGTGACAGTGAAAGAAATCAAGGCTGTGCTTCGACGATCAAAAAACAGTGCTCCAGGTCCTGATGGCATAAGATACGATGACATAAATAGGTGTACCGACAATGAGCTAGAGAGACTAGCAGACATGTACAACAACAGTATAGGGAGTGCTAGCATCAAGGAGGAATGGTTACACAGCTATCTGATTCCCTTGCCGAAGCCTGACAAAGACCACACAAAAATTCAGGGATATCGAATTATAACCATGCAGAATACAATAGGCAAGCTGCTGGAGAAGGTAATTGCCAGGAAAATATCAAGCCAACTAGAGAGGCAAGGTGTTTTCCCACCTACCCTGGGTGGGTACCGTCCAAAAAGATAAACCTGGACCAATGCAGCAGTCTTTGCCCAGGATGTCTATGAAGGTTTCCACTCAGGCACTGAAACCGTTGCTGCAGCGATTGATCTTGAGGACGCATACAACAGAGTACCACTGGATTTTTTAATGTTTCAGCTTCTCGAACTAAACGTAAGTCCATTCCTCCTTAGTTGGATCGCTGCAGCCCTCTTCCAACGGAAAGTAGTTTTTAGATGTGGCAGTTGGACTTCGGAACCAACAACAATATATCCTGGCCTACCACAGGGATCACCATTATCTCCGGTACTGTTCAACGCCTACACAGTGAGAATCACCAGTGAGCAGATCACTGGTCCTGGCAGGACATTGTCATATGCATGTAGTCGATAGTAAAAGAGAAAGGGAGACAATCATAAAGACTGATGCTTCCTTCACTACGGTGCTAAGAGGTAAAGAGTAGTTCTGACTTCGTTACGGCCAAAGAAGAAGAATAGTGAAAAGAAAGAGAACCTCACACCGCCTCAACCGACAAAAAAAGATGATAGTGATTAGATAAGAAGATATACGAGATCTCAGGCAGAGGCAGAAACTATTTTATAGATGTTCACACAGGAAACACCATGTTTGAGCCCAAGCGATGAATTAAGGTGTTAGATTGTGGTAGAAATAGTGGTTGTAAAAACTAAAAGAGACAAACAAACAAATCAAAAACAGTACAAAAATAGCTCTTTATTTATCTCCTCTAGCTGAACATGTTTGATAACACATTGCAATAACAGATACAACAGACAACTGTATATATCAAACAACAACGGTGGGTAACCCCCAACCAATCAACACCACTTAAGACAACAGGGTACACCAAGTACCACAACACAGGTGCTCCAAGCAATAGCTGGTTAGACTGACACAATAAAGAACCTTGACACAAGCAACACTGCACAGACAATAAGGCACTACAAAAACATAGGTTACACAACATAAACCCCAAGACACGACATAAACAAAGAGTTGTGACACAATTTACTATCCCACCAAGAACCCAGGCCTGCTGACACTAACTAGTCAGCCGCTCGGCTTTTTCTTCTGACATATGTTGTTCACTGATGAACAGATGGGAAACCCCACATATCTTGTCTCAAGGCGGGCTGGCCACAAAACTACACAGGGCCCCAGCGCCTGCCTTCACACCGAGCTGGCTGCTACAAGGAAAAATGGCCTCCGGTCTTTGTGATAAAGTGGCGTTTCCGGCGTGGCCAGGACCGTACGGTTTTCACAGACCAAACTAAGTGCCTTGGTTTGGCGCTGTGACATATCCAACCCCCTACTTTTTTGACGTCCCGTCAAAAGGAATGGACTATCGTATCCCCTTACCCCAACTATCTCTTTACAAGTTAACATCTACACATAAACCATCATCAAAATTACCAACGCCCCAAAAAAAAAATAAAGCCACCTGTGACCTCATCCAAAAATAATCATCAATGAAACAAGGATTCATTTAAATTTACACACAAACCGCCATCAAAATGACAAAGGCATAACAAATCTATGTCACATGTTACCACATCCAAAAACATAATCATCAATCAGTCAAGACACCAATGGCAGTTATACGTAACCAGCCATCAAAATGACATCAGACTTCTATGCCCTAACAATTCCCTGGTCATAGAGCACAACCATCAACAAAACAAAAACTTGTCACCTTTGGAGACCTTGCCCCCAAAACCTAAACTGCTGGTTATATCCCTGAAGAGTACCACTTAACAAAATAGTCTTTTTCTATTCAATCATCACTTACAATGTGAACCAGTGTAGATTACATCACCAAGCATCAGTCTTTTCCAAATACCAATAATCTCAACACAAAAGTATAAACCATACTAGCTCAGTTGTTGGTACTAATGACTAAAATAACATCAGTGAGGAAAAATAGCTCTTCTGCTATAAGAGCACCAATTGTAACAAAATGAATACAACCCTCACTTCTTACATAAAAATAATTAAACAAACATAAACATTAAACCAGTAACCTTTATATTGGTTACTACTTCCCTTAACTCTGGAAATTCAACACAAAATGTATTTAAAAATAATACCTTTTGTCTCTTCAAATATAAGCTTCCTGCAGCTACTGTGGTACCTAAATGACTTGTTTTTCTATCAACCTGTATCTCTACACTAAAAAGAACATTTCATCATGTGTCACCTGTAACCTGAATATAAACATAAAGGAAAATATACCGGGCCAACAAAACATTGTTATTTCAATAATATCCCACCTCATGAATTCACTCTGGAAGTTACTCTCTTACTGGACATGATGGTAATGACAACACCACATGAACAACAGAACCACCCCTTTCACCTGGTCTGCCTGGCGTTCTTGCACTCTAAAAGAAAGACATGTCATCACATGACACCATCTACCTGCAATCATAATATATAACAACAGCAAAACATAACTGCTAATTAACTAACTACACTAAGGCTGTCAATCCAAAAGACTGGAATTTCTAAACGGATGAAAACAGTCTCTATCTTTCACAACCATGTCTAACGGGCAAAAGTTCTTGCTGGTGGTCTTTCACAATCCCCTTTTGCACAAAGTCACGAGATGACATATCGGTATGCAGAAAATTTTGGCCCACACCCGTCACAAAACACTGACCATCTGTCACATCACTTTGACCATCTGTCACAAGTCTAACCCTCAAGTCACCCTCTAACTGTTCAGCCACACTGACACAAGGAGACTTCCATTGTCCCCTCCTCCTCCGCCTCTTCCTGCGAAAGAAATTTCTCTGGTTGCCACACATAACCATCCGGCTACCAGAAGTTGACACTGCACCCACCTGAACTGCTGGGGCTGATCCTTTAGAAGGATCAACCTGGGGCGGACTCTGTTGTCGCTTAAGGCCCTGCTGGTCTCGGTGGCTTACGTTGGCAAATGCTTTGCTACAATTGACTCCAGAGGGGTTCTGAATAACACCAACCCCTCTCTTCGGACACCTGTTTTGGAGGTGTGTGCGGCTTCGACAAACATTGCACCTCTTGCGTTGTACCTTGGGCTGCAGCAACGAATCAGCTAAGGCTCTCATCCGACCTAGCTTAGCTCGAAGTTCCTCCACCACCACATCATCATGCTGGACCCCTTGACACTGACCACTGGCATTAGGCCACCTCTCTGAACTGTAATCTTGACGTTCTACATATTGGTATGTACAGACTTCTGGAGCTAACGACACACCAGCCCATCGCATGGCCAAGTCTCTAACACAAAGGAAAGTCACTGACGGGTCATGCAATATCCTCTCCTCTGCCATTCTCCTGCTGAGAACATTATGTAGTTTTGCAACAAACCAGTCTCTTAGGATCACTGGATCCCAAGCAACCATGCCCCTCTTTCTCTGAGCTTCCAGCACCAAACGAAAGGCTTTGTGGACCCGGTGAGAGAAATCCATGATGGATTCCTCAGCATCTTGTTTCACTTGGAAGAAAGCTGCAGCAAGTTCCACCATGCTGCGCTGCTCTCCATACACCTGCTGAATGGTCTGCAGCATCTCCTCAGGGTCATTACAAGCTGACCTAAGTTCAAGTTCTGCCCACACATTGGGAGCAACACTTTCCCAAATGATGTCAACTCTTATCTTCATCACACACCGCACCAGCCCTCCAGGCAGATCTCACCTTCCTCACATACTTCTCAACAGCTAGGCCCACCTTGCCGGCCAAAACAAGGTACTTCTATCTTCACAGGTGCAACTATGTACCTGACTTCACCAGTGGGCCCTGTGATGTCAGGGGCACCAACTGGGAGGGGAACTACGGTCCCTAACGTTGAAGACAGAGCCATCCTTGCTCTGGATAGGATACAGTGAAGGTGTACTAGGAGGCAATTTATCTGAGCCCACTCACCATACAGGGGACTCCTCTCTTGTGCAGGAATGCCCGGGGGGATCTCAGCAGCAAACCTGGGTTCTAATGTCACAACTCAAAGACAATGGACACCACAAACATAAACACTGACCTATCACACAAAACAATCACTAGATACTAAAACAATTCTAACAGAACAATTCAAAGGCTGCCACTATATCTCGTCGGGGTCGCCATTTTGTAGTCGATGGTAAAAGAGAAAGGGAGACAATCATAAAGACTGATGCTTCCTTCACTACGGTGCTAAGAGGTAAAGAGTAGTTCTGACTTCGTTACGGCCAAAGAAGAAAAATAGTGAAAAGAGAGAGAACCTCACACCGCCTCAACCAACAAAAAAAGATGATAGTAATTAGATAAGAAGGTATACGAGATCTCAGACAGAGGCAGAAACTATTTTATAGATGTTCACACAGGAAACACCATGTTTGAGCCCAAGCGATGAATTAAGGTGTTAGATTGTGGTAGAAATAGTGGTTGTAAAAACTAAAAGAGACAAACAAACAAATCAAAAACAGTACAAAAATAGCTCTTTATTTATCTCCTCTAGCTGAACATGTTTGATAACACATTGCAATAACAGATACAACAGACAACTGTATATATCAAACAACAACGGTGGGTAACCCCCAGCCAATCAACACCACTTAAGACAACAGGGTACACCAAGTACCACAACACAGGTGCTCCAAGCAATAGCTGGTTAGACTGACACAATCAAGAACCTTGACACAAGCAACACTGCACAGACAATAAGGCACCACAAAAACATAGGTTACACAACATAAACCCCAAGACACGACATAAACAAAGAGTTGTGACACAATTTACTATCCCACCAAGAACCCAGGCCTGCTGACACTAACTAGTCAGCCGCTCGGCTTTTTCTTCTGACATATGTTGTTCACTGATGAACAGATGGGAAACCCCACATATCTTGTCTCAAGGCGGGCTGGCCACAAAACTACACAGGGCCCCAGCGCCTGCCTTCACACCGAGCTGGCTGCTACAAGGAAAAATGGTCTCCGGTCTTTTTGATAAAGTGGCGTTTCCGGCGTGGCCAGGACCGTACGGTTTTCACAGACCAAACTAAGTGCCTTGGTTTGGCGCTGTGACATGCAGATGATGTTTTAGTGTATCGTCAGGATAAGGATAGAGAGGAGGTTGCTGTGGAACTACAAACCAAACTCAATCGCATAAGTACTTGGTGTGATGAAGCTGGGGCAATGGTCAACCCAACAAAGGCAACAGTGACTTGGTTCTCGTTGAATAATCATATTGTCAACACTCCAACACCAACTGTAATGCTGTGTTCAGAGACGGTGGAAAGAACGCAGGCAATGTATTACCCGGGGATACGGTTTGATCGAAGCCTTGCTTATAATATGCACATAGACCAGGTGATAACAAAGGCCAAGAGGGGTTTGGCAGCGATGCGGGTGATGGCGGCAGCAAACTGTGAGCAGCGCCATCTATGTCTTCTGTACGAGGGGCTGGTCATGTCTGTTTTGGAGTATGCAATGGCAATCCTAACTCTCAGCCATAAGCAGATAGAAAGGATGGAAAGGATACAGAATGAAGCTATGCGCATTATTCTTGGATGTACAAGAGATACAGCATGCAGGGCGATGCGCTACCTTCTTGATTTTCCAACCATTGAAGAGAGAATACAAGGTTGCAGGGCACGCGCCTACCTCAGAATTAACGCAAACACACAACATCCACTGCATAGTGAAATTAGGAAGGTGAAGGGCAGCAGGTTAAAAAGAGGACGGTCGTGGATGGGTCAAGCCGAAGACATTCTTCAACAGGTGTGTTCACTTGAGGACTTAGAACCTGGCGAGGAGTGGGTGCAAGTGCCAACAGACTTTAGCACATCCTTTTCAGTTTGCATCCAACTAGATAGAAAATGCAGACAAGAAAATCCGGCTGCTGTTGAGGCTGAAGTACAAGCGTTGATTTTCTAGAATTCGCTAGACGGTGACGCGGTCATCTACACAGATGGGTCGGTCGTCCGACATGTGAGAAGCTCATGGGCCTTTACAGCTCGGGCCGGAGGGAGAATTGTGAAGGAGGACTCTGGTGCTTTCACTGAAACCACAAGTAGCCTGACCATGGAAGTCATGGCAGTAAGTAAAGCAAAAACATGGCTCGAGACACAGACATTCACTAGGGCTTGTTTCCTTAGCGACTCAATGAACATGATCAAGAGGATAGAGGAGGGGTCGATCCGAAGAGAATGGTTGCTGCCTCTGGAGCGGTCTCGACTGGCAAAGATTAGTTTCATCTTCGTGCCAGGGCATGCGGGAGTACAAGGAAATGAGCGGGCTGACAAGCTCGCAGGGGAGGCTACTGTGGAGGGCGGACGCGCCATGGACCAGGCCGACATTCTGAATGCTCTACGAGAAGTAAGACTGTTGTGAGAACCAAGTGATGACTGTGAATCTACAACAATGGCCAGACTGCGAGAGCAGCAAATTAAAAGAGGGGTGGCCAAACAAGAACACTACGCAGGAAGCCAAAGAAGATTGATAAACCAACACAGAACTGGTGTCGTTAGCCGCTACACATTGCGGGATTTGCTGAGGAGGGGATCCGAGCACTTATGGATTGAATGGTTCGATGTGCAATGAGAATGATCTGTCGACTAACTAACTAACTAACAATGCAGCTTATTTATAGTTGTAGCCTTCTACATTGTGTCCAGTTCTTCGGTAAATGAGGGCACACAAATTGCCGAATGATGTGTTTCCGGTAGAGAACGAAAGTAAGAAATAAGATGGCAGGCACACAACAAACTGTTGGCGCCCCAAGAGAAAGGTTGCTAGCTCTGGAAAAAATTGAAAAAGATATTTCGACTGCTATACAAAGTGCAGGTAAGGTTATAATGATAATGGTAGTGAAATATGGCGGGTACACAACGTATATATTACTATCATACTTGGATTAGGCTTTTATACAGATCAAATTTAAATTATCTTTTGTTTGCTTTCTTTTTGAGTTTGTTAGCAATTTCCCATGCCTATTATTAAAAAAAAAAGGTACTTTTGCTTTTATTCACCCCAAACAAAAGGGAATTCCAGGGTATGACGTCACATCCAGGGCTTCCCTGTGTTGCGCCGAACATTCAGGGGGTTTCCTTGTGTTGTGCTGTAGCTCGGTGCGCAATTCTATGCGGCCGTGTGCGCTATTCTTTCACTTTCCGGTTAGGGTTAGGGGTAGGGTACACACAACCCTAACCCTAATCCTACCCCTAACCCTAACCGGAAAGTGATTTGCAGGACCGATGCAAATGAGGATCGAAACAGACACTCACACAGAAACGGGTTGCCCCAAAGAAACAACACTGTGGTGTGGGGCAATTGAAACGCACTGACACGCACTCCAGCCGAACACAGAGGAGATCACCGTCGGCGCTAAATATAGCTCGTGACGCTAAATATAGCTCACGAAGTTTGTTTGGGGTGAATTAAAGCAAAAGTACCACACACACAAAAACGATAACCAACTCTAGCCACTTGACTTGCAACAAATAAGGTACTTCAATTTTAATTCACCGCAAACAACCGCAAACAAAGAAGAATCCCTTCGAGCCTCATTTGCATCGGTCCGGCAATCATTTTCCGGTTTAGTGTTCGGTGGACTGCTAGACCGATCGATGGATGTTGTTTTTAGTTTTGGGCCCGTAGGGCCCTCACTGTCATCGACAGTGAGGGCCCTACGGGCCCAAAAACTTAAAAACATCCATCGATCGGTCTAGCAGTCCACCGAACACTAAACCAGAAAATGATTGCCGGACCGATGCAAATGAGGCTCGAAGGGATTCTTCTTTGTTGCGGTGAATTAAAATTGAAGTACCACAAATAATGACACCATGTTACGTGCACAGTGTTTTACAACATCAGGTTTCCCGTGTTTATTACATGACTGGATGATTCATTCACGAAGATAATGAAATCCAAGCTCAGATCCAACTTCAGAAATGTGTACACATGACATAAAATTAGCATACATAGACAGTATTTAAAAATTGGGATTTTACTTATGAAGCATTGACAGTTTGATACAGCTTTACAAGATGAATCCAACGCTATCTCAATGAAGACTATACGTTAATTCTAAGCGGAATTATTAATATTTTTGTGTCATGATCTACAACCAGGAAATGCAAGGGAATCTGAGTAAATCTAACACAGCTGATTCTTGCCCAATAAATTGGGTGCTGAGAACTTCTGCCTTCTATTGTTGTGGCTTGTTTATTATTAAACAGACAACATGGTACCATATATTATTGCGTCCGGGGTGGCGAAGCCTTACTTGACGTATTATCTTATTTTCAGTAGGATGTGCCATGACCTAATTAACAATAAAAATGGCTGCCAATTGTTTATTATTCATTAAAAGTCTGTCGCATTGCTAACAAACCTGGCAAGATGTATATTTTATTGTGCATTTTTGGTAACAGGAAAGTAAAGGTCACATTCCTCTTTCGATAGAATGTCGACAGGATCGACTTCGTTGCACCAGGTTTTATCCCATATGGCTCGGTCTCTTTCTGCAGGGCGGCCTGTCGAAAGCATTGCACAAAGCACGAGAGTCTCCAAGTCTCTGAGAAAAATGCACTCGAGTTTTAAGACTTTTCGATAGAATGTGGTGTGACCTGATTAACAGTTATAAATAGCTGTCCTTTTATATTAAATAAATGTCATGTGAAATGTTTGTCGTTAGTGACAAAACAATTAATGAAAATGTTCTCACATTGTCTTAATGTAACCACTTCATTGCAACATCTTTATTTTGTTGATTAAATATCATGCATTAATGTAAGTAAATAAGTTCATAACTGCTGCATAAATTAAGCAGTCACTTTCGCTAAGAATTGATTTCTACTTCTGCTCTATAATTACACTGTTCTGTATTTAAAAGTGAGCAATTAATAATTAAATACTAACTTTTTTAAAAAAACATAACTTATTTCACAGTATTTTATTTAAATTTAAATAAATATGTACTGCTGCGCTGCTAAGAAAAAAAAAAGTACTCCTTACACAACTTACAGGTTTATAGACAGGTTTGAAAACTGGCTTTCAAAGTTATTTTCAGTCATGTCAAATGCTGAAGAATTATACAAGTTTTTTTTGTTTTTTTTTTTAAATTTTAAAATTCGCATATCCTTTTACAGGACATCGCTGTCAACAGCAGCATCTTTCAGCTGTCTGTTGATTTCTTGGCAAGATTACGCTCAGTAGTTTGCCATTGCTTTCTGAGTGGCCGGCTCAGTTATCCCGCAAGTTATCAGCGGGGGACGAACCGCTCCCAGTTCTCGCCCGCTACGAGACTCTGCGTGATAAACGGGATTTTTAAGAAAGTGGTGTAACCCCTTGGCCAGTGAGACCGGCAATTATACAAGTACACATATAAATTACTGCTACAAATAAAACTTGTATACTGTTTAATTTTAGAAGTTAAATTGCCAGTTCTATTTATAAATAAAATACAGGTCCACTATAGTAATTAGTATAGTCTGGGCGCCGCCATTTTGAGTTATGATTGCATTGTCTCTTTTTCATGGCTGTGCTGAATATTTTCTCTCGAACACAATTAAAGGAGATTAATGTTGAAACTCAAGTATATGTAAAATTGGACACAGAATTCAAAAATGCATTAAACAGTAACCAGAGACAAAAAGAAACATGAGTTAACCCTTTACAAGGCATAGCGTCCGTTACCGGCCGATCTCTAAATACGAGCGTAACGTCCGATTCCGGCCGATACTATTATGCATTGTAAAAACGCGATCTCTCGGCTTTCCGACACTTCCGTCGGCTACTTTCACTTTCGCCGATAGCATGACAACGTGGCCGCCATTTGTAAACGCACTACAATGACTTTGAACAGACTTTTATGGACTTGTTTTGATAGTTTTTGGGAGTTTTACGCTGTTTTTCAAAATGGATTTCGGCGATTCTTCAAGTGATAGCCGAGATTTCGCTCTGTTCAATTTAAATGACATTAAAGGGCACGAAGTTGATTATTAATCGGAGCTAGATATCAGTGCAAAGCGTTACTTTGCATTAGCAGTCGTGAGTCGGACTTTAAAGAAAGTGATTATGATTCTGAAAATGTGTTTGTAAATTGCCGTATAGATGACGGAAAATCACAAACAACATGCCGTATTTCGTAAATATTTGTGTTCATATATGGATTACCGGCAACAATCACGTGAGTAACATATTCTGCATGCTTTTCCCTTCATTGTGTTGTTTATTTAACTAAAATCGGTTGACTAACACCGTGTTTGTGATGTTTTTACTAACGCGACCCGAAATTTTTACAGAACCTGAAAAAATCTTGCCCATTCAGGGCTACAAAATGGACAAGCGTCTGCCCTGTAAAGGGTTAAAAACAAAATTAGCTTACCGAACTTCATAGAAACTTAATAACTTAAAGAGAAAAAAGTTCTAAGCGACTAACGCTTGCCAGCCTAGCAGATAAACCACTTCTGAATTTATTAGAGTGGTTTCCTGTGACGTATGCCACATTGTTTTAGAATACATGAGGTCATAAGCAAGCATGGTTACAAACCGGAAGTCACTGGATGGTCGCTAAAAAAATTTCCGAGAAAAACGCTTAGCCTTCACCCACCCCCTACTCACAAAGAACGACAGCTGACATTGCTAATACAATACATGTGGATGGAGATCAGTTAGAGTTATTTAAAAGGTGAATGTTTTTCAGGGATGATGTGGTTATTTCACTACAAAATTGCAAACAGCAGTTTCTGTGCTGAATGAGTCAGTGTCCAAAAGTCACACCTCACATCTCTGGATGTACAGGCTTGGATATGCCGGCGTAAAGGGCAATAAACGCGCGGACCAGCTGGCAAACAATATGCCAACACAAACAAAAGCATAACAAGCGGGGCTAGTATTGTCGATACAGTGCGGACCCAGATGGCAAATACTGATGAGTATCTATTGCTAGTTCAGATGCATGAGTTAAGAATGAAGCCTGGCCAAGCACATCAAGGATGTCTTCGAGGGTGAGAAAGAAGACATTACAACCAACTCCACATGAGGAGATGCTTCGAGTATGCATGGGAAAACCTGTGTGTCGATCATGATAGCATAAATCATAATACACTGTTGAAAAGTGAGTGTTTTGGCCAATATGATAGATAGGCTGTTAAGGCTTCTGGAGTGTTTTTGCATCTGGCTATGGTTTGCTTACACATTTTCCTCATTTTGGACTGGTAGTATATGGTTCCATTGCCTGGCTACTGAGTTAGCGCATGGAGCGACACAGTTAGCTGTGAAATTCATGTGGAATGCTTTTACATCTGTCTGCAGAGGTTTGTTTTGTGAACTGCATGCTCAGAAAAATGGCAGTTGGCAGTGGTTCGTTTTGTGAACTGCTTGCTCAGAAAAATGGCGGTTTGTAGGTTGCTGAACTGAGTGGTTTGCCTTATACAGTAATGTGTGTACAACAGCTGGTTTGCTAGTGACTGCCGCTTTGATTGACGATGAACTATAATTTTGGTGGTGAACTGTTGTTTGCATTCTGGCAGTAGCCTTATGCATGTATGCCTGCGCATGCAGTTATTTTGTCGGGATTGCTGTCTGTTCCACTTTTCACATGGGACATTGAGGAGTATTTTGTGTGATATTGACTGGCACAGCAGCAGAGCTCAATGAAATGACTCTTTGCTGTGAAGTTGGAACCGCAACTAACATCTAACTGTAGAAAGTGTTCTTTCCTCACTGCTGGCCACATTTGATGTAGGATTTTACACTTGTGTTTTCTTAATGTAGCAACTTGATAGTTTAGTTAAATTTAATGATTAGTGAAGATCATCATGATTGTATTCTAGACAGGTCCTTAGGTGCTCCTATCTCCTCCTTAATATCTCCGCCAGCATATATCGACTGATTGTATCAGTTCTATGTTCAGTAAATTTGTCAAGTTACAAGATGATGAGATCAGTGATGTTTGTTAGAGCTGACAAATTGTCCTCCAAACATATGTCATCACAGCTGTCATTGGGAATAAAGTTTCCAAAAAATGTATTAATAGATTACAGACAGGGGGAAAAAAGCACCCATATGATGAAGCATTGTTTTAAAAACAAAACAACCCTAGTCAGAAAAAGCTATAGTCACAAGATTTGCTTATAGAGGATCATTTTCCACAGCTCTTTCTAATACTGTTTTGTAAATTACTGAGAGATGAAAAATTAAAGATGTGTAAAGTAACAAACACATTGTATCAATAATTAAACTGACTGTGTTTATTGCTGAGCTTGACCATATCCAGGCTAATAAGAATATAGCCAGCTCTGTGGCTGAATGAAATTTGTAATCCTGCATACCGCTTTTGAAACACAGCTGCGTGCAATTTGGAAGCAGGCTGCCTTGCTTTGGTTTTTATACAATGGTATGAGTTGGCCATTCAGAAAGCAATGGCAAACTACTGAATGTAAACTTGCCACAAAATCACGAACAGCCAAAAATGCTGAGGTTGATTGTGACGTCCTGTAAAGGATATGCAACTAACTTTTTAAAATTATTACTGTATCTTGCTAACATTCTTGTGGAAGCTCCAGTGATGCACACCATTGTCAATGACTGGGACTGTGTTAATAAATCAGGAAAAGGAAGCCGTTAAGTTCAGAAAATGCACTAGCAGATGTGGTGGGTGTGCTTTCATAGTTGATAGAGAACTGTGCTGGTAATGCCATAAGTGCAGGTTCAGAAACCTGGGTTGCTGCTTGTCAAAATTAGGGAAAGATTTGCTGCATATTCATCATTGCTCTCGGTCTACAAAATGTGATGGCGCTATCATGTCACAGACTCATAGCAGGAATCTTCTCTGAGATTATTTATTTATTTTTACTAGTAGATGTCTATGTTTTGAAAGTTTATAAATTGTCCTACCAAGTCCCAATTATCAATGAACCAGTTAGTATGCTTGCCTGCCCAGACAGTAATCCAGGTTCAGTCCTCAGAATGGCTTGGGAATTGTCTGGAAAGGAAAGGACAGATGAGTTGTGTGAGAGAATCACACACAAAAAGATTAAATGAAACTGCTAGATGTTGAGGCTTATAACAAAAGAGACACCAATTGAACATACAGCTGATATCAGAGTCTTGCCATGCCCAAGATTTAATGGCTATTACCTTTAAATCAGACATGCTGCAATGATCTGCAAAGTTGAAACATCCAGACTTTTTTTTGTATTATTCTTTCTTCTAGGTTCGGCACTTCAAGAATTATCAAAGGACAAACCAGCACTAAAGCATGTTGAGAGCCACACATCCAACTTTCTGAAAACTCTGCAAGAAATTGAGAATGGACTCAGCCAGCAGATTAGCTATTTAAGTCAGGTTTCAACAAGTGAGTCATTTTCTCCAGTCATGTTTTGATACAATGTTTTATGTAGTCACCCATCAAGTGTTGAATGGTCTATAAAAATATGGGGCCAGTATGCATCAAGGCATTTAAACATGACAGTTGCACATTTTGTTTAACTTTACCTTGTGTAGAAGTTGTGGATGGTGTGCTAGCTTATCAGTGTAATAATTTGAGTTCAAATCCCAGTCCAGTAGAGGTGTTTCATTAACTGCAGAGTAGTAAAAATCTACAAAATTCTGCTATAGGAGTGCGAAGTGATAGGACTTCACATGTTATATCATGCCATCATATTGGGTAACCAGTTCTATTTCTATTCTTCATTATTTCTCCCAGTAGAAATAAGCATAGTGCACTTGATCATTCGTCTATCTGAAGCTAAGTATTATTAGAAAGGAACAGATTTCTGTCAGTTCTACCCACTTGTGGAAATTTGATGCCATTTTTCATTCTCCACTTAACCCCGTTGAAATCATATCGTGTGTTAATTAAGCCCAGTCAACTACTTAATTGTTTAAGATTTGTTTAAAAAAGCTCTGGCTATAGAGATTGAGGAAGACCCAGGTGTCAGATGGATAAATTCTATCCAGGGTATGCCACAAAAACAAACATTTAACTCAAGATAGAAAACTTCAGCTGCCCTGTACACTTAGCAGCAAATGTATATCCATAACCCATCACCCATATGGTGATTGTTAGTTAGTTGCATACCCTTTTACAGAACGTCGCAGTCAAACCCAGCATTTTTTTGGCAGTTTGTGTTTTCTTGGCAAGTTTATATCAGTAGTTTCTCATTGCTTTCTGAGCGGCTGGCACTCATACTATTTTATAAAAACCCAACGCAAGGCAGTCTGCTTCCAAATTGCCTGCAACTGTGTTGTGAACATGGTGTGCAGGATTACGATTTGCATCCGTAACTGCTTTGCCACAGAACCGACAATTAGTGATTGTACATGATCATAAACCTTCTTCGAGTTGAAAGGTGTATGTAGTGTTCTTGACAAGATGTGTCCACCTTTGTGCTGACCAACCCTGCCTCTTCTAGATTATCACGTCATTTAATTCTCTCTCTATGTTGTAAGCTTGGTGTTATTCCTCCCTCGTGTCATATATGTGCCTTTCACATTGTTTCTTCTTGTGCCACTTATTTTCATATGCACTCCATTTCTCACCAACCAGTTAATGAATGTTTGTAATATAACAGTAATTGTTTTAGCCTTTCTCCATATTTCTGATCCATATAACATTAACTGACTATTCAGTACTCTGATATAACATTGATATTTGATATCATTTGATTTACTTTTGGTCGCAGGTCAGCCACATGAAGGCTCCTCCTATGCATCACAAAAGGACCTCCAGATGGCTATGCACAGGTCAGAACATGTTAAGAGCCGACTTGGAGAATTAGAAAAAATCAAACAGGAACACCTGAGACAGAAGCACACAGGAATGGTCCGGAGCTACTCTATACCAGAGTCACAAACTCTGCAGCAGCAACCTCACACGCCACAGCAACAGCAGCCTCACACACCACAACCACAGCAGCAGCAGAAGCAGAGAGACCAGCAGAGAGAGCAACAAGCTCAGTTGTAGCTGCTGGGACTAGTGTGTAGTATCACACTTGTACGTGGAGGGGTGAACAAAACAACGACAATAGAGACCATATATGGTCGCCTGCTGTGTGCTGAACCAGATTGGTGCATCTCAGCGGAGTCTGATTGAAGCAGGCTGGCAGGATTATATACGGGAACAATGTATGTCCTTTCAGTCCTCCCTAGTCAGTGTTCCTACTCTTTATCTACTTAGAGATTGAGCACATATGGATGTTTCCAAAATACTATAGGGTGGTTTCTAGATCGTGAGTCATAATTTGTCAGTTACAGACATAGACTGTGTATGACTACATTACAACCAAACATGCTGAAGACCTGTAAATACTGAAGAGTTTAATATTGTTTAAAATGGAGAACAGCAGAGACTGTTGGCAAATAACTTAGCATTGTTATCAGGATAAAGATGACGCCATTTCCTATTTGCCGCATCCTGAATGTATGTTAGCGTCATTAAATCATTATCAACATTATCCTTCCGGTTCATTTTGGAGTATGAAGCTGTAACTGGTCGTTGTTTTATTTCAGAAAGCCACTCTAAAACATGCCAGATGTTCATGTATGTTTCTTCTAGTAGGACAGGTTCTTTGGAGAAAAGTTTGTTAATGTATATTTAATATATGTATGTATAATATGCCGGTCTCCCTGGAGAAGAGGTTAACAACCTGTTCATAATCCCAGCCAGCGGATCAGCATCGTGGTGGTTACTTGCGGAGGGTATGTGGACCAGTCGTTCAGAAAGTAATGGCAAACTACTGAACGTAAAACTTGCCAAGACATCAACAGCAGCTGAAAAATGCTGGTTTTGACCTCAATGTCCTGTAAAGGATGCAGGGAAACAAATCCCCCCCCCCCCCCCCCCCCCCCCCACCACACACACACAGAATATTACTTCACATACCACAGCAAGTTCCTGTACGGAGCTTATGTTATATAGGCTTGCTCAGTGTGATGTCTCACTGGTCTTTATTCAGGAAATTAGAGAGAATGGTTGGGGGCTCAAGCATACTCCTTACACATGTTACTACTTCCAGTGCATTGGACTGATTTTTGCATGTGGATTAGCTTTCCCCATTACCAGTGTCTCTCGCCATCAGGCGAACCCACTCCAACCCTGAGGTACTTAAAATGTATGTGCCCAAGTCAAGGACGAGAAGTCTGCATTTTAGCAGCCGAACCCATCCTTTCACAACTGGGAATTGCCAGAAACGAGAGCACTACCCACCATACTAGTGCAGCATACAGACCTTTTATTATTTGCTGGTTGATACTGAGTGCCAGATAGTTTGCCTGGAGTACAACAATAGTTACAGGACCGATGTATTACTGGGGCCCATAAGGGAAGCAGAGAGTAGTAACGCTGTAACCTTCCATGCATGTCATAAGAGGCAATCAAGGAGGGTTGGTGTGAGACTAGCTACCTCATCCAGTAGAGAACTATGGCTGCAAAGTCCAACCACTTATGAACATGTCTTTAACTGATCAAGTGCCATGTGATGATTAATCATCTTAAGCGACTTTCTGTATCTACTGTGGGCGTATATGTCACTGAAATGTTGTAATAGAATATGTCTGTTACCATATTAATAACTTTTAAGTCATAGCTGTGACACACCCCTACTTCTCATTGTCCGCCATTCAGTTTTGTTAGATCCAAACCTACCTTTTGTTTGGCACAGAATCTGTAAAGGGCTAGGTGTGTATTGTTTGAGGGTCTGTGCTACACTTGGAGATGACAGGCAGAAGAAGACAGTGTTCTTTGGTTTATACTCTTGTTAACACAGCACAATATTACATAAAGTCTTTGTTCCACTCATAGTTGCTTTTTTGAGATGAGTGTGGCCTCGTTAATCAGTTCATTTGTTCTTGATGGTGTTAATGATCCAGAGAGATATAAACCACCCACTTCAGTGCCAGGTATTGGTTCTCCTGTATGTTTGTAGGCTACTGTTTATTTCCGAACGTTGGTTTGGTTTATCTGGCTTTAATTAACTGTCCGTTCCAGACTAAATAAGTCATTTTTGTTTTAAAATTGAAAGCTACCGGCCCACCAAGGTTTGCGCCTGCCGCTGTTGGATAAGAATGCCTATAGTTGGCTATTAGTATGACAGTAAAGGACCTGGATAAGAATGCCTATAGTTGGCTATTAGTATGACAGTAAAGGACCTGGATAAGAATGCCTATAGTTAGCTATTAGTATGACAGTAAAGGACCTTTGTTACACACCTTGAGACATATGGTGCTGACCCTATGCTTATTGACCAGTGGTCATTCAATAGGTGATGTTTAGTTGATGGATCAACATCACGGCACACGGGTGTAACCCATACGTGCTTCGTTCTCCTCCTAACTCAAACCTGAATTTGGAGAAACTCAACTCAGTGCACAAACTCCGTAGCACCGGTGAGGATCCTGAAATACTTTGGTTAGATTTTTAACTTGAAATTTTGCCCGGGCAGCGCCGTTAAGGCTACTATTTTTCGATTTCCAAATGCCAAGGGATTTTTTACGTGCGCAACAATACACACGGGCGTCCGATCTCACTACCCAGAGACCAGGGGACATTTTGTTTCGCTGGTTGTTGAACGAGGGGACTGAGCACGTATGGGAATGTCCCGAGTGCAGTGATGTCGGTTCTTAACTCAACTCAACTCAACTTGTTACTAGAACTTTTCGTTAAAAAATCCCGGTCCTCACTGTGGCTTGAACCTGGACCTCTAGCACTCGAGGCAGACACCATACCTCGAGGCCACGCATTTGCCTCTTTCAGTCCTGTAGGACTATAGAGTTGTGCCGCTGGGGAGGTACCTGACAGCGCTGTTGGTAGCTGTATAGTCTAATGTGAGAGTTATAATCTCTCTCACAGTTTCCGCATCTGTAGGATGAGGCAGGTCCTGCAGTAAGTGACTGTATTTTATGCCTATGCCTCCTATCCTCAGTTTGTTGGATCAGCTTGCGCTGAAAGAGCACCAGTCCATTTCATAGATCTCTTCTCCAGGAACACTTGTCTGCTGCAACTCTTTCCCACGTGTCTATCTATGCTGAGGGTTTTCATATCTTGTTTACACACATCCTTATATCACATTTGGGGTCTTCCGGTTTACCTCTTCCCAGGGGCTAGTTCCCCATATAGATCTTTGAGAATATGTTCATCCTCCATTCTAGATATGTGGCCCAGCCACTAGGCATCTCTGCTTGAAGAGTGCACTGTGATAATATCCGCTCTTTCAAGCACATGTTTGTTTGTTATATGGTCTTTCCAGGATACGTCTCAGACATCTCATGTGGAAGTAATTCAACTTTCTTTCCTGTCAACATGTAGAAGTGGGTATTCAATGGGTGATGTGGTCAATATCACTCTAGCATTGTTTATTTATAAGAAATGTCTTGGGAAGTAAAGTCAGCTGGCATCAATATATCACCCACCGAGTGTCAATAAATATATATGGGATCTGACACTATGTGCCCAATACATCGTGTAGAAGGGATTTTTAACTTCTTTACACCAAGAGGTGGGAGTTCAAGTTGTGTTCAAATCCCCTCAAGACTGGGATTTTTGCTTTAATTGACTGCTTCTGGGTCATCCCAGCCTAAGATGGGTACCAGTAAATATTCTGGGAAGAAAAGGCAGCCAGTATGATATAGGACACATCACCCATTGAGTGGTTATTGGTCTGTACAAATATGGAGCTAACAGAACATACTAATTAAGCCACTAGGCATGAATAAGGGTCCTTGACGTGCTTAATGATTGAGATAAGAACACTGAGCCTGATTCACGACTCTGGTGATCGAGTGAGGTGACGAAACATGACTGCCCAAGCTTATCGACATGGCACATGATGATGATGACTTGCTTACACAAAGACAAAAATGTTACAGGTTAGAGGATTTACTAAATTGCACAAGGTGTTACTCCATCTGGCCCTGTCTCTCTCCACAAAAAGGCAAGCTACCTGCCGAGAGCATCAGACAAAGCATGAACTTCTGCATGACTCCTGGGGATTTCTGGAAAAACTTGAATCTTGGGCTGAATGACAGTCTAAAACTGAAGCTACTGTATATTTAGAGCACAAGATGGACATTTTGACCACTTCATCAGAAAGACCCTACTTGCACTAAAATTAAATTAGATGCACAACATACTAAGTCAATGTGTTTATCACTTTATTGTTTATCAGGCATTTTGGTTCATGCCAGATTCCTTGGAACTGTTTTATTTGTTTGTAAAGATAATTGCTTACTGCTGCCTCTATAAAGGTTCCAGTCTCCTCCACACTAGGAAATTTTCTGGATGAAAGGTTATGGTGTCCACTTAAGGCTTAGAAGTTACCAGGTTTGATTCTTAACATAGGGCTGGGCATTTTTACAAGAACCTTTAATTTCTAATGATATTTGTCTCCTGAACTCTTGGATTGTGACATGGATACTTTGCTTTCTCAGATAAGGACCAAGAAACTAGAGATCCAAGTGCAAATTGCGAACATTACGAGGGGAAGTCAATAAGTAAGTCACAAATGGCTTTAGAAAAATAAACCAGTTTATTTTTATACATACATTGTCCCTTTATTTCTCAACATAATTTCCACCAACATTGATGCACTTATCCCATCGTTTTATCAGTCCTCCCAAACCGACTGCATAGAACTGCGTACTCCATTATCTAAACCACGTTTTCACTTAACATTCAACTTCGGTGTCATTTGCAAAATGTCTCCCGCCAAGGTGGGTTTTCAGTGGGCCATGTGAGCACCCTATTGCAGGTGCTACATGGTCTATTATTACTTGCTTCTCACCTCTAATCATCTCCTCTGCCCGCTGCACGGATGCTTCTGTTGCAATCTCAACAGGACGACCAGATCGGATTTCATCAACAATTTTAGAGCGTCCTTGAGAAAATTTTTCTACCCAGCTATGCACCGCTTTACGGGACAAACATTTGTCAGCATAAACAGGAAGCATTTCCTTATGAATGTCCTTTGCAAGCAGTCCCTTTGCCCACAAAAAACACACAACAGGACGTTGCTCTTTGGTTGTACACTCCGTAAGTACAGTCGCCATTTTGTTTATGTACTGTGCGTGCACATGAGACACATAATGCCACCTGACGAATGGGAATATAAAGTTTGATATTGCTGTCGCATAACGACATCTGTAGAAAACACCAACTACATCTTACCTGCCATCCCACAGAACTGTGTGACTTACTTATTGACTCGCCCTCATAAAAATCAACGGGCGGTATCATTTGCAAATAGTAGGCCACAAAGCCACTGCCCTGGCAATTTTGTTAGGAAAGAAAATCTACTCATGGGGGGATAGAGCTAGCTATCTTGGATGAAAGGTAGCCTAGAGGAAGTCAACTTACACAAATATGGCTGGGTGGCTAGAACACTGGTCTCATTCTGGAAACCCGAGTTCGAATCCTCAGTAAGGTGTTGGAATTTTTTTTTTGCTGGGAAAAGAAAATCCTTCGTGGCCACTGCACTAGCCAAGCGGCCTGACACCCCTCCCCCGTCCTACACTGCAAGGTACTATAGATAGTAATGACCATTTCAGACAGTACTGCAGTGGATGCCACTTCACATGGGTAGTTCCAGAATAATCAACTTACATGGAAATAAAAGAAAAAAGAGCAGGTGTCGGGATGAAGGAGATCAAACATAATAGTATTCTTCTGTTTCCACCTTCTCCTCTTCTCGACCTACTCTTCTTCCTCTTCATTATTGTTCACTGTTCTATAAATGTCTACACAGGAAAGCTAACCATGTTGGCCAAGAACACAGGCCTCATCCAAGACATAGTCGTGAGATGGCACACCATGACCATTGACATCTGTTGGCAGGGCACATCATGGTGATTATGTATTTCACAACTCGTTGAAACTCCCAGAAAATCTTTGTGTGGATGTTTGCCTCTGTTGGCCGATTTTCAGTTCGCAACTGACAAGGGCTATCTTCCACCAGTTGACGTGTATTCAGGGAGTGAGGTGACTGACCTAGATCTTTGTAAGTGAAGGTTATGTCCTGTATCACTGATCAAATATGAAACACTGTTACGCGTTTTGATCAATCAAGTGACTAGTTCCCATTCTGGCTGCATGATCTTCAAACGAGGAACATTTTTCTTTCTCCTTATTCACTTCAGCCCGAATCTGCTGCACTTTAATGCTGGACTCCTCAACGTACTGTTGAAAACTCTTTTCCAAATTTTCTTTTTCTTTCTCACATTTCTTAAGCTGTCCTTTATATATGTCAATGGTCCCTCTCAATGTCTTGTTTTCCTCCATATATGATTTAAGATATTCCTCTGTTGTTGTCAACGTGTTTTCTGAGTTTTGAAGCATTTCCCTTTCTTTCTGCATATCCTTGAGTTTATTCTTCAACAGTGAACACTTGGCTCTCCACAGATTGGCTGACTGTGTTTTTCTCCTTATTTTTTCATTCAGTGTTTTAAGTGAAAACATCTTCCTTTCCTGTCTATGGTGCCTCTTTTGTTCTTTCAACTTCAGGCACAAATGTTTGTTCTCCTTCAGCATATTTATACATGTCCGCTGCTTTGCTACACAGTTGTCACAGTCCCTTCTCAGTCTCTTGGGTGATGGTGGGCCCGAAAGCATTGGACCAGGCAATATTTCATTAGTAGCTTCTGGGGTTAAGTCTGTAGCTGCTGGTATTTCAAGAGTGTTCTGTTGAATGGGCACTGATGTGCATGCAGCTGTCCGACTTTTAAATGGTATGTCAAATGTCTGCTGGTTTAAACTCAAAAAGTCTGTCCATCGTTGAGTGTAATTAATTTTTTTTGTAACGATTCTTCTAAACGTATAAATGTTAGCACTTAGACATTCTTCATGTATTTGTCGGTCTGGTTCTGCTGCCTTAACAATGTCCTTGATTTTCCTGGCAATCTCAGGAACAGGCAGTTTCTCATTCACAATCAGTCGAGCTATGTAGCCCTTCTTAACAACTGGATACTCAAGCTCAAAGCTTGACAGAAGCAGTCTCATGTCACTTGCAGTTTTCTTCTCCATGATGAACTGAAGGCTGAAAGGAAAAAAAATTGTACTACAATTACAATAAAAGTAAAGTGGCATGCAGTTGTTAGGTTACTAGTACTTACTTTTGAAAGAGAGGGGGGAGGGGGGGAGAGACTAATAATAAATATATAATGTTAAATTTTTTTAAAAAAAGTAAAGGAGGGGGCATTTTAATTGAGTCGTATTTATTAATTAATCAGGCTATTTATAATCTATTTTACACAAGAGGTATAGAAATGGATGGAGAATTAAATTATTATTAATATTAACCACAAGGTGGCTTTTGCAATGAACTGTTAAATAAAGAACTGGTGGAAACAATGTGAAACTTGGACAATGATCAGTCAAGCTGAAAAGCATCTGATGGCTGCAGAAATGTGGCTTCTGAGGAAAATGCAAAGAATACCATGGACAGACAGAAAAACCAATGACCAAGTACTACAGGAGACAAATGAACATTGTAAACTGATTAGAGAAATTAGACGTAGACAGTCAAAATTGTTTGGACATGTTATGAGAAGAAATGGATTGGAGAACTTAGTGACAACTGGCAAGATCGAGGGGAACAGACCAAGAGGCAGACCGAGGGGAAATTCCTGGATGGCTTGGCCACATGGCATGGACGAGACAAGAACACTGAGCTGATCCACGACTCTGGTGATCGAGTGAAATGGCGAGTCATGACCGCCCACTTTTTCCGGCATGGCACATGATTGATTGATTGGAAACAATGACAAGTCCCATCTTGATAAGGCAAGATGACTGCCAATTTTTCCGCTAGAGACGGAGTGAAGTGATTCACTTCAAACAGCTAATTTTAATCAAAACTGATCATTTCAAGTAATGAAATTGCACACAGAGATATATAAATGGATGGATAATTCAATTATTACTAATATTAATCATTAGGATGCTTTAGCAACGAACTGTTTAATAAAGAACTGGTGTAAACAATGACAAGCCCCATCTTTATAAGGCAAGATGGCTGCCGAATTTTCCGCTAGAGACCGAGTGAAGTGGTTCACTTCAACGTCTAATTTTAATACCCAAAAAAAAAAAACGATCAAGTACTAAAATTTTACAGAGATATAAAAATGGTTGAAGAATTCAATTATTAATATTAATTATTAGGAGGCTTTCGCAACATTCTGTACACACGTGAACTTACCTCTATACTTAAAAATACACGGCAATGATAGTTTTTGATAGTTACCAACGAAAAGCCTTCAGAGCACATGTGCTTAATTGACCGCATGCCTGCTTGCTGCTTGCTTGATTCCAAATAAAACAAATTCCAAACTCGGACTAGTTCAACCTGCGTTTTTCAGCCTTGGTTAGAGTGGAGATCCGTGATTGTTTGTGGGTGTTTTACCCTGTTTCTGTCTTGTGCACATTTTTGTAGCACACAGACTTGCTTGTGGCTTGGAACAACTCGGCTGTTTCCCGCCCACACTTGGAGGATACAGACGTACCAAAGAGTCATAGCTGAATGCGACAGTCTTTGCTCAAGATGTTTACGAAGGATCTCAGGTCAGAGAAGAGACATGTGCGGCCGCCATAGACTTATAGGACGCATATAATAGATTATCCTTCGAGCACTTGATGCAAAACCTCCTCAGACTGAAAGTGCACCCTCACCTTGTACGATGGATAGCTGCAGTCCTGCTCCAAAGGAAGGCTGGTGCTAAGATGCGGGAGTTGGTCTTCTGAGCCGATAACGATGTGTCCAGGATTGCCGCAGGGTTCACCATTGTCACCAGTACTGTTCAACGCGTATACGGTGCCGATCACTGAACAACAGTTGGACGGGAGGTGTCATTCGTTGACGACATTCTCGTGTATCGACAGGGTCGAAATAGACAGGCCAATGATATGCAGGACGAACTAGATCGAATTTCCTCATGGTGTGCTGATCCCGGTGTCCTTATCAACCCTGCAAAGGCATCGGTGACATGGTTCTCCCTAAACAACCATATTGTGAACACAGACCTTCCGGCAGTAAGAATGGATGGAAGCATTTTGAGTAGAACTCAGTCAATGACATATCTTGGCGTGAGCAATGGGAGTCATGGCGACTGCCAATATCGAGCAAAGACTGCTAATACTTCTGTTCCAAGGACTGGTACTTTCACGCATCGAGTATGTCCTAGCCATCCTCACTGTCAGCCCTACACAGATTGGAAGACTTGAAAAGGTACAAAACGAAGCCATGCGCATCATTTTGGGCTGCACGAGAGACACCAGCTGTGTAGCAATGAGATACCTCCTTGACTTCCCGACAATGGAACACAGGATCAAGATCTGGAGAGCTCGTGCATACTTAAAAGTAAGTGCAGATGAGCAGCACCCTCTGCATGCCGTTATATTCAGAGAAAAGGGTGACAGGCTAAAGTGGGGGAAATCATGGATGGGTCGGGCGGAAGATGTCGTCAGACTGGTGTGCAGTCTTACCAGTATCAACCCCGGCAAGGAATGGGTGCCGGTGCCTCCAGCTTTTAAATGCACTTTCTCCTGCATTATCACACTCGACAGACGGTGCGGAGAGCAGAACCCTGCCGCTGTCAATGCAGAGGTCAACGCGCTCATCTATGAACACTCAGATAGCCCCGAAGTGCTCATCTATACAGATGGATCTGTTGTAAAGCAGCAGAGAAGTGCGTGGGAATTTACAGCCCGTTCAACGGGCCGAACCGTTCAAGAATCCAGTGGTGCCCACTCTATGACCACGAGCAGCATGACGATGGAGGTGACGACAGTTACACAGGCTTTCATATGGCTGGAATCACAGCATTATACCAACGTGTGTGTACTAAGTGATTCAATGAGCATGATTCAGAACGTCGAAGCTGGACCTGTACGTAGACAGTGGACCGAGTCGCTGCAGAAGTCTGTTGTCCGTAAAGTCACTTTCAACTTCGTCCCGGGACATGCGGGAGTCGAGGGAAATGAACGAGCTGACTCTGCACCCCATGTAGATGGCCAGACCATGGATCGTGCCGGTGTTATTAACGTCCTTAAAGATATGGCGAGAACAGAGGACTTTGACGTCAGTGAATCCGCATTGCTGGCCAGTTGACGTCAGTGAATCCGCATCGCTGTCCAGGATGAAAGACTTGGGAGTAAGAATCGGCACGGGCAGACGCGAGAGGTACATCGGGAAAACGAGGTGCCTCGTCAACCAACACAGAACTGGAACTATTAGCCACCGGACGCTGATGCATATGCTAGGGGGAGGAGTGCAATGAAGATACCCCAACTGATAACTGATATCCGTCTTGTGCGCTCTCACGAGTAAGTCCTGGCTCGGACTGGGTAATTCATCGTTTGTATCTGCGTCGTCAGCTGGGGGTTTGGTCATCGGCAGCCTTTTTGTGCTCGTCTCTTTTGGTGGTTTGTTTGGCTATTGAAGGCTCCTGGCTTGACTGATTTCAGTCCTTAAAAGGACTTTTTATTTGGTATTTTTGCCTCTTTTTTTTTGTGTGTGAATTTTTCGTAGGAGTTTTTCAATTTCGTCTTCTCCTCTTTCTTGCGTCTGTTTTCAATTTCGAGAAAGAGTTTATGTTGTTTTTCGCAGTCTTCCTCCATGTACATCCACGGGATGATCTCTCCGTCTTCTATATAGTAACCGAATTTGCTCTCACAGTCATAGTATGTGTCTGGGTATTCTACCGGTTTCCTGAATTTCCTGGGCTTTTTCATTTCTCTTTCTTCCCAGCGCCTTTTGTATTCCTGGCGCCTGGATTCCTCCCGTCTTTCACTTTCTTGTAGCTTCTCCAAGGTAGGCCACCTGAATCTCTCCGTGTCGTCATCAGGGTTCTCATCTGGGCGTTCTTCGGCTGTCTGACGAAACATTGGTTTCCCCTTTTCGGCCTCGGGCGTCGCGGTCAGGCGGCTGGTTTTAGCTTGCGTTTCAGGCCCGGTCTCTTGGTTTTCGTCTTGAGGTTTCTCTGTAGTTTCTTGTAAGGCTTCTGTTGTCGTGGCTGGGCTGCTGGTTTTAGTTTGCTGATCCGGCTCTTTTGTTGTGTTTCGTGTTGTGGCTTCTTCGTGGCTTGTGCAGGTCTGTTTAGGGACAGTTCCCTTAATGTTTTTAGCACTTGTCTCTCTGCTTGTATTTCTTGTAGTATCTCCTCGTTCTTCTTTATTGTCAGCGCCATGTACTCCACCTCTTGTTTTATGTTTTTCTGAGTCTCTTTTATTTCGGTAAGTATCTTTTCGACGTCACTGGTCGGTGCCGGGTTTTGCAGAAGCTTGAATTTGTTTTCTCATGGCTGTCTGGCACCTCCGCATTTCTTCCTTAAATGGTGTCTTGGTGACAGTGGCGATTTTTAACACGTCTCGGTGTCTTTGGAGGTACGGACAGCCCAAGTATCGTGCTCCATATTTGCCCAGACAGTTGGCGCACTTTCGTTTGCTGTTGGGCGCTCTGAAGTCTGTGTCCAGCTTGGCCAGTGGACACTCTTTGTAAGCGTGATGATCGGCGCAGTACCGACAGATGTCCGTCTTGCTGCGACATATTGCTCTGCTGTGGCCGGCCCTCTGGCATCTGGAGCATTGCGTGATGTTTGGTAGGAATCCCTCGGCTGTTGTAGGTTTTGGTGTATCGATACCTGTTGTGGAATCTCACAGCCCTCGGACGTCGCCACTGCCAGCGTTGTAGGGATACCTGAGTAAGTCAGAGTCCGCTCTGCCTTCAGGATTTTGATGCGAAGATTGTCTTCCTGCAGCTGCTTCTGTATTTGTTTATCTGCTAGCTCCATTTTTATCCGCTTGACCACCCATCTGACTGTCTTTGATTCAGTGTTTCTGATTCTGGTGTCTTGCTCCTTCTTCCTCTCAACAGTTTTTGCTCTCGTCTGTGGTGGGTAGTCGTCGCTCTTCTTAGTGGTAGTTTCATTGAATGTAGATTCAGATACTTTATTACAGCTTGCATGCAGGCTCTCCACAGGCAGGTTCATCTTCTTGACAGTCTGGTCGGCTTTCACACTACACATCTTGGAAGCTGTGTGTTTCTTTGTGCTGTTACGGCGTGCCATTTCCCCCCGTATCGGGTTGCTTGATTTGTTAAGGCGACTTGTCTTGATAGCGCGTTGAATGCGATGACACGAATGACGATGATGGGACCGCATGCTTCACAATGCTGGCCTATTTATATCCCGTCAAAATCCCGCGATTTTCGGAATTTTAAAAAATTAAACGACGACTATCAATTGCTCTTCAAAAACTAAAACAACTGAATAAATTATGGAGTGATTGATTGATTGATTGATCTAGGAACCGACATCACAGCACTCGGGACATTCCCATAAGCGCTCCGTCTCCATCCTCAGCAACCAGCGAAGAGTTCCAACACTAATAGTTCCAGTAGCAATCTGATTATATGTCCGTCTCGCCTTTCCTCTGAGCGTCGAGCGTCGGCCAGATCCTCTCGTCACTCCTCGCTGCCTCATTCTAACCAGACTATGGTGATCCATTTGCTCCTCCGAGGTGTACACGTGCTCCCACAAGGCCGCAACCACATCTGCCTTGTCATGCATCAATACTCCACCAAGTTCTGCCGAGCCAGCCAATCTGTCCGCCTGTTCATTCCCCCGCACACCGGCATGCCCAGGAGAAAAGATCCAGGTGATGCTTGCTACCTGTGACCTCCGAAGCGAAGCAAGCCACTCTGCACGAAGCTTGCCTGTTCTCACCCTTCTCAGCATGCTTTCTGAGTCAGTTACAATCACAATATGTGTATGTATCGTGTTTTCTATCCAGCGGAAAGCTGCACTGACCGCCTCCACCTCCATTCTTAAGCTAGATGTAGTGTCATCATACGCCAGGCTCTCCTGCACCAAACGCCGACCATTAGTTTTTGCCAAGAACCCCCAAGCACTTCTCCTACCTCTCAACACCGACCCATCTGTGTAGATAATCACATCAACCGGGCGAGAATTTTCCTGAATTAATTGCTGAATTTTCACTTCCGTGGCCCCTGCTGGCCACTCCATGCACTCCCGGCTCAATGTGATTATAACTCTGCACAAGTCTGACTGCACGGCTGGCACTCTGACCCACTCCTCTCCTCGCCTAATGTTCTCCAAGGGGCACACCTGTCTGATCGTATCCTCCGCCTGAGCCATCCATGATTTCCCTCTTATCAGTCTCTGACCCTTAACTACGTCCAGCGCCTCATGCAACGGGTGATCTGTGTCTGCAGCTACTCTGAGGTATGCCTTCGCTTGCATCACCTTGTGCCTACCAGCAACAGTAGGCAGACCAAGGATGTAACGCATACACACTACTGGAGTGTCTCTGGTGCATCCCAGAATGACCCGCATAGCTTCATTCTGTATGCGCTCTAATTTCACCAGCTGACTCTTTGAGACAGTGAGCAGTCCTAGTCCATAATCAATCACTGAGAGGATCAAGTGCTGGTATAGTGTGAAGAGCATTCTCTGCTCTATGTCCATTGCAGCCATAATTTTAAGTGCATTGAGTCCCTTTTGAGATCTTGTCACAACCGTCTCCACATGGTCCTTGAAGGACAGACTCCTGTCAAATGTGATTCCCAGATACTTCAGTTTGTTCTCTCTGTTGACGCTTCTACCATCTATCGTGAGGCTTGGGGCATCATCTCTCACAATCCTGTTGTCCAGAGAGCACCACAACACAGCCGCCTTTTCCGGGTTGATGACAGCACTCATTTCAGTGCACCAGTCAATCACTTTGTCTACTGTCACCTGTAGCTCCTGGGCTGTTTGATCCCTATTTCTCCCCTGCCTGTATGGAATGGAACAGATAAAACTACAAAAATTAGATTTTTAAGAGCATGCATCTTCCCAATTGCAACATACGCCTGTGAGACTGGACACTTACTAAACAAGCTGAACAGCGCATAAATACCTTTGAATATAAATGTTATAAACGGGTTCTAAGAATATCTTGGGTAAAGAAAAGAACAAATGCTTCCATACTTCAAGAGCTGAATATTGAAGAAGGTTGGCTATTAAAGACGATAAAACAACGAAAATTGATATATTTTGGTCACTAGAAACGTCATGAAAGTTTAATAATAATATGTCTGCATATCCTTTACAGGACATCGCTGTCAACTTCAGCATCTTTCAGCTGATTGTTGATTTCTTGGCAATATTACGCTCAGTAGTTTGCCGTTGCTTTCTGAGCGGCCGGCTCACATACCCCGTAAGTTACGGACGCAATTCGAAACACTGCTGATTCTCACCGTCGTCACGTTACTTACGAGAGTATACGAGATTACGGAGCAAAGCCGGCCATGAAAGTTTGGAGAGAACAATAATGGAGAGGTATATGCCTGGGAAGAGAGGAAGAGGAAGGCAAAAGAGAAGATGGGTGCAGGATGTGGCAGATGATCTCCAGATGGGTGTATCGGTCGCGGGACATCTTGCTTGTGATCGAGAAGTTTTCCGGAAGGTTTTTATGGAAACGAGGTTCTGCAAAGGACATGCTTTTTTTTTTTTTTTTTAGCATATCCTTTACAGGACTTAGCTGTCAACACCAGCATCTTTCAGCTGTATATTGATCTCTTGGCAAGATTACGCTCAGTAGTTTGCCATTGCTTTCTGAGCGGCCGGCTCAGTATCCCGCAAGTCACGAGCGGGGGTCGAACCGCCTCAGCTCTCGCACCGCTACGAGACTGCGTGATAAACGGGATTACAGAGAGAAAGTGTTGTAATCCCACAGCCAGAGAGACCGGCAAGGACATGCTACTGAATGAATAAATGAAAAAAAAACTATGACCATATTAGGAACTGGGTCGAATTTCGGAAGCAAGCAAAGTAGCCACCGGGTCACGTGATCTTGACCGCGAATGCCCGATCGCGACATCGAATCAAAGTGGCTATAATAAGTGATAGTGTCTCGTTGTTGGTGGGGATTTCCAATAGACCTGATTATATGTGTGAGAAGAAGTTTATTAAAATATCAAATGCAAAACAATGTTTCCCGTAGTGAATTTGAATAACGAAGACACAAACATGAGAGACAGTGCCTTTTGTTTAACACACAAAATACTCGCTTGTTAAAGTTTGCTGAAGCCATAATGATTAATCTACACAAGCCAGCTTTGTGCAAACATAAAGACATGTTAGTCAGTTTAAAATACCGTGGTAGACAATTGACATTACTGTGCGAACATGTTTATATTCCAGCTTGAAGGATTTATCTAGTTATTTTACTTTATGTTGTGTGAATTCTGCAGTATGTACCTGACGAGATGCAGCGAAATGTGCCAGGCCATAAATAGTGCAATCTATTGCTTGTGTCTTCGTTATTCAAAATACCAAATGACAAAGAATATGGATGAGTCATAAATGTTGGCTCCAATCCAAGTAGTCAAAGTAGATAGCACTTGTTGTACGTGTTACTGTTTAATGTTTTTACGTGTTACTTTTATTCATTTTAAATTATTTCAATTTGTTTAACATGTTTTTCTCTTCGTGCATTTTCACATTTTATCATTATTGTCGATTACAGTTTCATCTTATCTCATCTCATCATGTTCCTCTTGTACCTTGCGGTGTCGAGGTGAAGTATAAATATCGTGAGAGTGCCCGATAATGGGCTTCATTTATTGATATTCCCTTGGACTCTGCTATTCCCTCCGCTCAACGTTTACGTGGTCGGCCTCTTCCTCAGTTTCCATCTGGTCTGTACAGTTTTCATACTTTTAAAATAAATAACTATTAGAGATGGTATCTATCATATAATTTTCACGTTTATAATGATGTTATGTAAACGTGCGCTTTTTTTTTTTTTTTTTAAATATATCCACCATTTACTTTCTCACTAATTATTACATTTATATTTCTGTATTTCTCTTACTTTTGTTGTTGTTTTTGTTGTGGTTTCGTAGATTTTGTTCCCTGAAGATGACCCTTGGGACATAGTGTGCCAATGTCTGTTGTTTGTGTCGCAGTATTAACAAAAGTGTAGGATTCCGAGTTACTTCTTTCATACATTCAGAATCTTCTGCAAAAGGCTGTAACAGGCTACTTTCATAACTTTACTTATAAATCCTTCAAAAACATGTTATGTATTTCTGTACTCACATTTGTTTCTTCACTACCATTTAGATCTTCACGTTAATGTCTCTAATAAAAGCAGAAGTCAGTTTTCAGGTTTTGATTGAATCCAGTTGTTGAATATACTATTTGTTTACAAACACGGCTAGAGGTTTGGCAGGACTATAGAAATTGACTGACCGTCATGGGGTTATTGCACAGATCTGAGTAACTTATCTTAAACGTGTGATCACTGATATGGATGATATTTCAGTCTGTTGTGTCTTGTTTACAATTTAAAAAAAAAAGAGGGCCCAGAGTTTGCCTTGACATTTAATGATAAGCAATGAAGCACCGTTTTCCGTATAGCCAGGCTCATTTATTATAGGCCTAGTAATACATGTGGTGATAATCGTATTGACTTATAGATATCAGCCTTTGCTTCTTAACATGTGGTCCACGAAAAGGAAAATATGCACTGACATCTAAAATCACCTAGACTAGAGTGAAGTTTATAGTTGAATTTGAGGTAGTCAGCGCAGCCTAATGAATAAGTCAAAGTCGGCTCATTCTTAAACATCCGGTGTGCTGATGCTGAGGTAACGGGTTCAACCCCTACACCGGTAGATTGGATTAAAATGTTGACTACCCGTCCTTGACTTGTGGACGTAAATTACAAGTACCTTTGAAGTCGGGGTGACCGGGAGTATGTTCGCTTGATGGCGAGGGACACTTGTAGTAATTAGTAATAGCAAAAATCAGTCCAGTGCACTAGAAGTAGTATGGACTAAGCTTGAGTTCAAAGAAATCAGTAGCCTTGGAATGAGATCAATATCGAACAATTAGTATAATGAGCCACATCACAAAGATTTTGCTAAGAATTATCATGCAAAGAGTTAGGAAGAAAATACAATCCGAAATAGGAGAAAAACAATGTGGGTTTGTATAAGGCAAGGGTAAAGTAAATGCTGTGTATATGCTGAGAACATTAATTGAACGTTCTATAGAAGTAAAAGAGATGATCTTTGCTTTATTGACTACACGAAGGCTTTTTAATGAAGTAAGACATGTCAACATGATGGAGATGCTTGCAGATCGTCAAATTGATGGGAAAGACCTTAGACTCATAAAAAAAAAAAAAACATATATTGGAAACAACAAGCTGCCATAAAGATTGGTAATGAAGTAGGTCGATATCAGCCTATTAAGAGAGGTGTGAGACAGGAATGTGCAATGTCTCCAGGTCTTTTTTCCCCCGTACAGTGAAAGTATATTCAGAAATGTTGACGATATGAAATGAATCATCATTGGGGGATATACCATCAATAACATTAGATATGCGGATGACAGCATTGATTGCAGGCAATGAACATTATCTGCAACATTTAGTAGATGCGATTGTTGCACACAGCGAACAGCTAATATTATAATTAAACTGTAAGAAGACACAGATTATGGTCCTTACTAAGAAGAAGGAAATACCTCAATGTAATATACAAGTGCATGGGGATATTCTTCAACAAGTGAATAGGTATATTTTAAAATTTATCTCGGAACAGTCATAACATCTGATGGGAGATGCCTTGAAGATAGAAAAAGAATTGTCATTGCGAAAGTAGCCTTTTGCAAGATGAAAAAGAGTGTTGAGGTGCTATATATAACTTGTGCTATTGTATGGGTGTGAAGCGTAGACAATGAGCAGATAAGCTGAAAAACATCTGATGGCAGTGGAAATGTGATTTCTGAGGAGAATGCAAAGAATACCATGGACAGACAGAAAAGTCCTACAAGAAACAAATGAAAACCGTAAACTGATTAGATAAATTTGACGAAGACAGTCACAATTTGAGGGAATAAATAAATTGGCGAATTTGGTGACAATTGACAAGATCGAGGGGACGAGAACAAGGGGAGGGCAGAGAAGTAAATACCTGGATGGCTTGAGTTGACCACGTGGTATGGTCGAGACAAGAACACTGAGCTGACTCACGACTCTGGTGATTGAGTGAGATGGCAAAAGATGACCTTACACGCTTACCGGCATGACACATGATGATGATGATGAGTTTAAAGAGAGCGTAAAAATAAAAAAAAAATAAAAAGCTGAATTTGAATTGAGCTTCAGGGAAAGACCAAAAGAAGGAATTCAAATTCTCCACTGCAGCAATCGCCGAAGCCAGGTTTTTGGCTGCGTAGTTGTTATCGGCAACCATCAGTAAACAAAACATAACAACTAATAACCTTCTCTACAAACGAGCTTCAATGATATGTGGCTAGAAGAACATAAATTAGAAGTCAGTTAATTGTCGTTTGTGGAGAAATAAAAAAACAATAAACAACTAGTCAGAGTTTGGTGCGTTAGAGTAGTAAGTATAGCTTGCCATGATATTGTTTTGAAGTAGAGAATGCTATTATTAGTATTAGGTGTGCCTACTGTACTGCTATTGCCCAGACTGAATATTCTCATCTCATCTCATCATGTCATGTTCCTCTTGTACCTTGCGGTGTCGAGGTGAAGTATAAACTTCGTGAGAGTGCCCGGTTATGGGCTTCATATATCGATATTCCCATGGATTCTGTTATTCCCTCCGTCCAACGTTTACGTGGTCGGCCTCTTCCTCTGTTTCCATCTGGTCTGTACATCATTAGTTGCTTGTTGCGGCATGCTGTTGACTGGTAGCCTACTTGCATGGCCAAACCATTTGACTTGCTGCTTTCTAATAAAATCTAGAGCAGCTTTAACCCCCACTTTAGTCCTGATTTCTTCATTTCTGATCTTATCTCTTTTTGATACGTTGAGTATTCTTTTCAGGAACCTCATTTCTGTTGTGTTGTTGTGATTTTAGACTGAATATTATTTCAGTGAAATCTGAAAAATCGCGCTCGATGCTCTCGAGTCAACTTCAAGACTTCATTTCAGTATTAATTAATTAATTATTAATATTATTAATATTATATTATACTTCAATTCAATTTTCAAGCTTGTTCGATCGGTTTCCTATCTAGAGTTAATTCACCTGTGCTTTTTTAGTAGCACTAGTCTAGTAAAGCTACATTTACAGTGGTATATTAAGTATTTAAGTTATAGATATATAATAATTATTTTAGTATACTAATTTTTAGCAGCAGTACTCTTCCATCCATCCATCATGTGCCATGCCGATAAGCGTGGGCGGTCATGTTCTGCCATCTCACGAGATCACCAGAGTCGTGGATCAGCTCCGTGTTCCTGTCTCGACCAGCAGTACTCATCAGATCTGCATAATTCTGAACTTAAAATGATCTTGCATGCCTGTGTGACGTATTTGTTTCTTCAAATCCTTTTTTTTTTTCATTTTGCTGTGGTTTTACCCTAAGTAATTTCAATAGCTGGTCTCAATTTCTAATATTATGACTAAGCCAATACATTCAGCTTACCTTTTTCTGTACATTCATATAGTTGTGTGTTTGCCTCTGTGTCTAATAAATATCATGACCAAGCCCAGACATTCAGATTACCTTTTTCTGTACTTTCAATTAGTTATATATGTTTGCTTCTGTGTCTAATATTATGACCAAGTCAATACATTCAGCGTACCTTTTTCTGTTTTCACATAGTTGTACTTGTATGTTTGCCTCTGTCTCTTTAACAACTTGTTTGATTTGATCTTTTATTTCTGTTGAACTCACTCTTTGCATTCTGCAATACCGTCACATCTCAAAAGCTTCTAAAGTATTTTATAATTTCTTTTCTCCTTTAAGGTAAAAGTAGTCCCATAGCAAATCCCACTGTTGGTGTGTAAAGTGTTAAGCCTTCACATGTTTTAGGCCATGACTTATGAGGATGGGGTGATCAGTTTCCTTCCTGGTGGCCTTTCCTTCCCAAACAATTCCCAGGTCCTTATTTCAAAGCCATTAGTATCACGGACCAGACACACATAGTGATTATTCTTTCCCATAGCTCAATATTGTTGTTACTTGATGTTTGAAATATTTGTTTTTCTCAGAAAATTGCTTTGGCTATTGTAATCCTAGATCTTGTTCACTATAGGCATAATCTGTAAGGATTTGGTTCAGATATAGAAATATGTGCACTTGTTCAAGAGTCCTTATCTTATCAGTGTGCTGATGTTTCTACTATTAACTGTGACAATTATAACCACTTTTGTTTTACTAGCATTTATTTCCTCTGGCCAGGGGGTTGGAAGCTGTTGAAAATGAAAAGCCTGAGCCCTGTGGAGAAAATATGACCTACCTAGGACTAATTCCAGAGAAGAACAGATAGACTATCTATCATAATCTAGAGAGAAAGTGGCAGCAGGGGGTGGTCAGAGGATCTGGTAGACAGTCATCACTCAGAGGTAAAGCAAGACGGACATATAATCAGATTGCAATGGGCACCATTAGTATTGGAACTCTGTGCTGGCAGTTGAAGATGATGACTGAGTGTTTATGGGAATGCACCTAGTGCAGTGATGCCGGTTCTTGACTCAGCTCAAGTCAATCCAGCCAGTTTGTATGTGCTGTGCTGAATCATGACCTAGTTTTATCCTACTGTGTTTCCCTGCAGATGTGAAGTTCCCATGCCATTTTACTGTTTCCCTGCAGATGTGAAGTTCCCATGCCATTTTACTGTTTCCCTGCAGATGTGAAGTTCCCATGCCATTTTACTGTTTCCCTGCAGATGTGAAGTTCCCATACCAATTTTGCACACCCCGCTGTTTTCTGAAAAAACTGCAACACAGTCTTAAAGAAGATGGTTCTGTGGTACCAGGTCAGTAGATACCAACCTTTCTCCAATAAATGCAGGTTCTGTTCAGGGCTCTATCAGAATACCAGTGCATAAGAACTCAGTCTACCAGAGGATTCAAAACCAACAAACTTAACATTTATCTTCTCATAAAAACAAAATTCTTTAGCTGTGTCGTTCATCTTGGTGAGCAATTTTTAGATGTTTTTATTTATCTGTTAATTTCTTTTGTATTGCAGAAATTTAGAGCACATGATCCCACAGTCCAAAGATAAGCTGCATTCTCTCTACAGTGCTAGCCAGGATGGAATTTAGCTTGCAGTCTTTAGATGGACTCTTGCCAGGCCATCCAAGAGTTCATGAAGCTGGACGAGAAAATTATGAGCGCAATACCAAATCCTCAAACTGGTATACTCATAGCACTTCATCAGCTGAATCCAAACCAGATGCTCGTCTTCGGACTGGCACTGCCAGAGATATTGCTGTGAAAAATCGTGGCTGTATGCAAGAGAATCTTCAAGGGTATGCAGACCCGCCTGTTGTCAAAAACATACATCCTCGAGGCGTTAAACCAGAAGCACGTAGAATTGCTGAGGTGAACAAGGGCAGAGAGTTGAAATGTCTCCTGGATAACTATGGTAAATTAGGGACCTTACCAGCACCAGGTCCAAAGGTAAGATATGTTTTTGTATGTGAAGAAGATGGAGCAGTATGTAAATAATACTTGTGATGCGGACAATGTTAGGTTACTTTCTTTATAGCAGACTGACTTTTTGGACAGTGATTGGATTTGTGAAAGTTACATGAACATTGAATGAAAGCATGGAGTGAATAAATATGTAAGTGGTTTGTTGAATGGGTTAATGGATGGATGAGTCAATGATTGAATAAGTGGATGGTTGGATGAGTTTATGACTGCATTGGTGTATGTGTTGTTGGGTGGATGGTTTGGTGAAAGGATGGGTGAATGAATGTATAATTGGATGGTTTGGTGAGTTGATGGATGGATGGTTGGATGAAATGATGGGAGAATGAATGTATAAGTGGATGGTTAGATGAGTTGAAGGAAAGATGAATGAATGAATGTACAAGTGGATGACTAGATGAGTTGATGAATGAATGATTGTATAAGTGTACTATCATCAATATTTTATACTTTCTCTTCACTTCTGTTGCATATTCTTCTGGTATTTTTCTGGAATCATAACATGCTGGTTTTGAGTATTTCTTAAAATTTCTAAGTTTCACTTTTAGTAATGCCGTTAATAGCTCATATCCACTACCAAAATCATCACTTGACAGGGTTTTGTTGTTAAGCTTGTTCTCTATCATTGTTTTATTATTATAAGCCTGTTTAAAAGTTTTCTGGTATTTCTATCTGGAGATGTCCAGGTAAACAGCCTTCTAGGATGTTGAAATATTTTATTAGTTATCATCAGTTCATTTTGAACACAGAAAGTTATTTTATCCCATGCTTTATTGTGATTTCATATACTGTGTTCCCCACCACTTGTTTTTGTTTTGCTGTTCTTTCTGTCCAAAATCTCCATTCTTATTAGGATGTCAATTTTATCAATATTTTCTGGTGTTTTGAAGAATAGTTTAGTTTAGTCGACGGATCAACATCACAGCACACGGGTGTTTAACCCATAAGTGCTCCGTTCTATTCCTAACTCAAGCCTGAGTCCAGGTATTCTCAGCTCAGTGCACAAACCCTGTAGCATCGATGAGGATCCTGATTTGAAGAATTTTATAAACTACTTCAATTTCTTCCTTTTCTGCCATTGTTGTTGGTATGTATATGTGTAACAATATAATATTCCTGGGTTTTTCCTTACACAAATGATTCTGTTGCTAATGATTTTATAACCAAAAAAGTATGGGTAATATTAATTTATTCAAGTATACTGCTAAGAAATGATTTCTACCTTGTTTTTCACCACAAGAATATACAAATATTCCTCCACTCTGTATATTAAAATATCCTTGTCCATTCCATCTATACTCAGAGATTCCCAGTATTTAAATTTTAAATGTTTCTACTTCACTGATAATGTGTTATTCCTCTTTATTCATATTTTTCACTTTCTACTTTTGGTTTTCTATTAAGTAAGACATAGGGTCCTTCATTGAACAATTCCATCAGCACATTTGCTAGTACCATTCTCTGTGTCACACTCTACCCCAGTGTATATTCGACCCTCTTGGCCTGAATGTCTCACCAATAAATCTTTTTTCCCCTGCTTCTATGTTCTTTATAAGTTCCTTAATTGCTTTAGTTTTCTAGGCATTTGAAAGTAAGGTAGTATTCCATTGCTTTCCTTCATGGTAGTGACCATACTGGTCAGAGAAGGAGCCATTGTTTCTATAAAGAGATCCTTTGCCTACCTCCGTAAACTTGAGACCATAACCAACAACTATTAGTTGGGTGCTCTGAAGCTCAATCCATCACCTCTATCCATTGTTCCTTGCTACTCTATTTGGGTGGTTACATACATACTCTATATTACCAAAGGAAATTCTATAGACTAATGGAGAGAAGGATATATATATATATATATATATATGTATGTATGTATATTTATGGGTGGATTTGTTGATAGTTGGTTGGCTAAGGATTGAGTGAGAAACATAAAGGGTATTCATATAAAAGAAGCATAGGTAAGTGGAAGCTATAAAGTCTGAAGTAAGGAGAAGGGAGGTGATTAATATGTTTGAATTGACAGATTAGTATTCTTGAATTGATTAATGGATTAATAAGCGTTGACTGATGGGTGTTTGTCCACATGTCTAATAATCAATTGGCTGATGAAAAGAAGAAAGGAACATGCTAAAAGACACTGCAGATTATGTGCTTAGAAGTTCCTGTTCCGCTTATAACCTACATCAACTTGTAGTCAGTTATCCTATAAGAAAGCTTTTATATTGTGAATGTCTTAGTGTATGATTAAGTCAAAAACTCACAATTAATTAGCTCGCCCAGGTGTTTTTTACATTTGTAATCCTTACACTTTCCACAGGTAAATAGCCTAGAGGCAGCAGAGTACAAAGAAAGAGAACAAGGTTCTACCAAATACTTGTTAAATCATTTTAGTACAGATCCCATCCCTGCATCAGAGCTGCCTCTTCCACACAGGCTTAGGCTGGGAGGAGAAGAGGTAAGAATGGGTTAGGCTTAGAAGCAGAAGAAGTGAATGTGTGAGTTTGGTATTAGGGCAGAAAAGTATTGGCTAGGATTAAGAGTAGAAGAGGTAAGTTTTGAGTTAGAGTTAGGATAGAAGAAGGCATAGAACCTGTACTTTTGGATGGATGTGAAATGTGGACAATGAGCAGACAATCTGAAAAACATCTAATGGCAATGGAGAAGTGGTTTCTGAGTAAAATGCAAAGACTATCATGGACAAACAGAAAAACCAATTATATATATATATATCCCCACAACCACTCACCTACCCACCTACCCACTTGGATTTTATTTACAAATTATGCATAGGATTAAATTAGGAGCAGAGTATTCAAACACACACACACACACACACACGCACGCATGCGTGAGGGACAGTCAATAAGTATAATGCCTCCTATTTGTTATCAATGTCAATACTTTGTCAGTGTACAATTGATTAAATTAGTGGGATTTCTCATCCATTCTTCTGCACTATGTATAAATACCAACCTGTTTCAGTCACAGGTTGCACAACAGTAATGGTTTAAAAATGGCCACTAAAGAAGTTTGATTAAAGCAACATAATGTCATAGACTTCCTCAATGCTGACAGCGAGACCCCGATTCACATCCACGAATGTTTGAGTATTGTTTATGGAGATTCAACAGTGGGTGTTAGCACTGTCCGACATTGGGGACATTGTTGTGATGGAGTTGAAGTAGGTAAATCCTCACGGGCTGACACAAAGCGGACCGGCTGTCCGTCAACTGCATTGACTCCACACAACATTCACAACAATTTTTGAAGTACAGATTTAGGGATTCATTTCAATGTGAATTTTATCTGTTGTTTTTTGCCTGTTGAATGAAATTAAAACTTATGAGGCATTACTTATTGATGGACCTTCGTATATACATATTAAATATTATACAGTGGTGTCTTGATAAGTAGAAGTTATAGGGGCCGAAGGAATTTGTTCAATTTATCAGAAATTCTACTTATCCAGACTGCATACATTTACACTAATTTACACCTAATACCATGCAGTAGCATTGGGTAAAATGATTGTACCACTTAGGAAACACAGTTAGTGAACAAATAAATAGCAACACAATATCAGAAATGTTGAAATGCTTAATTATTTTAGAAAGCGGAACATTAAAGTCATATGAAAATTTCCAAATTAATTAAAGAAAAAGTCTGTGATTTTGCTTTGCTTCTTGACTTGTGAAAAATGTCTTCCCATGGCCTGTTTAAAGGCACAAAATGGTGAGACTGCATCATCTGAACATCCAGTCTGCATCATGTAAATGTCAATTTTGTCAATCCATGCCAAAATATCTGACTGCGATCAGGTTGTGCTTGCAGCCCACAGTCATCCTCATCATCAGAGTCAGGGCTGGAAGTGTCTGTTGGTCGAATGACTGGCATACATAGCCCTATAATATCAGTGATTGGAAGAGTGTCACTAGTAGAAACATCATTGTCAATGTTCACAAACTCCTCTGGTTCAATGTTCAGCTCTTTATACAATCTAGCAAGTAATGACTCCACTGAAATGTCAGTAACATTGCTCTCACTGCTCGCTGATGGTGTGGAATTCTCATTTACAGAGACATCTACTGCAGGTAAGAAGCCAGCCTGTCTAAAGCAGTATTGCAATATCAACAACTACCGAAGAGTCATGAAAATGCCTCTCCCTCTCTTGCCCTTGATCTTTCCAGCTGTCACAATGTTCTCCAATGCCTCTCTTCTCATCACATGACCAAAGAAAGCTATTAGTATTTGTCTCTTTCTTATTGTTGTACATAATGTTCTAGTTTCATTAGCCTCTTTCAGGCAATCATTGTTAGTTACTTTGGCAGTCCAAGGAATTCACAACATTCATCATAAGAACCACATCTTTGTTGCTTCTAAGTTCTTCCTAATTTTTTTCATTCACATTCCAAGATTCACTGCCATCCAGCAAAACTGGTTCTATACAGCACTTTAGCACTCTCTTTCTTGCATTCAATGATAGTGACTTATTGCACAGGATATTCTTCATTTTCCGAAATGCAGCCGTTGCTTGCTTTATTCTGCTCTTAATCTATGTTGTGCATCTTCCATCTGATGTTATACATTTTTTTTTCCGTATTTTCATCCTGTTTCAGGATATTGCAGTCAACATCAGCATCTTTCAGCTATATGTTGATTCCTAGGCTAGATTACGCTCATCAGCATGCCACGACTTTCTGAGCGACCAGCTCCATACTCTCATAAGTCACTGGCGTGACTCAACTGCTTCCAATTCTCGTGCGCTCACGTCAACCACGAGAGTATTCGGGGTTACGGAGAAAGCTGCTAACTACTCGACCAGGGAGACCGGCCAGGGATGTTATAAATGCCCCTGGGTATTTAAAACTATCCACTTGGTTAAGAATTTTCCCTTCTATATCTATTTCACATTTTGGTGTCACCTTTTCTTTTGATATCACCTTTGATACTGTTTTCTTGATATTCAGGGAGAGTCCTTTCTTTGCACTCTCTGTTATTACAATAGCCAACAATTGTTGTAGATCTGTTGCATTGTCCGCAACTAATACTGTGTCATCTGCATAACATATATTGTTTATATTATAACCTCCGATTAGTATTCCTGGCTTCTCTTTTACCTCTCTCATTATTACTTCGCTATACAAAGAGAAGAGATCCGGTGACAAGACACATCCCTGTCATACTCCTAGCTTTATTTGTTCATAATTTAATCAATGAATCATGTGCCATGCCGGAAAGCGTGGGCGGTCATGACTCGCCATTTCACTCGATCACCAGAGTCGTGGATCAGCTCAGTGTTCCTGTCTCGACCATGCCATATGGCCAAGCCATCCAGGTATTTTCTTCTCGATGTTCATACTTGCCCTCTTTATTTCCCATTTTAATTGCTGCTACTTTTTTCCAGTAAATATTCTTTATTATTCTGAGATCTTTCCCTTCAATGTTAATATCTTCCAACAATTTAACCAGTTCTTCATGTTTTACTTTATCAAATGCCTTAGTATAATCTATGAAGCTCAAATATATGTCTTTCTGTTTCTCTATTGATCTTTCTATTAGTGTCCGTAATGTATATATTGCATTGTTTGTGCCCTTTCCTTCCACAAATCCATACTGTTCTTCACCAATTCCCATTTTTATTTTCTTTCTTGTTCTTCTCATTATAATTCTGTATAGAAGCTTAGTGACAATGTTTATGAGGTTAATTGTATGAAAATCTTCGCATTCAATTGCTCTTGGTCTTTTTGATATAGCTATAAATACACATTTCAGCATATTACATTACTCGGTAGATATCCATTGCTGTAAATATCATTCAACATTTTGGTTAATATATCTACTCCAAATTCTCCCAGTACTTCTAATTCTTCTATTGTGATTTCATATGGCCCAGCTGTTTTTCCTTTCTTCATATGTTTAATGGTGTTAGCGACTTCTTCTTTTAGATAGGTGGACCTTCTAAGTTACTTTCTTCTGTTAATTTTTCCCTTTCTCCATCATATATATTCTCATTCTCATATTCTCATATATACTCATTCCACCTCTTCATTATAGCATCTTCCTCCAATAATATCTATCCTGTTTTTGATTTTAAACAACCTGTATTTATTCTTTTTTTCTTCGTGTGAGCTCACTAATTTGTCTGTGCATATTTTTTGTATCTTTAATAGAATTTAATTCAGTTTTCTTGCACTGCTTGTTTAACCAACTTTCTTTTGCCTTCACACACTTATCTCTTATTCCTTTATTTATCTTAGCATATTGTTGTTTGTCATTTTTACTGTTTTCTTTTGGCCATCAACTTTAAGATTTCTTCAGTCATAAATTTTTTCGTAGCTTTTTGGCTTCTCTCTGGTAATATTTCTTTGCTCGTTTGATGAACAGAGTCCTTTAACATTTCCCATTGTTCATTTATATTCTGTATTTTAACTATTGCATTGTACCTATTTTTCACAGTCACTCCTGTATTGCTGTTGAATTTCTTTATCTACCTTCAAAACCTGCTTATTAAGTCTCATGTTCTTAACCAGTTTATTTTTGCCTCTATTCAGTCTTACTTTTATTAGTCCACATAGTGGTACATAATGACTATTACTTGTATACAGATTGCTGAAAAACATAAAGGGGAACGGATGGGCCCTATTTTGAGATTAGAAGGGAAAAAGACACCAAAAGAACCAAAAATAAGTCACTTGCACCAGGAATCAACTGGCAGGCAAGTAGAATGCTATGTACAAAACATGTTGCCTGTTAAGGGAGATAATTATTCAGAATGATGTTTCAATGAGTTTTAAAATAATCTTAGCAGAAAATTTGTATATGCAAATGATTTCTTACTTACAGAAACCTTTTATTGTCTTTCCTTCTCAAGTTTATAGTAGTTAGCTAGTTGCATATCCTTTTACAGGATGTCACAGTCAACCCTAGAATTTTTGACTATTTGTGATTTCTTGGCAGGTTTACGTTCAGTAGTTTGCCATTGCTTTCTGAATGGCCGGCACTCATACCATGTTATAAAAATCAATGCAAGATGGTCGGCTGCCAGATCGCCCGCAGCAGCACTTTGAGCGTGGTATGTAGGATTATAAATTGAGTCCGCAAACCCTTTGAGATATATAATTCTGCAGTATGCACCTCACAAGATGCAGCGAAATATACCAAGCAATGTATCATGCAACATATTGTTTGTGGCTTCTGTGTTCACGAAGGGAATACATTGTTTTGAATAAAATCTGTACCACAAAATATTATTGGAAGTAAATGTGATTGGCATAATATTGACAATATCATCCATTGAGTGCTGATTAAAATGAGGCTAGCACCATATACCCAATATGCCTCAAGAAGTGTAAAAGGGTCCCTTACTTTACTTTTGTTTTTATAGTCTTCTTTTGTTTGTCTCTCACCCTGAAATCTTACATTTTACTTGTCGTCTTCTACCCTAGAATATAGATGTAATCTTGTTTAGTATTTCTTCATCCACCCTAGGTCGTAGAAAAGATTTATTTACATGACTTAAGGCACAATGGGCATATGGTGTTAGACCCATATTGCTGGCACTTTGAGGTCTTGACAGATGATAAAATGTTACACCGTGCTTCCGAAAAGACACAATATCTACAACTCATAGCAGAGACCAGGGCTGGAGTTATACTTCTCCATAGCACAAAGCCTGGGCTGACCCATATATGTATAGACCAAGCAGCACTGGATGGGTGATGGGATCCGGATATTGCTGGCCACCTTTACTTCCCTAGACATTTCCTGGTATCCATTTCAGGCTGGGTCGACCTGGTATCCCAGGTCAATTTTTAAATATTCAAATCTGCTAAGATGCAGATCGAACCCATGATCACCATGTCTGCAGGCGACCTTACAGCCACTATGCTACTGTAGCCCCCTATTCTGAGATGCATAAGCGTCTTACTTTTGTGTTTAACTATTCCTCGTCTACCTTGTAGTGTGCAATTAAAAAAGGTAATCTCATTGTAGATACTATCTGTTGGGGTGTAAGTGTTAGGCCTTCATATGTTCTAGGCCACCACATATGAGATGGGATGACCTGTTTTCTTTCTATCACAAATTCCCAGAAAGTTAAAAAAAAATTGGTACTCTTTTTTTATGAGACTGGATAGATGCTATAGCTGTGGATATAAAAGAAACATGATCCTGCCACTGCTGGATACTGAACCCGGACCTCTGTCTTGGGTGGCAAGCACATTAACCACAATGTAAACACAGTTTTATGTACTCACCTTACAGAGTTGTTTAATCTGTTCCTGTCAACTGTAGGATGTTTATCATCATCTTCATGAGCCATGCCAATAAGCATGGGCGGGCTTGTTTTGCCATCTCGAACGATCACCAGAGTTGTGGATCAGCTTCGTGTTCTTGTCTCGACCATGCCACATGCCCAAGCCATCCAGATATGTACTTCTCTGCCTTTCCTTTGTTCTTTTTTCACTTAATCTTGCCAGTTGTCACCAAGTTCTCAAATATTTTTCTTATTGTAACATGTCCAAATTTTGACTGTCTACGTCTAATTTCTTTAATCAGTTTACCATTCTCATTAGCTTATTTCAGGACTTGCTCCTTGGTTTTCCTGTCTGTCCATGATACTCTTTGCATTTCCCTCAGAAACCACATTTCCACTGCTATTAGATGTTTACCAGCTTGTCTGCTCATTGTCCACGTTTTACATCCATACAAAAATACAGGCTCTAAGGATGCTTATGCCACTGTAAAGTTATGTTTTATTCTTGCATACTTGTATAAACTGAGTACCTCATTGTACTAAGCCCAGGCACCATGCCAGAAAAGAAGCTTGGATGGTTTCAATCATTTTATCTTACTCTTTCCTAGTGGTTGGGATGAAGCACCTCCACACCACCGTACTCGACCTGAAGCAGCGGACATTGCACAGAAGAACAGTGCTGACTCCATTAATGATATCATTCTACAGAATGTCTTCACCCCTCCTCAGAGAAAAGCACCAAAGATCTTGAAGCACCTAGCAGAATCTCCAACTCCGTAAGTAGAGATATCTTATATTCTTGTTTAGCTTTGCCTTTTCTGGCCTGGGATGTAGAGGTATCTTACAGTCTTGTTTAGAGTATTCTGTCCTTTCTTCTGCTGATGTGTTGTCTCTCTAGATCACAACATGAAGCGATTTTTGGAGTGAGTTGTGCTGGTTGCCTTATACACTGTGATGTCACATTAGTATGAATGTTGACCTTTCTAAATTGTGGAACAAGAAAGGGGATCCTGAAGTTAGCCTCGGTTTGTATGGAATTGTTGCCAAATCACTTAAGTACTGATGCACTGACATTTTAGGTGGCCATACTTTTCCATGAGGCGTTCAGCTAGCTCTGGCTTGGTGGTTATGTGTTTGTATCCCCATCTATTTTACAAATTGAACTGGTCTCCCTGGTTGACCCAGGAAATGTTCTGGGAAGTAAAAGGTGGGGCTGGTGTGATATTGACCATATCATCTATCAAGTGTTGGTTGATCTATAAAAATAGGGGGTTAGCTCTTTATACCTTAAGGCATCGTAAAGGGTCCTATACTCTTTTATTGAATGTTTTCCATGATGTCTAAAACTCAATCATATGTGTAGAAGATAGATCTGTAGTCTGGTAGAATCTGACAAGTTTGATAGGAGAGTAGATAAACAGATATGACATGCAGAGAGACAGACAGCCAATCAGACTGAAAGACAGGCAGAGAGACAGACAATCAGACTAGAAGACAGCAGAGAGACAGGCAAACAAATTAGAAGACAGGCAGAGAGACAGACAATCAGACTGGAAGACAGGCAGAGAGACAGACAATACAGAGAGACAGACAATACAGAGAGACAGACAATACAGAGAGACAGACAATCAGACTAGAAGACAGCAGAGAGACAGGCAAACAAATTAGAAGACAGGCAGAGAGACAGACAATCAGACTGGAAGACAGGCAGAGAGACAGATAATACAGAGAGACAGACAATACAGAGAGACAGACAATACAGAGAGATAGGCAATCAGACTAGAAGATGGACAGAGAGACAGACAATACAGAGAGATAGGCAATCAGACTAGAAGATGGACAGAGAGACAGACAATACAGAGAGATAGGCATTCAGACTAGAAGATGGACAGAGAGACAGACAATACAGAGAGATAGGCAATCAGACTAGAAGAAGGCAGAGAGACAGACAAACAGATTAGAAGACAGGCAGAGAGACAGACAATACAGAGATACAGACAATCAGACTAGAAGATGGACAGAGAGACAGACAATACAGAGAGACAGACAATACAGAGAGTCAGGCAAACAAATTAGAAGACAGGCAGAGAGACAGACAATCAGACTGGAAGACAGGCAGAGAGACAGACAATACAGAGAGACAGACAATACAGAGAGACAGACAATACAGAGAGATAGGCAATCAGACTAGAAGATGGACAGAGAGACAGACAATACAGAGAGATAGGCAATCAGACTAGAAGAAGGCAGAGAGACAGACAAACAGATTAGAAGACAGGCAGAGAGACAGACAATACAGAGAGACAGACAATCAGACTAGAAGAAGGCAGAGAGACAGACAATACAGAGAGATAGGCAATCAGACTAGAAGAAGGCAGAGAGACAGACAGAATAGAAGAGAAGCAGAGAGACAGACAATACAGAGAGACAGACTGGAAGACAGGCAGAAAGACAGACAAACATATTAGTAGACAGACAGAGAGACAGACAATCAGACTGGAAGACAGACAGAGAGACAGACAAGCAGATTAGAAGACAGGCAGAGAGGCAGACAATCAGACTGGAAGACATTCAGAGAGACATACAATACTGAGAGACAGACAATACAGAGAGGTAAACAATCAGACTGGAAGACAGGCAGAGAGACTGGCAATCAGACTAGAAGACATGCAGAGAGGCAGACAATCAGACTAGAAGACAGGCAGAGAGACAGACAATACAGAGAGACAGACAATACAGAGAGACAGACAATGCAGTGAGACAGGCAATACAGAGAGACAGACAATACAGAGAGACAGACAATCAGACTGGAAGACAGGCAGAGAGTCAGACAAACAGATTAGAAGACAGATAGAGAGAAAGACAATACAGCAAGACAGACAATCAGACTGGAGGACAGGCAGAGAGACAGACAAACAGATTAGAAGACAGACTGAGAGACAGACAAACGGATTAGAAGACAGGCAGAGAGACAGACAAACAGATTAGAAGACAGGCACAGAGACAGACAATACAGAGAGACAGACAATCAAACTGGAAGACAGATAGAGAGACAAACAAACAGATTAGAAGATAGGCAGAGAGACAGACAATACAGAGAGATGGACAATTAGACTGGGAGACAGGCAGAGAGACAAACAAACAGATTAGAAGACAGACAGAGAGACAGACAATACAGAGAGACAGACAATACAGAGAGACAGTCAATCAGACTAGAAGCATGACAGAGAGACAGACAATCAGACTAGAAGACAGGCAGAGAGACAAACAAACAGATTAGAAGACAGACAGAGAGACAAACAAACAGATTAGAAGACAGACAGAGAGACAGACAATACAGAAAGACTGACAATCAGACTGGAAGATAGACAGAGAAACAGACAAACTGACTGGAATACAGAGAGACAGACAGACAGACAGACTGGCAGGCAAGTATATGAGTGGAGAAACAGATCTATTGGTGGGTTTGTGGTGGATGGATGAACAGATGGGCAATGGTTATTGACTGACTAGATAAAGTGAAGGAGAAAGGGCTGGCGGTAGCTGGGGCAAGTGTATGTGTGAGTGACAGTGTGGAAATATCTTCAGATACTGTTGTATTGTTTCAGTCGTAAGATGCCACCTCACAGAGTTCGCCTGGATGGAGTAGAGATCTTGGAGAAAGCAATGAATCAGACAGAGATGACAGCCATTATGCATGGATATCCCAAGTCATTACTTTCTGGTGCCCAAAAAGTGCTACCTCATCTGCAGAAATCACAACTTTGGTGACAAACAAGACAGTCATGAATTAATACATGTGCATCTCATCTTTATTTCTTTATTTGTCACTTAATAGAATGCAGTTTTTGCTTGTCATATTCTGTACTTTATCTCTTCGAGGCATCGTTCATCTGATGTTATCCATGTGCTTAGATATCTGGATTCCTGGACTTACCCCAAAATAACACAATTTACTTTAATAGCACATTTTTTAGGCACAATCTGTTTCTTTGACTTCTGTCTTTTTATAATTTTAAGCTACGGCCCATTTTTTCACTTTCTACAACCACTGTATGTTAGTTGTCTTAGATACTGTAAGGTAATCCATGACAGGTGAAGTCCTTGGAATGTGAAGGGATATTATTTCACATATACCAGGTCAGAACATTGTGAGGCAGGGTGTTCAAGTCCCCTATTTACCAGGTTTTATTCTCACAGAAATCTCTGGCTTTCGCTTGACAAGGCTGAGTAAAGTTCAAAGTCATGCCATTATTATGTATCAGGTCCTTTACAGAACGCCGCTCCCATCAAAAAGTTTCTTCATCCTTGGTCAGTTCTTTTGCCTCAGGCACCCTTATGCCCAAGGCGTCTGCAATGTTATTGTCCATCTTTGTGTTGGTCTAACACTGTATTTTCTTCTAGGAACCATGCTTTCCATACAGTGGAGGACAGGGTCTAAAGATACTGGTTGCCATGACTAAAAGATCATTAACACTTTTCACTTAATGCCTAAAGTTTATAGGACCCACTTCATTAGGGGTCCATAGGACCCACTTGCCATCGGGCAAGTTGACAGCGTGGCCAGTCCATCACTGTTTTCATCACTGTTCTTTCCTAGCCACTGTGATTTTAATATGAGCAAAGTATTTCAGTTTCTGAGACATTTGTTTATGAGGCAGTTTTCTTTGATGTTCAGATCTTGTAGAATGTCAGTATTGTACTTATTCTTGGTACACAATATTCTAAGAATTTTTATGTCAGTTAAAAAATTCTAATTTTCTTTTTTTTCATTGCGAGATGTCAATGACTCACACCCACGTGTTGCCACGGGAATGATGCATGTTGTCAAACATGTTACTTTCACTGATTAAGTGCCATGGGATGATTAATCCTGTATCTGTTATGGGCTTATCAATCAATCAATCATGTGCCATGCGGGAATGCGTGGGCGGTCATGACTCGCCATTTCACTCGATCACCAGTGTCGTGGATCAGCTCAGTGTTCCTGTCTCGTCCATGCCATGTGGCCAAGCCATCCAGGTATTTTCCTCTCGGTATTCCTCTCGGTCTGTTATGGGCTTATGCATCACCAAAATGTTGTCCTTGTGTTATAATACCACATGTCTGCTGTCATATTAACAACCTTTAAATGATACCTGTGACACTTCTCATATTCCACTTCCCTATTGTATGTGGTCCAAACCATCTTTTTGTTTGGTACTGAATCTGTTAACTTGTTTGCTGCTGCTGTTGTGACATAGATTCTCAATCCTATTTAACCCCTCCATTGCTATGGCTGGTCTACATCTGGCTTCTTGTTAACTTTCCCCATGTTTGTTGATTATGGAGCCAAAATATTAAACAAAGAAAAGATGCATGTTCTCATAAATGTACTTTAACTTGTTTGCTAGTCTTGTGTCATAGATTCTCAGTTTTATTTAACCCCTCCATTGTTATGGCCAATCTACATCTGCTTTCTTGCGGACAATTCCCATTGTAGTTGATTATGGAGTCAAGATATTAAAAGTTTGTGACATTTTCAAATTCTTAATTGTTGATTGTGATTTTTGGTTGGCATGTAATTTTGTCCACAGACATTATTTAAAAAAATTGTATTTAAGTTCATAAAAAGATTGTGATTTTCACAGTATGTGTTGGCACACAGGCTCAACATTTCTAATCCCTTAGCACTATTGGAAATGAAACCATGTCATCTGCATATCCTAGTTCTGGGATTGGATCTCCACTAGTTGTGAAATGGGTGAAAATTGTCTCTGGTCTCATCATTTTTTAACAAAGTCATATGTAATTTGAAAAAAAATAAATCCTTTCTTCATCTGAGGATTGAACGTGGGCTATGGCTTGGCAAGCCTGTGAACTGTCCACTGGGCAGCCACTGTTTCTGTTATTTAGAACTAAATTATTGTACACTAGTAAAATCTCAGTCTTATGAAGCAGTGCCATTTTATGAACTCCCTGATATTCCGCAAATACTTGTCTATGAGGTGTAGGTGGTCCAGCCGTCAGCATGTCCACACCACACAACATGTCCGCACCACACAACATGTCCACACCACACAACATGTCCACACCACACAACATGTCCACACCACACAACATGTCCACACCACACAACATGTCCACACCACACAACATGTCCACACCACACAACATGTCCACACCACACAACATGTCCACACCACACAACATGTCCACGACCACACAACATGTCCACACCACACAACATGCCCACACCACACAACATGTCCACACCACACAACATGTCCACACCACACAACATGTCCACACCACACAACATGCCCACACCACACATGTCCACACCACACAACATGTCCACACCACACAACATGTCCACACCACACAACATGCCCACACCACACAACATGTCCACACCACACAACATGCCCACACCACACAACATGTCCACACCACACAACATGTCCACACCACACAACATGTCCACACCACACAACATGTCCACACCACACAACATGTCCACACCACACAACATGTCCACACCACACAACATGTCCACACCACACAACATGTCCACACCACACAACATGTCCACACCACCAACATGTCCACACCACACAACATGTCCACACCACACAACATGTCCACACCACACAACATGTCCACACCACACAACATGTCCACACCACACAACATGTCCACACCACACAACATGTCCACACCACACAACATGTCCACACCACACAACATGTCCACACCACACAACATGTCCACACCACACAACATGTCCACACCACACAACATGTCCACACCACACAACATGTCCACACCACACAACATGTCCACACCACACAACATGCCCACACCACACAACATGCCCACACCACACAACATGTCCACACCACACAACATGCCCACACCACACAACATGCCCACACCACACAACATGTCCACACCACACAACATGTCCACACCACACAACATGTCCACACCACACAACATGTCCACACCACACAACATGTCCACACCACACAACATGTCCACACCACACAACATGCCCACACCACACAACATGCCCACACCACACAACATGCCCACACCACACAACATGCCCACACCACACAACATGTCCACACCACACAACATGTCCACACCACACAACATGTCCACACCACACAACATGTCCACACCACACAACATGTCCACACCACACAACATGTCCACACCACACAACATGTCCACACCACACAACATGTCCACACCACACAACATGTCCCACACCACACAACATGTCCCACACCACACAACATGCCCACACCACACAACATGCCACACCACACAACATGCCCACACCACACAACATGCCCACACCACACAACATGCCCACACCACACAACATGTCCACACCACACAACATGCCCACACCACACAACATGTCCACACCACACAACATGTCCACACCACACAACATGTCCACACCACACAACATGTCCACACCACACAACATGTCCCACACCACACAACATGCCCACACCACACAACATGTCCACACCACACAACATGTCCACACCACACAACATGTCCACACCACACAACATGTCCACACCACACAACATGTCCACACCACACAACATGTCCACACCACACAACATGTCCACACCACACAACATGTCCACACCACACAACATGTCCACACCACACAACATGTCCACACCACACAACATGTCCACACCACACAACATGTCCACACCACACAACATGTCCACACCACACAACATGTCCACACCACACAACATGCCCACACCACACAACATGCCCACACCACACAACATGCCCACACCACACAACATGCCCACACCACACAACATGCCCACACCACACAACATGCCCACACCACACAACATGCCCACACCACACAACATGCCCACACCACACAACATGCCCACACCACACAACATGTCCACACCACACAACATGTCCACACCACACAACATGTCCACACCACACAACATGTCCACACCACACAACATGTCCACACCACACAACATGTCCACACCACACAACATGTCCACACCACACAACATGTCCACACCACACAACATGTCCACACCACACAACATGTCCACACCACACAACATGTCCACACCACACAACATGTCCACACCACACAACATGTCCACACCACACAACATGTCCACACCACACAACATGTCCACACCACACAACATGTCCACACCACACAACATGTCCACACCACACAACATAGGACATTTTGTGTGTGACTCAGTCACTCACTTTAAGCTTGCGCCTAGTCCACACATGTGATGCTACCAGTAATGAGTGCACTGACCTGTAATGAGTGCACTGGCCTGTAATGAGTGCACTGGTCTGTAATGAGTGCACTGGCCTGTAATGAGTGCACTGGCCTGTAATGAGTGCACTGACATGTAATGAGTGCACTGGCCTGTAATGAGTGCACTGACCTGTAATGAGTGCACTGGCCTGTAATGAGTGCACTGGCCTGTAATGAGTGCACTGGCCTGTAATGAGTGCACTGACCTGTAATGAGTGCACTGACCTGTAATGAGTGCACTGGCCTGTAATGAGTGCACTGACCTGTAATGAGTGCACTGACCTGTAATGAGTGCACTGACCTGTAATGAGTGCACTGACCTGTAATGAGTGCACTGACCTGTAATGAGTGCACTGACCTGTAATGAGGGCACTGACCTGTAATGAGTGCACTGGCCTGTAATGAGTGCACTGGCCTGTAATGAGTGCACTGGCCTGTAATGAGTGCACTGGCCTGTAATGAGTGCACTGGCCTGTAATGAGTGCACTGGCCTGTAATGAGTGCACTGGCCTGATGTTTGTGTAAGGGAAGATTAGCTTTCCCTATTACCAGTGTCCCTAGCCATCAAGCGAACACACTCCAACTTCTCAGATGCTTGTAATGTATGTCCCCAAGCCAAGGACAAGAAATCAGCATTTAAGTTCAACTGACCAGCGTGTGTGATGTACCCACTACACCACAGCCAGTACAGAAAGTTTAAGTGTGTTAAACCTCTTATAGTGTTTTTTTTTTTTTTTGCCTCAATATAAAATTCAATATCTCAGTAACCAACTGAGGGAAAATGATGAGATTTAGTATATAACCTTATCATTATGTCCACCCAACAAAAAAATTTTTGTTCTGGAGATTTTAAAGCAGATTTCAAAGTTAGTTTATATGCGGTATATTAATTACGACTTAGAGATTACGTCCATGATTTTAACAGTATTACAGCTTCACCAAGACACGTCCCCGCATTTTTAAAACTTTTCACGTGATATCCGTTTTGAAACAAACAGCGCGAAAATTCAGAGGTGTCTCCAAATGGGGGTTCTTTCATGAAACGTGATTATATAAATAAACTAGCTGACAAGGCCCGGCTTCTGGCGGGGATCTATCTATCTATCTATCTATCTATCTATCTATCTATCTATCTATCTATCTATCTATCTATCTATCTATCTATCTATCTATCTATCTATCTATCTATCTATCTATCTACCTACCTACCTACCTACCTACCTATCTATCTATCTATCTATCTATCTATCTGCTGGCCGGCCCACCCACCGACCGACCGATCCATCGACCGACCCACCGACCGATATCTATCTATCTATCTATCTATCTATCTATCTATCTATCTAATCTATCTGTCTGTCTGCCGGCCGGGCCACCCACCCACCGACCCACCCACCCACCCAGCCAGCCATCCACCCACCCACCCACCTACCTTTCTGCCTACCTACCTACCTACCTACCTTTCTGTCTGTCTGTCTGTCTTGTCTGTCTGTCTGTCTGTCTGTCCGCGCTATTAAATATTGATAAAAGTTACTGAAAAAAACGTCAGGACCATGTGTTGAAAGAGGAAGAGGACTATTGGAGAAAGGATGGATTGAATTTTATGCAACCGAGAGCAATCATCAACATACTGGAATCGCCCGACACAGATTAAGGTCTGAGCAGATCGCAGACCTTAATCTACGTACACGCTTACTGGGATATTTTGCTCCAACTATTCAGACGAATTGCAGGCCCTAAACATTACAGCATCAGCATCAGCTGAAGAAACAAGAAGGAAATGAAAAATAAGGTAAGAAATATATTCCTTCTACTTTCCTGTTAATTTACAAATTATTTACCCCGTGCTTCTAAATTCTCGTCTTTACTAATATTACACATTGCACCCCTCTCGGGAATCTCCGTGGTGAAGTGGTCAAGCCGTCTGACTCAGGCTCCGAAGGTTGTATGTTCGATTCCGGGCCGCGTCCTTCATTTCACGAGTGCATTTTTTCGGAGACTCCCGAGGGTCGTCGCTGGAACTACGGAGTTCGTGCTTTGTGCGACGCTTTCCGCGCTGCGGAAAGAAACTGAGCCATATGGGATAAAAACCCGGTGCAATGCAGCCGACCCTGTCGATTTTAAGCTAGTTCTTTCATTGCACCCACTCCCATACGAATCCGGATACGCTTTTGTGCGTCATCAGAATTGACAGGTCTCCCATTACCGTAAAAATAACTTTGTTAACGAGAAATCACTAGTTGTTCAGCAAAACATCAAAGGAATGTCGCCGCTTTCAATGATTTAAGTTGTTTTTGGACCTATCAAAGACATATTCCTTGGGTGGGGGTAAATATAAGACGGCTGGAAAAATTTCATAACGATGCAACAGACAGTTTTCAAAAAATTGATCGTGAATGAAGGCAAACAAATGTGGACATACTATAGCCATGCCAACCTTCATGGAACATTGATAAGGCTCAGGAGTTTATGAAAACTTTAGCCTGTAGACTACATGCTTACTGCATGGGAAAATGGTCCTTATTCCTCAGCTTGGAAAAACGTTCCCTGCACTCATCAGCAACAGTACAGATTCTGTAATGAAGATAAACAAGCACACATGCACAAACACAAACAAGAATGGAGGAAAATAATGTTTGCAGAGGTCATTGCTTTCATACAGCCAGCCAACTTTGAAAAACAATAAGATAGAAAGTCAAGTCCGTTTAAAAATTTCATGGCAGAAAATGTAAATTACTGTGAAATTATGTGTGTTCTACATATCAGCTTGAAAATAGGCGCAATAAGGCGAACCAACTCATTGGACAAATGGCACCAATACTAAAACAAAAAAACATGTATTAGTAGACACTAAAATAGCACTCTACAACATACTCTTCCTACCAACTCTATGCTACCAATACAAAACCTGACAGAAAGAAAAAGAGAAAAGAACAATTACAACATAAATGAGATTCCTGAGAAGAATACTCAGGTCTTTTTTCTTCTTCTTTCGTTCGCTTGAAATATGTCTATATCTGCAATGTCGTCTCTTGCATGAATTGAACTGTTTTTTTTTCAGTTCACACAGTGGTCCATAGAGTTTATCTTCCACTGTCGTCTCTCTAGGCCAGAAGGTTAGCCTAGATATGTTATATTTTGGGCAGTCTTGGAGTATGTGCTCTGCTGTCTGCGACGCCAATCCACATGTGCACATGGCTGTTTCACCAATCTTGAATTTTGTATACATGTGGTTGCGTAATCTATTGTGTCCTGTTCTGAGGCGCAGAATAATGACTTGTTCTGGTCTGTCCATAATGTGGTAGTCATCTTGAGCAGGTTTTGGTGGCTTTCTGACTGATTTGATCATTCTTTTCTTTTGGTGGTATGTAACGGGCACATCAGGCTGTTCCTCTTTGGTCCTTCCTTAGCCAATTGATCAGCTCTGTCGTTTCCGGGTACTCCACAGTGGGATGGTATCCACTGTATGGTGACTTTATGCTGACTGCTAAGTTCAGAAAGTAGTGTCCTTAGTACTGGCAATTTCCCAGAGAGGAGCGCCTCGAGTACTGATTTTGCATCTGTTAGTAGCACCACAGGTTGAGTACCATTGCTGTTATTTAGTAATTTCTCTGTTGCTATCTTGATTGAATACTCAGTGTATCCACAGAAGAGATAAACACATCTCTCCATTTTTTGGGATTGAAAAGGTAAAGCAGAGTCTCATAGCAAACTATGCCACTGGCGTATGGTGTTGAGTGCACATATTCTAGGCCATAACATATGTGGTGGGGTGGTGTTTCCTTTCTCATCACTTTTCATTTTCAGACAATTCTGAAAATCGTCTGGTCCCATTTTAATGAGGCTAGGTCGATCACAGAGCCGCATTGGTGAGAGAGAAAAAAAATTCCGTCTCTGCTGGGGATTGAACCTTAAAGGTCGACAGGGTCGACTTCAATGCACCGGGTTTTACCCCATATGACTCATTCTCTTTTCGCAGCGCGGGCTGCCGAAAGCATCGCACAAAGCACGAACTCCGTAGCTCCAGCGACGACCCCAGGAATCTAAAATCCGAAAAATGCACTTGTGAACCGAAGGAAGCGGCCCAGAATCGAAGCCACAACCTCGGACCCCGAAGGCGATTGAACCCAGATCAGTATCGGCTATGGGACTACTTTTACTTTATTTATAGCATAAATTATAATTATAATCCAGTGGCAATTAGGTTTTGTATGTGTCTGCTTGTATGATTTTTCTGTATATTTATTGTATACATCTTATATTAAGTCTGTCTGTTGATGAAGCTTTTATGTTATGTCTATGTCTTACTTCTGTCTTTGTAAATACTTGCCTACTTAGCTGTCTGTCTGTTTGTTGATGGAGCTTTTATGTTATGACTATGTTTAGATATCTGTCTTTGTAAATGCTTGCCTACTTAGCTATATGGCTCTTGGTTGGTCTGTCTGAAATATTTGTCGACTCACACTATTGCTTGCCTCTCTACTGGACTACCTACCTGCCTATCCTCCTACCGACCTACTTACCTAATACCTACCTACCTGATCCCCTATCCACTTCTCTACCTGCCTGCTTACCTAAACAGACCTGCGTGCCTAATTATTAAACATACATAGACACATACATACATATACACACACAAACATGTATATACACACGCAGGCGTACATGCATGCACACGTCCACACACAGACATGCATAAACACATACATATATACACAAACGCGTACATACAGACAGACACATATATACATACAGCGCTCACACAAGCCGACAGGCACGAATATATATATATATATATATATATATATATATATATATATATATATATATATATATATATATATATATATATATATATATCTTATATATAAATTAGGATCTCCGTCTGTCTGTAGGTCTGTCTGTATGTATGTATGTATGTATGTATGTATGTATGTATGTATGTCCTTTATTTGTTCGCGAACGGCCCATCCGATTGAGATGAAATTTTATACACGCCTTCCTTTCATTTCAGCGCTGCCAACTGTGATATTTTGTTAGTGTGAAATCGCCTGCTTACTCAGTATTATTTCATTTTTCATTTTTCATTATAATTTCATATATCTCAGGGGACATAACTCTGTAAAAGTTATTTCAAGGGGCATAACTTTTCTGTATAACTTATAATCATATTGTGGCATCGTTTTCAAAGATTTATAAACTCTTTGTCCATAGTTATGTACCGGCATATGAGTTATAATAAATAATGATACAATCTGTAAGGCATTTTCAAAGTTTTCATAAAAATAATGCACAATGCATAATATTGTAACTCATCTTTTTTTGCTTAAGAAGTTACTGTAGTCATGCAGGTGATTAGAAAGAGTTTTCATTAAAAATAATAGATGGTGTGTGGAAGGACATTCTTTTAAGTTACTTTTTTGTTGTTGAATGCATTTAATGAGAATTTATATGACTACTTATATGAATTAAATGAGATGCTCCCCACCAGGGACTGGGCGAAGCCAGACAGGGTCAGGCAGACAGATAGACAGACAGACAGTCGGTAACGGGAACGGGAACTTATATGACTACTTATATGAATTAAATGAGATGCTCCCCACCAGGGACTGGGCGAAGCCGGGCAGGGTCAGGCAGACAGATAGACAGACAGATAGACAGGCAGATAGACAGTCGGGAACGGGAACTTATATGACTACTTATATGAATTAAATGAGATGCTCCACACCAGGAGCTGGGCAATACCGGGCCGGGTCAGACAGACAGACAGACAGACAGACAGTCGGTAACGGGAACGAGAACTTATATGACTACTTATATGAATTAAATGAGATGCTCCCCACCAGGGTCTGGGCGAAGCCGGGCAGGGTCAGCTAGTATATATATATATATATATATATATATATATATATATATATATATATATATATATATATATATATATATATATATATATATAATACACACACGCAGACGGACAGGCAAGAATATATAAATAACACACACACACACACAAATATTTTGCAAAATTCTTGAAAAAAGATTACGAACTACTTTAGAACCCCAGCTAAGCGAAACACAACTTGGATTAGGAAAAACAAAGGATGCACAGATGCCATTTTTGCTCTTAGACAGCTTATAGAAAAATCAATTGAATTCAATGAAACACTCTACTTAGCCTTTGTCGACCAAGGAAAGGCATTCGATAGAGTAGATAGAAACAAGCTGTGGGAAATCCTTAAACAATATGGAGTGAGTACACATCTTAACAAACCTATGTAGAAGTTTATACAAAAACAGCGAATGCATAGTGAGAGTAACTGGAGGATACTCACAACCCTTCACCATAAGATCCGGAGTACGACAAGGTTGTGTCCTGTCCCCTCTATTGTTCATAATATATATATAGACAACATATGTAAAGAAACCAGTCAAACAGAGACAGCAAGAATACCGCATGACGAGAACACAGAAGAAGAACCATCTGCAAATCTAACCATTAGAGAACTCCTGTTTGCGGACGACCAAGCACTAATAGCAAAATCAGAAGCTGAATTACAAGACCACATGAATAGTCTAAACGAAATGTGTAGGGAACATAACATGAAAATTAGCACAAGCAAAACAGAGGTAATGACTATAACTAAAGAAGAACAAACAACAACAATTCACCTACACGAACATCCCTTGAAACAAGTAAAGAGTTTCAAGTACCTAGGAAGTATAATATCATCAAATGGCAGATCAGAAGACGAGATCGAAAATAGATGCAATAAGTCAAATCAACTCATTGGACAAATGGCACCAATACTAAAGAACAAACATGTATCAATAACTACTAAGAAAGCACTTTACAACACAATCTTCCTACCAACTCTATGCTACCAATGCCAAAAAAAGAGAAAAGAAAAATCACAACAACAGAAATTAGGTTCCTGAGAAGAATACTCAACGTATCAAGAAGAGATAAGATCAGAAATGAAGAAATCAGGACTAAAGTGGGGGTTAAAGCAGCACTAGATTTTATTAGAAAGCAGCAAGTCAAATGGTTTGGCCATGCAAGTAGGTTACCAGTCAACATCATACCACAACAAGCAATGATGTACAGACCAGATGGAAACAGAGGAAGAGGCCGACCACGTAAACGTTGGACGGAGGGAATAGCAGAATCCATGGGAATATCGATATATGAAGCCCATAATCGGGCACTCTCACGACGAAGTTTATACTTTACCTCGACACCGCAAGGTACAAGAGGAACGTGATGAGATGAGATAAGACACACACACACACACACTTGCACATATGTCTAATTAACTCTGTTGTGACGAAACGCGTTTATCTGTCTTGGGTCGTAAAGATCCTGCACTATTTTGGCGCGTCATCGGGGGACTTTCCCAGCTAAAAATAGACTGAGGGAAGCCGATGGAGGAATTACTATCTAGAATCTTCTCGAAACCCCGGAATTTGAGTGACCCGTGAGGCTGGGTATCGCACTAAATTCTCGTGCAGAGAGATCTAGAAATTCTAGGCGGGGAATGACGGTTTCCCGAGAAAGTGTCTTTTCTCAAGAAGAACTAGCTTCTCGTGCGCATTGAATTGGCACGAGGGGGGAAATTGGCTAAACCTTTCATTCACTTCTACGTTGCTCGGAGAGAGCAGACGCAGGCCTTGTGAGCCAATTTTGTGTGGCGTCTCACCTCAACCATGATTCGGCTGACTGTTATGGAAAGGAAGCTGAGAAGCCCTTGAACAGTTCTGAAGCTGACTGGAAATCTGGTTCTTAACATTCAGGTACCTATTTGTTTAAATCATTTAACGTTGTACGTGTGTAACACACGCCATTGTTCTAACCTCATTACCTATGCGGATGTCCTTGCATACTAATGAGCAAACCGATCGATAACGCAGTTGACGGCTAATCGTGGATTTGTTTACTGTGTGCTCGCGAATCAGTGGTTAGGAACGCCGGAATGCGATGTGGGCGATCTGGGTTCAAAATATATGTACCATATATTGCCAATCGTTGCATCTATTAGGTTGCTGTGTTAGAATAAAACCTAGTTACTTGTGCCTGATAGAAACTTAGATTTATGTCAGTCAGTTGCTGAAGCCAGAAGAACGGTTAGAAAACCAGGTAAGTTGGTAGGTGGAGATTCAGACAAAATTGTGCTTAGTTACTAAGTAAAGGAAGAACTTAGTTCTGTGCCCCAGGAATGATGTAACTATTGTGTAGTAACTTAATAGTGAATTCATTGTGTGGAACACCGGATTTCTGTGGTAAGGTAAGTCTGCTTTGGTGATATATATATATGATGTGACATTGTGTATATATATTAGGTCATGGCATGTGATACTTCCTGGAGTAATTCCAAACGCCGAATAGGTCGACGCGTGATAACAATGCGTGCCGTCGCGATATAAACATGCGTTCTGAATTCTTGTCTAAGCTATCCTGTTTCTTTCATACTGGCGCTAGTGCGAGTGAATGCTAAGGTGCTGGAAGTATGGAGGGATGAAAGGAGGCTGTATGAGACAGGGGATATATAGGATATGGGGGAAGTGAAAGCAAGTTATGAAAGTATTGGTTGGTAGGCCAAACCAACGATGAAGTTCGGTCCTAGCCAAGGCTAAACCACTTGGGAGGGCTGAACTGGAACATTACCCTTGGAACATGTGGGGAACATGTATTCTCAAGAAGGCTTCTTGACTCTAAGGCAGAGTCTGATAAGAAGAGTTTGCTATGGCGTGGGCAGGTGGTCCCACCAGCAAACAGGCTTGTGTACATATTGGATGTGATCATGTGCTATTCCTATATCCCGAGGGATGGTATATTGATCAAGATTATGTTTCTTAATGAACATTGATGATGTTAGGAACGAGTCCAGGGACTCTTGACCTTACTGTTTAGTTCGATTAAATTAGAACTATGATAACAGCCTACTATCACTACTGACGTTAGCGACGACTGGTAGATGATTAGGGATAGGTGAGACCTACGATCAGACTCGTCATTCTGATGTCTTGCTCTGTTTGACGGGCTGTTCTGTGAGGCCAGCTGACATTTGTGAACCCTTGCTTTACTACTCTCCATATAGAGATAATGCTTTGGTTATATGAATAACTAAGTAGCATGACTGAGGGTTGAGTAGTTATTGGTAGGATGCATGTGGACTAATGTTTGGGCCAGTATACTCTCACCGGTCGCTCTTCCTTTTCAGGAGTTTGCCTGTTGAGGAACCAGTCAACTATAATTATCGTTGGCAGGAAACCACTTCGTGTGACACAGCAAAGGGGTCGATTCTTTACTTATCACGCCCGACTCAACCACACCATGTACCCAATGTGATTCACCATGCGTGAAGGGGTGCATCAAGAAATACCAGTGCCCTGAAGGTTCACGTGTGGGAAGTGATGGTTTGTGATGTTTTTCTATAGTAGAAGATACTCTGTTTCAGCCAGGAACATTTCAGCATTTTGAGTAATCATGCTCAACGAAAGGAAACACCTGACCGTATGTTATTACGGTGGTTCTGCCTAAACGCGGAAGTAAATGATCTTCAGACACTTGAATGGGTCTTTGGACAGCTATAATGGCAGGTCTTGAGAAGAACTACACCAGCTTTTGACTTGTGGTAAGTGTTACCAGGTGGAAGGGACTATTGATTATAGTCCAACCTGAATTGTTTCCGTGAAATAGATGTCTGATTCTAATAATGTACTGTCTCAGTATGAAGATTATAAACTGTGTTCGAGTAGGACTCAGAGACATTTCAGTTGCCATATCGGATGCTACAAGCAGTGTGACTGTGAGAGACCATTGAATTGGTCATTGACATATTCGTTCAGCAGTATGACTGTGCTATGATTGACAGACCATTCGATTGGTCAGTGACTACGTATGTTCATCGAAGTCACGAATACTTGGAGTCAAGTCCAGGAGGATTGTCTCCCAACCAGTGTTGTTAGAGAACTGTATTAACAGTGACTCCGTGGGAGTGATACAGATGCAGTTGGTCCAGTGAAGTGAGGTCCAGCAGTGACTCTATTGTTGTGGATCCACGCTCTGGAGACGGAGTGGTCTCCAAGGTTCTAGTCATCTCACTGGAAGGAAGCCGGGTGAGTGGCGGACAGACTGGACGGGACATCTGCATCCAATCTACTTCTCAACTCGATGAAGACAACTATATCTCTGATTCTGTCTCTACTCTATCTTCTATTTGTGTAAATAGATTATTCTATCAGGATGTTCATTTCAGTTCTATATTCTCAAGGGTAGAATAAACTTTATGTAAGTTGACTTGCTCTTTGTATAATGATTGAGTGTGGTCTCGGATGATGCCTAAGTGTTCATTGTTCCACAGGTGTAGGTAGTTAGTGGGGGTCTAGAATCTGGAGGGGCTTGTAGACATAATTAACTAATATGAGATCAACCACAGAGTAAATATGATGTATCTGCCTGTCCAACCCCTGGGGCTAGAATACACGGGAGTGCCAGGGACACCTCGGGTGTGGTTTACTCTCATTACCCAAGGTGAACTCGTTACACCAAAGAATACAGAGTGGGGGCCCGTCCGGGATTATTCCAAGATCTGTGTGTGTTGTAGACCTCTCACATAGGGATAGGGACTTAGTCTATATCCTCTACTTCAGTCTACATAAGATTCTACTACTTCTACCTGTCTCCTAACTGTCTGACGGACATTTGTGTTGTGGTGATTAGTTAGTACTATTGATTATTGATTCATTGTATTGCTTCACCCACACATATTTGAGTACCCACCTCTCATAGTCAACATGTCTACCCAAGAGATAGACTTGGACAAAGTTCAGGAAACTGGGCGTAAGTCAGGTCTAGAGGGAGATGCTTTGAAATCCTATGTGCAAGAGGTGGAAAAAAATTTTCGCCAAGAGGAAAGAGTGAGGAGGAGAGCAGAAAGAGAACTGGAAGCCAGTAAAGTGGCTCTTGAGGAAAAGAGGATAGCGACTGACAGTGAAATGAAATGGCTTGAGTTGGAAGCCGAGAGAGAAAAACGTGACCATGAGTATCGAATGAAGCTACTTGAGGCACAAGTGCCTGCTACAGGTGTAACTGGTGGAGCTATGGGAGGAGGTGTACCTCCTGGCTCAGAGTCAACCAGTAGACGTGACTACCAGGCCATGAGGTGGCCTTTACAGCCGTTCGAACCCGAGAAAGAACGGATAGACCAATACTTAGAGAAGTATGAAGCCATGTCTATTGCAATGGGGCTAGACAAACAGAAATGGTGTTTGAAACTCTCCCAGGGACTCAGAGGCGCCGGTTATGAAGTGTACGCACGCTTGCCACCGGGTTTACAGAATGATTACCCGGCACTGAAAGCGGCTCTCTTGAAGAGATTCGAGATCACAGCGCACTCATACCGAAGGAAGTTTCGGACTTCTAAGCGAGAGCCTGGCGAACTGTTTTCAGCATACAGTGTGAGGTTAAACTCATACCTTCTTAAATGGATGGCCTTGGCCGGATTTAATGAGGAGTATGAAAGTTTGCGTGAGTTGATGGTTGTAGATCAGATGCGAATGCAAATGTCTAAACCCTTGCGAAACTTCTTAGGTGAGAATGGGGCTGAGAGATTGGATATAGTCACCAAGTTAGCCGAAAGATACGTTGAAGTCTATGGCGAGACTGGGGATACCAGTCCAACAGATCCGAGATCGAAAGATACGGATCAAGGTAAGTCAAAGAAGAAGACAAAGAAGACCAATGGTTCGGGAGAACCAAGTAAACAGATAAACTCTGTAGAGAAGATCTCTAACGTCAACTAAGGTAAGAATAGCCCACCTAGTTCTCCAAAGAGGAAGTGGAGTGAACGATGGTGCAAATTCTGCCAGTCCAGCACTCACAAAACGAGGGAGTGCAAGAGTAAGCCCAAGGACTTTCACTTTGCTTGTCTTGCAGAGGTTAGGGATAGACCATGCAAGAAAGTGAAGTCGGTTGATGGGAATGGAGAACCTAGACGACCTCCAGTGGTTGAGAGAGTAGAAGTGAATGGGCAACAGGTGATGTGCCTCTACGACACAGGATTGCAATTTCCTGCTGTAATTGCATCCCACCTGACAGGCCCAGAGCAACTCACCGGGGAGATGACGGAGATACAGCCAGCCAGTAGGAGTGCTGTAGCGTTATGTTGCCCGATTGCCAATGTGGAGATTCGGAGCAAGTACGTTACTGGACGCATTCAGGCGGCAGTAGTACCGGATCCTCTCTATCCCCTAATTCTTGGCCGGAAGTACGTGTTTTTGGGCGAACCAGAACACCCTAGCATCCATAAGTCTAGGCAGGTCAGATATACAGAGGAAGAGGGTCTAGAAAAGGTAAGTCTCCAGAAAACTCACCCGGATGGAATGAGTAGTGCTCGGAGCAAGGATGCGACGGAATGTCCTTGTTCAGAATGGTTGCCCAACAATGAAAACCCGTTAACTCAGGGTAAGTTCGAATCTGACAACCGGTCACCGTTAATTCAGACCGGATCAGAGAAGCGGCAGAAGGAACGTAAGTTGGTTCCCGAGAGCTTTAGAGCTAATCTGCTGCGAACGGTACATGTCAGGTCCCCAACCGGACATCTGATTGTAGGGACAACCAGTAAGTGTCTATCCCGGTACTATTGGTGGCCGGGAATGACAGGCGACGTGCACAGGTATATTAGGTCTTGTCCGGAGTGCCGTAAATGCACACCTGAGAAACGGACAAAGACGAAGATATCCTTAGCGGTTGGAGACCGAGTTCTAGTACTCCTCCCAATCGAGGGGAATGAATTCGAAATCGGGTGGCAGCGCCCATTCCTAGTGGATAAAGTGGGGCTCCACAAGCACTATGGAGTGGTGATCCTGGGAAAGTCTTCTACTTTCCATTCCAGTCTCCTCATGCGCTATGAGGGGAAGCCCGATGATAAGTCCACCAGCCCAAGGGCGCAGAGATTCGCTGAAAGAACGGTTCGGGGTTCAGGCCAGGTAGCGGAAAGCCTGTCACACCATAGGAAGTCCTATATGTGTGTGCAGGTACCTTCTTCGGTTCAGCCCGGTGCTCGGGGGAACATGACCAGCCAAAGGAACACCCGCAGTGCTAGCTACACTGAGAACCGTGGTCGGAAGAGGTGGGTTGTGTCGGAACGGACACAGACCCCTGGTCCCTCAACCCGACCGACTGCAGTCCAGCTGGGTCCTCGAAAGGGGAAGCTGGAGTTGCAGAAGTCCAGTAAACTCTGGCAGGAACGATCGTTAAATCAGATCGAGACGGGAGCTCTGGTCCGCAAGACACTGCGAGATGCCCGATCGCAGTAGCGGAGTAGGCGTTGATCACCCGTGATACTGAATAGCTTGTCACCCCACCAATGGTGGTAAAAGTATCCTATGAAATATTGACGGGTCAACTTCCTCACCCGCCATCCGGTCTCTAAGAAGGAAGAAAGAACGACATAGACAGCTTCTGCGTAGAAGTGGAACGACGGGGTCGATCCTCTTAAAGTGGGGGCCTATGTGACGAAACGCGTTTATCTGTCTTGGGTCGTAAAGATCCCGCACTATTTTGGCGCGTCATCGGGGGACTTTCCCAGCTAAAAATAGACTGAGGGAAGCCGATGGAGGAATTACTATCTAGAATCTTCTCGAAACCCCGGAATTTGAGTGACCCGTGAGGCTGGGTATCGCACTAAATTCTCGTGCAGAGAGATCTAGAAATTCTAGGCGGGGAATGACGGTTTCCCGAGAAAGTGTCATTTCTCAAGAAGAACTAGCTTCTCGTGCGCATTGAATTGGCACGAGGGGGGAAATTGGCTAAACCTTTCATTCACTTCTACGTTGCTCGGAGAGAGCAGACGCAGGCCTTGTGAGCCAATTTTGTGTGGCGTCTCACCTCAACCATGATTCGGCTGACTGTTATGGAAAGGAAGCTGAGAAGCCCTTGAACAGTTCTGAAGCTGACTGGAAATCTGGTTCTTAACATTCAGGTACCTATTTGTTTAAATCATTTAACGTTGTACGTGTGTAACACACGCCATTGTTCTAACCTCATTACCTATGCGGATGTCCTTGCATACTAATGAGCAAACCGATCGATAACGCAGTTGACGGCTAATCGTGGATTTGTTTACTGTGTGCTCGCGAATCAGTGGTTAGGAACGCCGGAATGCGATGTGGGCGATCTGGGTTCAAAATATATGTACCATATATTGCCAATCGTTGCATCTATTAGGTTGCTGTGTTAGAATAAAACCTAGTTACTTGTGCCTGATAGAAACTTAGATTTATGTCAGTCAGTTGCTGAAGCCAGAAGAACGGTTAGAAAACCAGGTAAGTTGGTAGGTGGAGATTCAGACAAAATTGTGCTTAGTTACTAAGTAAAGGAAGAACTTAGTTCTGTGCCCCAGGAATGATGTAACTATTGTGTAGTAACTTCATAGTGAATTCATTGTGTTGAACACCGGATTTCTGTGGTAAGGTAAGTCTGCTTTGGTGATATATATATATGATGTGACATTGTGTATATATATTAGGTCATGGCATGTGATACTTCCTGGAGTAATTCCAAACGCCGAATAGGTCGACGCGTGATAACAATGCGTGCCGTCGCGATATAAACATGCGTTCTGAATTCTTGTCTAAGCTATCCTGTTTCTTTCATACTGGCGCTAGTGCGAGTGAATGCTAAGGTGCTGGAAGTATGGAGGGATGAAAGGAGGCTGTATGAGACAGGGGATATATAGGATATGGGGGAAGTGAAAGCAAGTTATGAAAGTATTGGTTGGTAGGCCAAACCAACGATGAAGTTCGGTCCGAGCCAAGGCTAAACCACTTGGGAGGGCTGAACTGGAACATTACCATTGGAACATGTGGGGAACATGTATTCTCAAGAAGGCTTCTTGACTCTAAGGCAGAGTCTGATAAGAAGAGTTTGCTATGGCGTGGGCAGGTGGTCCCACCAGCAAACAGGCTTGTGTACATATTGGATGTGATCATGTGCTATTCCTATATCCCGAGGGATGGTATATTGATCAAGATTATGTTTCTTAATGAACATTGATGATGTTAGGAACGAGTCCAGGGACTCTTGACCTTACTGTTTAGTTCGATTAAATTAGAACTATGATAACAGCCTACTATCACTACTGACGTTAGCGACGACTGGTAGATGATTAGGGATAGGTGAGACCTACGATCAGACTCGTCATTCTGATGTCTTGCTCTGTTTGACGGGCTGTTCTGTGAGGCCAGCTGACATTTGTGAACCCTTGCTTTACTACTCTCCATATAGAGATAATGCTTTGGTTATATGAATAACTAAGTAGCATGACTGAGGGTTGAGTAGTTATTGGTAGGATGCATGTGGACTAATGTTTGGGCCAGTATACTCTCACCGGTCGCTCTTCCTTTTCAGGAGTTTGCCTGTTTGAGGAACCAGTCAACTATAATTGTCGTTGGCAGGAAACCACTTCGTGTGACACAGCAAAGGGGTCCATTCTTTACTTATCACGCCCGACTCAACCACACCATGTACCCAATGTGATTCACCATGCGTGAAGGGGTGCATCAAGAAATACCAGTGCCCTGAAGGTGCACGTGTGGGAAGTGATGGTTTGTGATGTTTTTCTATAGTAGAAGATACTCTGTTTCAGCCAGGAACATTTCAGCATTTTGAGTAATCATGCTCAACGAAAGGAAACACATGACCGTATGTTATTACGGTGGTTCTGCCTAAACGCGGAAGTAAATGATCTTCAGACACTTGAATGGGTCTTTGGACAGCTATAATGGCAGGTCTTGAGAAGAACTACACCAGCTTTTGACTTGTGGCAAGTGTTACCAGGTGGAAGGGACTATTGATTATAGTCCAACCTGAATTGTTTCCGTGAAATAGATGTCTGATTCTAATAATGTACTGTCTCAGTATGAAGATTATAAACTGTGTTCGAGTAGGACTCAGAGACATTTCAGTTGCCATATCGGATGCTACAAGCAGTGTGACTGTGAGAGACCATTGAATTGGTCATTGACATATTCGTTCAGCAGTATGACTGTGCTATGATTGACAGACCATTCGATTGGTCAGTGACTACGTATGTTCATCGAAGTCACGAATACTTGGAGTCAAGTCCAGGAGGATTGTCTCCCAACCAGTGTTGTTAGAGAACTGTATTAACAGTGACTCCGTGGGAGTGATACAGATGCAGTTGGTCCAGTGAAGTGAGGTCCAGCAGTGACTCTATTGTTGTGGATCCACGCTCTGGAGACGGAGTGGTCTCCAAGGTTCTAGTCATCTCACTGGAAGGAAGCCGGGTGAGTGGCGGACAGACTGGACGGGACATCTGCATCCAATCTACTTCTCAACTCGATGAAGACAACTATATCTCTGATTCTGTCTCTACTCTATCTTCTATTTGTGTAAATAGATTATTCTATCAGGATGTTCATTTCAGTTCTATATTCTCAAGGGTAGAATAAACTTTATGTAAGTTGACTTGCTCTTTGTATAATGATTGAGTGTGGTCTCGGACGATGCCTAAGTGTTCATTGTTCCACAGGTGTAGGTAGTTAGTGGGGGTCTAGAATCTGGAGGGGCTTGTAGACATAATTAACTAATATGAGATCAACCACAGAGTAAAAATGTGTATCTGCCTGTCCAACCCCTGGGGCTAGAATACACGGGAGTGCCAGGGACACCTCGGGTGTGGTTCACTCTCATTACCCAAGGTGAACTCGTTACATCTGTACCGTCTTGTGTAAGTGTCTGCATGTCAATGTATTTGTCTCTCGGTGTACCCATCTGACTAGCCTATCATTTCGGCCAATCAAGTGTCGTCTCCAGAATAAATGTTGGGTGCAGTGGATCTCCAACACTGTCTGTCTCTCGCCTTGATTGTATATTATACCAGACTGCTTTTAATGTTTATCTTCTCACTTGTATCATTGCCTACCTCTTGCATGTATACTTTCAACCTTACCCTGCAGTATAGTTTTTATAAGAGTGTTATGTCTTTTAACTATTTTTTTTTTGTTTGTTCGCATATCCTTTCGCTATCAACATCAGGAACTTTCAGCTGATTGTTGATTTCTTGGTAAGATTACGCTCAGTAGTTTGCCATTGCTTTCTGAGCGACCGGCTTACATACCCCGTAAGTTACCGACACGGAGAGAACCGCTACCGATTCTCGCGCACATCACGTTACTCACGAGAGTATACGGGATTACGGAGAAAATCGTGTAATCCCTAGACCAGGTAGACCGGCGTCTTTTAACATGGCCGAAATATTTCACTTGACTTTAAAAAAAAATTTTTGCGTCAATTTTATTTTTATTCCCAGTTTTTCCAGAGCCTGCATATTTGATTTGTTTGTTTTCTATGAAATATAACACATTATTCAGTATATCCACATCTCTGGTGACTCTTTTCGACTTTCTGATTTCTTGCTCATTGTCCGGACTTCTGCTCCATAGAATAATGTTGAAAAAAAAACATAACATTTGGCACGTCTCATGTTTAATGCTGTGTTAATCTCTCTAGATATTAATACTGTTTTTACGCTGGTGAAAACATTTTTGGTCATTCCCATTCTCTAGATATTAATACTGTTTTTATGGTGGTGAAAACATTTTTGGCTATTCCCATTCTCTTTTTTGTTTTTATTTCTGCTTCACTTGTGCCATCATCTGTTATTACATGTCCAAGATAGCAGAAACGTGCTACTTGTTTTATTAACTCTCCGTTTACTGTGATGTTCAACGATGGCCTGTTCTTTCCAGTGCTAATTATCAAAGTTTTCTTTGATATTAATATCTAAGCCGTATCCTGCACTGTGCCTGTTTACTTGTTCGAAAATCAAAGTTTTTTTTTTTTTTGTTGGATATTAATATCTAAGTCGTATTCTGCATTGAAACGAGAAAAAGAGTGTTGAGGGGATACATAGAGCCTGTTCTTTTGTATGGATGTGAAACTTGGACAATGTGCAGTCAAGCTGAAAAACATCTGATGGCTGCGGAAATGTGGTTTCTGAGGAAAATGCAAAGAATACCATGGACAGACAGAAAAACCAGTGACCAAGTACTACAGGAGACAAATGAAAATCGTAAATTGATTAGAGAAATTAGACGTAGACAGTCAAAATGTTTTGGACATGTTATGAGAAGAAATGGATTGAAGAACTTAGTGACAACTGGCAAGATCGAAGGGAACAGACTAAGAGGAAGACCGAGAGGAAAATACCTGGATGGCTTGGCCACATGGTATGGACGAGACAGGAACACTGAGCTGATCCACGACGCTGGTGATCGAGTGAAATGGCGAGTCATGACTGCCCACGCTTTCCGGCATGGCACATGATTGATTGATTGATTCTGCACTGTGCCTGTTTACTTGTTCGAGGAGTTTTAAAACTCTTGCTCGCTTTCTGCAGGTAACATTGTATCGTCAGCGTTCTTAAGATTGTTTATGATTCTTAGTTAGTTAGTCGCGGTTCCAACTTCACGGCAACGTGTCGTCCCCATTACGCTCCTTTCCTGTGCCAGTGAATATCACACAAAATGCTCCTCACTGCCCAATGTGAAAAGTGGAACAGACAGGAGTCTCGGCAAGCCAACAGCCCGCACAGTTTAGGATTCTTAAATTGATGTTAAGTCCAGGCAATTCTCCAATGTGTTTAAAACATTCTTTCAGTCTATCGTTTACGGCTTTGATTATAAGATGTCCCAAATTACTATTTGTGGTTAATTACCCATTCTCCATTCAGACACAAACCTCGAGGCACGTTTAACATTTTGAGCTGTAAATCATGCGCTGTGCTCATTCTTAAGTCCACTCACCTCATCACTAGAAGCCATTTACTCTCCTCTGTGTCTCATTGCAGCCCTCCGCGAACAAATGTCAGCCCCTTCTCTCAAGTACTCACGACAAAGTGACAGCGCGAAAGGGGACAAGCCGTATCTTTTGTTTTGGTTCCATTAGAAAAGCCAGTGACTCTCATTGGAAGGCAAACCTCACACTAGACAGAACCGATTTCTCTTTTCTGAGTTTAATCAAACTTCGCCGGGTTCCGAAGTGTACACTTCAAACGTTCTTTCTTTGAGAAGTCTTCGCGTGAGCTGGCAAAGATAAAAAGAGAAATATCAAGGGATATAACGCATTGTTGACAGCGTCAGCTAAATTCTGAAAAAGGCGGTAAGTATGAAACAGGTAGGATTATTTTTTTTTTTCTTGTTTGGTGTGGTTTAGTAGCCTGGATTAAAAAAAAAAAACGACCGAAATTCTTCTAATGTTATACAACTTCTTCATGAAGTCGCGACTTTATCAACTTTAATAGATGGCCATTTAAATGTCATTTTAATAATAATGAAATGGGTTGAAGTAAAGCTGTAAAGCCATAAAATAAGTAAATCAACAAAACAGGAAGTGGAATTAGTATCCATTGCAAGAACACAATCATAAGTAAATTAATGGTCATGGAAGCCTTCGTCAGCACATAAAAACAACAAGACACTGATACCACTCCAGGTAAAAGAAAACTATAACTTAACAAGGTCCTGGAGACGTAAATATCCCGTGAAACTAAATCAAACTGAATTTGATCTTCTGACCAATTCTTCTGGCCATTTTTACTGATGTATCGATTTACTAATTGTATTTGCAATAAACACAGAATACGTTCTGTATCGCACAACTCATCACAAAGATTTAGAGGCGAGAGGTTCGACTTCATTGCACCAGGTTATATCCCATTTGGCTCGGTCTCTGTTCACAGGGCCGACTGCTGAAAGCGTCGGTCAGAGCACCAACTCCGTAGCTCCCACGACGACCACCAGGAGTCTCCCAGAAAATTTCACTCGTAAAAATGGAAATACCTCGACGAATCATCTGAAATCGAATGTAAACTAACAAGACTTGCCAATAGAAGATATATAACGGGCAGTCAAGTAATATAAATATAGACGCAGATCATCGTCCTGGTGTGTTACACCTGAGATAAACAATTGGCCCAAAAGTACTCGCACAACGACCTCGGAAGCAATCAATGCAAATAAAATAGACGATGAAGAGATAAAACAAAGTATAAAGCAAGAGTTGGAAACTGCATTCCACCAACAACGAAAAAACTGGGAAAACGTCGAAGAAAGTTGGCATTATTTTACAACGACACTACTGAAGATATTAGACAGTAAATGTGGCTTTATAAAAAAAAAAAGTGGTATAAAGAAAGAAAAAAAAGATACCAAATAAAAAACAAACAAACCGGTGATGACTATACCCTATGCCAACAGACCAGACGGGACACTAAGAAAATTATAAAACAATCAAGATGATGGACTAGATACGGAAATATTCTAACTGAACTTTACGAAATCCCCTAAGCAGGTCTTCAAAAGTATTAATGCCATACGCATGAGAGAAGAGTGCTTCACTTCCTGCAGAATGATAAATGATTAGTATGGGAAACAAATACTTAACACTACTGAAATAAAAGCACGATGTGAGACGCATTTTAAATATCTATAAATCCACAAACAAAAAATACAGCGACGACTCCATTCAATCCTTTCTATGTAGAATGTAATGAACCAAGTATCTTAGAGCAGGACATGAGAGAAACAATTAAAAAAGCATTAAAAACAAAGCTACAGACATTGATTATATTCCAGTTGAAGCCGTGAAAGCATGCCATGAGATGTGGAGATAAACATTTTAACAAACATTTTTAATCAGGCATGGTAAGATTGGCAAATAACTGTGATTGTACCTTTATAGAAGAACAACGGTAGCAAAAAAAGACTGCAATACATATAGAGGCGTAACTTTACTCAGCCATGTATGCAACAATGTTAGAACAAAGAACAAAATAGAATAGCTTCTAATTGCTGCTCAATTTGACTTTAGGAAAGTGAGAGGATGCCCGGATGCCTTTTTTATATTGAGAAGGTGAGTGAAAAATCTACAGAATACAACAATGAACTAAATGTAGCTTTCACAGAGCTGTTGTCTCCATTCGGTGGACACTCCCGACTTATTCCTGGCATCTGCTGACTGGGCTAGCCTTCCCGGGTAGTTGTGTAGGACATTATACTGTTTTAATATAATGATGTTATCAGAATCCGTTCTATCTACACTGAGTGCCCCAACACTCCTGTAAAATAACCACAGCTATGCCACTCACTAGGCAAGGGCCATAAGTAGGTATTCTCTGACATCCAAGGAGGTTTCCGTAAATGCAGAGCTGACACATGATGCTCTAGTTATAGGCTCATTGCAGGTATAGTCACGTCTTGAGCATTGCTGCCGTGCCCAGCTTGCGTAGATTGGGTCTCCCGCGCATCACACGCTGCCCTTATGAAGGGCAAACAGTAGGATACACTGTAGACTGGGGGGAACTTTGACAGAATTCAAACGAAAATCAGCGCAGTCTCTTCGTATTATATGAAAAACTCACATATCATAATATGTAAATGAAGTAGGCATCCATCCATCCATCATGTGCCATGCCGATAAGCGTGGGGGTCATGATTCGCCATTTCACTCGATCACCAGAGTAGCGGATCAGCTCAGTGTTCTTATCTTGACCATACCACGCGGCCAAGCCATCCAGGTATTTGCCTCTCTGTCTTCCCTTTGTTCTCTTCCCCTTGATTTTGCTAGTTGTCACCAAGTTCTCCAATTTATTTCTTCTCACAACATGCTAAAAAATGTTGACTGCCTACGTCTAATTTCTCTAATCAGTTTACGATTTTCATTTGTTTCTTGTAGGACTTGGTCATTGGTTTCTCTGTCTGTCCATGGTATTCTTTGCATTTTCCTCAGAAACCACATTTTCACAGCCATCAGATGTTTTTCAGCTTGTCTGGTCATTGTCCACACTTCACATCCATACAAAAGTACAGGTTCTATGTAACACTTCAACACTCTTTTTCTCGTTGCAATTGACATCTTTTTATTGGTCAGTATGTTTTTCATCTTGCAAAAGGCTACTTTCGCCATGGCGATTCTTGTTCTAATCTCTTCAAGGCATCTCCCATCAGATGTTACTGACTGTTCCGAGATAATTGTACCTATTCACTTGTTGAAGAATAGTCCCATTTACTTGTATATTGCTGACTCCGTGGCGAAGAAGTTACGGATGCGGTTCGTGATCCCGCATACACGCGTTTGAAACACAGCAGACCACGTTGCGCTGGTATTTTACGAAACGATATGGGTGCCGGTCGTTCAGAAAGCAATGGCAAACTACTGAACGTAAATTTTCTAAAACATCAACAATAGCAAAAAATGTTGATGTTGACTGCAAACGTCATGTAAAGGATGTGTAACTAAATTGTAACTTCTATATTACATTGTGGTATTTCCTTCGTCCAGGTGACGACCATAATCTATGTCTTCTTACAATTCAATTCTAAGACGTTCACTGTGTGCAACAACCGCATCTACTAAATGTTGCAGATCCTGCTCATTGTCTGCAGTCAATGCTGTATCATCTGCATATCTAATATTATTCATGTTTCGTCCCCCATTGATAATTCCTTTCTATATTTCTGAAAATATGTTCACTGTACAGGGAAAAAAGATCTGGAGACATTACACATCCCTGTCTCACACCTCTCTTTATAGGCTGATATTGACCTACGTCATTATCAATTCTTTTGGCAGCTTTTTGTTTCCAATATATGCATTTTTATCAAGTTTACATGTCTTACTCTATCAAAAGCCTCTGTGTAGTCAATAAAGCAAAAATGCAGATCTTTGTTTACTTGTATAGAACGTTTAATTACTGTTCTCAGTATATCCACAGCATTTACTGTACCTTTGCCTTCTACAAACCCATATTGTTCTTCTCCTAATTCAGGTTATATTTTCTTCTTAACTCCTTGCATGATAATTCTTAGCAAAATCTTTGTGATATGACTCTTTATACTAATTGTTCGACGCTGATCACGTTCCAAGGCTCCTGTTTTCTTTGGGATTGCAATAAATACAGAATTATATAATTCATGAGGTATAAATCCAGTATCATATGTTGTTGTCAGCAGTCTGGCGACCTGATGTATTCCATATTCTTCTAAAGCATTAATAATTTCTGTTATGATGCTGTCTGAACCGGGGATCTTGCCAGTTTTCATATGGTTAAGAACATTCTGAACCCCCATCTTCAAAATGGATGGTCCTTCATTAATATTTCGAATATCACACTGTTCTTCTGTTATCATCATAACAGTTTTTCACATAAACTGACCATATATGTAAAATATCTGTTTCTATTATGATTTTTCCATCTTTTGTTTTTAGACAGCCTGCTGATGTACGTGTTATTTTATTAGCCATCATCATCATCATCATCATCATCATCATCATCATCATCATCATCATCATCATCATCATCATCATCATCATCATCATCATCATCATCATCATCATCATCATCGTCGTCGTCGTCGTCGTCGTTGTCGTCGTCGTCGTCGTCGTCATCATCATCATCATCATCATCATCATCATCATCATCATCATCATCATCTTCAACTCCTACCGTCAAGCGTCGTGGTGCGGAATAATTTGCGCTTCAGCGCCCGATGGGCTGCACTGGATAGTGTCATTCCGTGTGATTGTACAATGTCGTTGATGTCGTCAATCCATTTTCTTCTTGGTCTCGTCGCAGATGATCTTTGACGTAGGGCTAGTGATGGTAGTTGCTGGTGTTGCATTCTAACGACATGGCCAAACCACGTGGTCTTCTGTCTTTCAATCAATGTGGCACAGGGTATTGATCCTACTGTCTAATAACAGCATTTCTTACTCAGTATCGGATTGTTAGCCGGTCTCTCTGGCCGAGGGGTTACACCACTTTCTCCGTAATCCCATTTATCACGCAGGGCCTCGTAGCGGGAGAGAACTGGGAGCGGTTCGACCCCCGCTGGTGACTTGCGGGATAACTGAGCCGGCCGCTCAGAAAGTAATGGCAAACTACTGAGCGTAATCTTGCCAAGAAATCAACAGACAGCTGAAAGATGCTGCTGTTGACAGCGATGTCCTGTAAAGGATATGCGAATTTAAAATAAAAAATCGGATTGTTAAGTTGGCAGCTCTCCTCAGGCATCTCATCTCACATGTGTTGATTTTGCGAATGTGTGATTTCTTTTATTAGTAAGCTCCTGAATTCTTTTGTGCTTTAATGTGGCATTTTTATTGTTATGTTGTGTTTTTTTAATTTCTATGCAAGGTTTCTCAAGCTATGCTTCTTTTGCCTCCTTGCATAATGTTCTGACTTTTCTGTAAATTTCTTCATATTTAGCAGGATTATTTTGTTAAGTTTTCTTGTTTCCATTAGTTGTAAAATTTCTTCAGTCATCAATTTCTTAAGACCCACTTTCTGTAATTATGGAATAGTTGTTTCTGTTGCCAAACTGACTGAATTCTTCAACATTTGTCGATCAAAAAATGACAACTTTGACAGCCTGGTAGGATCTGACAGCTGTGAATCAACTCTATCTTTTTCAGTGAGTAAAATATCTATTTCATTTCGGAGCTTGTAAAAACGAAATATGACTTTACTGCAGCGGAGCAACCTCACTGATGTGAGATAAGGCAAGTCACAAAATTCAGAATCAATTTCTTCAAGAAATACATGGAACTGACGGCGATTGAATGCATGTCCCCGAATGAATCTCACAGCAGAAACGACTGTTTTCAGTACACAACCAATATCTAAGTCTTTCCTACAAAGTGCTTGCTAATGTATGATGCAGTGTTTGAACAGAGCGCCCGGAATTTGCAAATCTTCCAATTGAATCCTGATCTGCCCCACCAGACCCTCCCTCACTCCTACCATGGTTTTTCCTCCATCAACTGTAACACATTCAAGCTGATTCCACTGAATGTTATAACCTTGCAAATTTTTGTTTGCACTTCCACGAAAATGTATTTTCCAGTTGTTGTTGCATGCATGCTGCAAATGGACACCAACTCTTCCGTTATCTGAAAGTTCAAATTGACATCACGAATAAACACGAGAAGTTGTGACGTATTCGAGAGATCAGCAGACTCATCCAACGCCAGAGAATACCACAAGTTCCTAGCTTTCTCGCTTATATGTAACACTTTGCTCTCTCCAAGATCTTCTGTTCTCCGCACAACTGAACGTGCCGAAAGGCTGATAGTTCCAAACAAATCGGCTTTCTCGGGACACATGTCATTTGCTGCTTCCATCATACACTGTTTGATAAAGTTGTCATCAGTAAACAGTTTTCTTCGTTCTGTCATCTTATGCTCTATTTTGTAACTTGTACGAGTGATGGATTCATTTTCAACAATCTTGAAGAGATTTCTTTGTGTTTCTAAACCACGTTTCATTTACTTATATTTCTCAGAGTGTAACTTTCCAGAAAACTTTGGATATTTTGATAGATGTTTTGTTTCGAAGATTGCACTCTTTCAAAACAGCAACAATTTCGCTGCATATTAGGCAACTGGTTTTCTGGTCCTTAAGTCCTTTAAGAATTTAATAATAGATAAAACCTACACTAGAAATATATGGAAAGCTATTAATACCTTGACAAACAAACACAAATCATCACAATCGTTACCATCAAATCAGGTTACATGTGATCAATTCAGTAGTTTCTTTCAGTCTGACATAAACCAATTGAAGGCTGCAATACCAGATGTGCGTCATGACATATCTTTATTATCATCATTCTGTGAGAGCAAATGCTATGGAGACATTCCCACAAACATACCGCTAATGACGACCACTGAAGTATTTACTCATCTCAGTAACCTAAAAACAATAACTCATCAGGACTAGATGGAATCAGTAATCGGATCCTTCGCTATGCTGCACCGGCGATCTGCGAGTCACTAACTTTTATATACAATCAATGTCTCACCAAAGGTCACTTCCCATCAGCCTTTAAAATCGTTAAAGTGTATCCTTATTTAAAAGCTGGTTCATTAGACGATTGCGTCATGAGTAATTATAGGCCAATTTCCATATTATCCTCTTTATCCAAACCGCTAGAAAAGCACATCCACAAGACAACACTAGAGCACTTAGTTCGCCACAAACTAATAGCTGACAGTCAGTCAGGATTTCGGCCAAAATATTCCTGCCATACAGCCCTAACAAACATGATAGAAAACTGGCATCAAAATATTAACAACAATACTCTATGTGGAACGATGTTTATAGACTTTAAAAAAAACATTCGATATGATAGATCATACTATCCTAATTAAAAAACACAGAAACAATGAAAGTAAGCTTTAATATAGTGACATTAATAAACTCATTCTTATTAGAAAGAAAACAAGTAGTATCACACAATAAATCTATATCCCAAGCCATTACCATTAATACTGGAGTATCTCAGGGGTCTATACTTGGCCCTCTGTTATTTGCCATTTATATAAATGATCTTCCCTTATATCTGTCATCGTCCTGCAATCTATTTGCAGACGACTGCACAGTATATACAAACGCTATTGATCGTAATGTGCTAGAATTATCCTTGCAACAGGAAATAAATAGTGTAGTTAACTGGAGTCATGCAAACCGCATGCAAATTAACATTTCTAAAACAAAATCTATGTTAATAGGAACCAGGCAAAGACTTCACACTCTAAACTCGCAGAGAACTCTTCAGCTGCACATTGGTAGCACCCTATAGAAAGTGTAACCGAGCACAAGGAACTTGATCTTATCATATATCAAAATCGATCCTTCAATCCCATGTTCATGCTCTAGTTAAACAAATAGCCAAAATAGTATACCAACTTGCCAAAATAAAACTTCCTCGACGAAAACACAAGAAAGATATTCTATACTTCCCACATACAAACACATATTGATTATTGCTCCACAATCTGGGATGGATGCTCCAAATCAATAACAAAACGCCTTTATTCACTCCAGAAAAGGGCAGTGCGTCTAATCAATGGTGATAAGTTTACAGACAATTCTAACCTACATGAACGTCTTCAGTCACTGCCATTCCACAAACGCCTACTTTTTAATAAGGCTAAACTAACTCACAAAATCCTATTTCAAAATGCCCCAAGCTACCTTTGGCCATTGTATATAACGCAAGACGTAGCGAACGACTAAATATACTTCATGTCCCTAAACCTAGGATAGACTTATATAAAACAAGCTTAGCATACTCTGCCATTCAGTTGTGGAATAATCTTCCACAAGAAATCAAAGACACCACCAATCATTATACATACAGTCACAACCTGTTTGAACACCACCACAGGACAGACTACATGGCCCCTTAAAAAAAAAAACAGCAACAAAGACAGTAATAATGGTAAATTATCTCGAACGACAACTAGCCAGCAAAAAAAAAAAAAAACATTCCCTTTTATGTGGCACGTTACACCCACCTTGGGTACTTATGATGCCCATGTTAAACATTGCCTCGGCGAGTCATGTATTATTGACTATTTTCATGCGTTTTAATGCTTATTGTTCTTTTGTTGTTAAAGAATTGCGTCGTAAGAGATGTTGAATGAAAGAATGTATGAGAGGAAATAGAGAAGAAGGGCAGAATGTCAGACGGACCAGCGTGCCCAATTCTTAACCCTTTGAAAATAAAGATATTTGTTCGTTCGTTCGTCCTTTGTCATCATTTCCTGCTCTTTTGTCCATTCTACAAGTCTGTATCCTCTTTCATTTAGCTCTCCCAAACCATGGTTGCCTACTGTTCACCCATCGCCTTAATTTCCTACTTTTGCATTGAAGTCACCCATTATGATATTTATTTCTTAATTTATACATTTCTTGTTAGTAAACTTCATGTCATTATAAAATACCTGTATACTATCTTCACCGCACTCTCTTGTTGAGGCATATATATATATATATATATATATATATATATATATATATATATATATATATATATATATATATATATATATATATATATATATATTTTAATGACGTTTATGTTGAAAGGTCTGCCGATTAATTTTACCAATATTAGCAAGCATAATTGCGGTAAAGTTGAGGATGTGTAAGGAAATAGAAAAAACGAAGTACTCGTCAGCTTGACAAAATTATATATTTAAAAAAATGAAAGCGTTGCGTCATCAAAGCTTCATCAGCAAACATCAAAAAGACAAACCACAACGTCAGCTCAACGAAAATGGCACTAAAATACCTTTTTAAAAACTGCAGAGCAGCACATTTCACGTGAATGAATGAAAGGTGGAATTTGCTTGTACATGTATCTGACTAACTATATCGGTGTAGAGTTTCTACTTCTGAAATATAGGAGAACTGCAATTTTCCGTTTAATGGCTAGCAGATCATTCTTTTTCGTACAGATTCTTCGGGGTAATCGCATTCAATGCAAACAAATTGGAACAGACACTGATTTCCTCCAAGTTGAGAAACGTACACGGGCAACGATATTTTCTCCTGTAGCATCAGCGCTGGTCTCAATGGGGATGTGGCCAAGCCGTCTGCTTCGAGCTCCTGAAGGTCGTGGGTTTGCTTTCGGACGGTCTCGTTCAGACCACGAGTGCAATTTTTCCAAAGAGACCTGGAGCATCTATTCACCATCTTCTGCACGTTATCCCCCAGTGAATTTAATCCCTCAGCCAACTCACACCAAGCCATCGTATATTTTACCATCACCTGTATAACCCTCCATATCCTCTCTATACTTTTTATTTCAGTCCCTAATCTCTTCTCCGTGTAGCTTTAGGTCAGTGGTTCTCAACCGTTTTTTGGGCCATGCACCCCATCACCATATGTTCAGAATGTCATTCCCCCTCCCCCCTTTCGTATTTCCTCCCTATGAACCCCCCCCCCCCTCTTTTACACAGTATATGTAAAAATGGAAGCTAAGTTTAATAACACATACTAGAACAAGTGTAGACGTCTACATAAATCGTGATTTGCATATCTACTTACGTTATAAAACGAATCTTAGAAGAGCGAGAAGTACAGAACTGTAAAGTATGGAGGGAAAAACGATGTCAAGTAATCGGTTCTTGTAATAATGCGATCTTGATATAATCTTATTTCCCACGCTGGAAACCCTAACCCCTCCCCCCCCCCCCCTTTGGGGTGTAATTCCCCACCGGTTGAGAACCACTGCTTCTATTTCGTTTGCCATGTGCGTTCCAGAGACAGGACTTTCTGGTTATTCTATTATTAGATTAACGCAATGTGTCCTTGTCCAGCGCGCGTCTTTTACTTACCTCTTGATCAGCTGGAATTTGTCTAGTTCTCACCCTGCACTCCACATGTGTGATTCTGATATGCCATTCCTTCTGTTCTGGCCCAGGCAGAAGTTAATGAATAACAGGAAAGCAATTAGTGAATGGTCCTTCAACACGCCTGAAGGTGCACTGGGCACGTGATGTAGGCCCATATTTGTGATACACCAATAGACACTCGGTGGGTGATGTGGTCTGTATCATGCCGGTCGCTTTTACTTCCTAAGACAATCCCTGGCACCCCTAGGCTGGGTCGATCGACCTAAAGGCCCAGGTCAGTTTAAATCAATTACATTTCGTTTGACTTCCATACATTTTCTCGTGCTGTGAACGCTCTGTTCTCTGGTTTGTTGTAATCTTATTTTAATATCGTTACTACATTGTTCCATGGCGAAGAGGTTACGGACGCAGTTCGTAATCCCGCATACCGCGCTCGAAACACAGCTGCTGGCGATTTGGTAGCAGACCACCCTGCGTTGGTGCCGGTCGTTCAGAAAGCAATGGCAAACTAGTGAACGTAAACTTGCCTAGAAATCACGAACAGCCAAACATGCTGGGGTTGACTGCTACATCCTGTAAAGGACATGCAACTAACTTAAGATTACTGCCTAAGTGAGGTTTCACTAAGGGAGATAGATTATCATTAGTTTGATTTATTCAGTTCTGTTTCTGCCTTTATGAACTGTTGGACTTAGCTGTTGTGATCTCCAATCACCTATGTTTGGTTTATCTTGCAACTGGTTTTGTTTGTGGAATATGATGGCAGTATCGTCAGTGAAATCCAGATCAAATTACTGGGTACGATCCCATTGAATTCAATTTCTAGCGGTAGTTTTTGTTGTCTTCATAATCCAGTCTATTGTTTCTTCTTCTTCTTCAGCATTTCGAGCCATTGAGGTTCTTTTGAGGAAAAATGGATGAATGAAGATATCTTAACACTGATGGACAAAAGAAAACAGAGTAAAAATGACAAACAAGAATACGCTAAGATAAATAAAGAAATAAAAGATAAATGTGGGAAGGCTAAAGAAAGTTGGTTAAACGAGCAATGCAAAAAAATTGAATTAAATTCCATTAAAGATACAAAAAATATGCACAGACAAATCAGTGAGCTTACAGGAAGAAAAATAAGAATAAATACAGGGTGTTTGAAATCAAAAACAGGAAAGATAATATTAGAGGAAGATGCTATAATAAAGAGGTGGAATGAGTATATAAGAGAATTATATGAAGGAGAAAGGGAAGAATTAACAGAAGATAGTAACTTAGAAGGTCCACCTATTCTGAAAGAAGAAGTCGCTGACGCTAAGAAACGTATGAAGAAAGGAAAAACAGCTGGGCCAGATGAAATCACAATAGAAGAATTAGAATTATTGGGAGAATTTGGAGTAGATATATTAACCAAAATGTTGAATGATATTTACAGCAGTGGATATTTACCCAGTGATATGCTGAAATCTGTATTTATAGCTATACCAAAAAGACCAGGAGCAATTGATTGTGAAGATTTTCGTACAATTAACCTTATAAACCATATCACTAAGCTTCTACTCAGAATCATAATGAGAAGAACCAAAAAGAAAATAAAAATGGAAATTAGTGAAGAACAGTATGGATTTGTGGAAGGAAAGGGCACAAACAATGCAATTTATACATTACGGACACTAATAGAAAGGTCAATAGAGAAACAGAGAGACATATATTTGTGCTTCATAGATTATACTAAGGCATTTGATAAAGTAAAACATGATGAACTGATTAAAATGTTGGAAGATATCAACACTGATGGAAAAGATTTAAGAATAATAAAGAATATTTACTGGAACCAAGTAGCAGCAATTAAAATGGGAAATAAAGAGGGTAGTTACGAACAGATAAAGCTAGGAGTACGACAAGGGTGTGTCTTGTCACCAGATCTTTTTCCCTGTATAGCGAAGTAATAATGAGAGAGATCAAAGAGATGCCAGGAATACTAGTTGGAGGTTATAATATAAATAATATACGCTATGCAGATGACACAGTATTGGTGGCGGATAATTCAACAGACCTACAACAATTATTAGACGTTGTAGTAACAGAGAGTGCAAGGAAAGGACATCTCCTTGAATATCAAGAAAACAGTAACAATGGTAATATCAAAGAAAATGGTGACACCAAAATGTGACATAGAAATAGAAGGGAAAATCCTTAACCAAGTTGATAATTTTAGATACCTAGGGGCATTTATAACATCAGATGGAAGATGTACAACAGAGATTAGGAGCAGAATAGGGCAGGCAAAAGCCGCATTTCAGAAAATGAAGAGTATATTGTGCAATAAGTCACTATCACTGAATGTAAGAAAGAGAGTGCTGAAATGCTATGTAGAACCAGTTTTGCTGTATGGCAGTGAATCTTGGAATGTAAATGAACAAATTAAGAAGAAATTAGAAGCAACAGAGATGTGGTTCCTGAGACGAATGTTGCGAATTCCTTGGACTGCCAGAGTAACTAACGACGACTGCCTGAAACAGGCTAACGAAACTAGAACATTATATACAACAATAAGAAAGAGACAAACAGCTTTCCTCGGTCATGCGATGAGAAGAGAGGCATTGGAGAACATCGTAACAACTGGAGAGATCGAGGGGAAGAGAGGCAGAGGTAGACCAAGAGAAGTGATGCTGGATGGATTGAGACGGTGGCATGGAGGAATATCAGCAGCAGAGTTGATCCAGAAAACCAAAGACCGAGATCTATGGAGAGCCATGAACGCCTACGCCAGTCGGCACGGCACTTGATGATGATGATGAGGTTCTTTGCTGCAGATACAAGCCGTCTCCATTTGTCTCTCTGGTGGACCTTCTCTTGCCAGTCGTTGATTCCAAGTGCTTGTAGGTCTGTGTATATATTATCTCTCCACCGTATTCTTGGTCTACCTCGGGGTCTACGGTCATTTATTTCTTGAGTGTAAGCGAGTTTTGTTTCCCTATTATCTTCCATTCTTTCTATATGCCCCCGCCATTGCAGCCTATTAGCCTTCATGATACCAGTGATTAGCGGGGACTTAAACATATCATAAATGTCTTTGTTGCTTCTTCTTTTCCACTCTCCACTTTGTGTATCCCTAATGGGCCCAAAGATGCGTCTTAAGACTTTGTTCTCAAAGGTTTGTAACAAGGCTTCGTCTCCTTTAGTTGTACTCTAGGCTTCAGGGCCATACAGCACAACTGGTCTGATCAGTATTTTGTAAATTGTGATCTTGGTGTTACGAGATAGCACATTTGATTTTAGCAGGTGGTGTAGTGTATAGCATATCTTATTTCCAGAGTTGATTCTAGCTTGTATTTCTTCCCTTATTATGATGGAGCAGTTGAAGACTGGGGTTATAGATGCAGTCCATTGTTAGTAAGAATAATATAAGTCTCACTCTTGGTCTTATTTCAAGTCCCCCCCCCCCCCCCCTTGAAGAGCTTTGCATTTCATGTCTTTATACCCAGCCTTTATGAGGTATCTGTTACTCATTTATTTATTTGACTCAAGTACATCAGCATTCAGATTAGTGTTTCTGGAAGCACTCTTCACCTTATTCAATCTTATGTTTATTTTTCCAATTACTTGTCGTGAGCATTGGTGTAATCAGTTCCTGGTCTTGTCTCACAAAGGGTAAGTTGTTTCGAAACACACTGCATAATAAATAGTACGTATTCAATTTACTTTCAGAGTTCGTTTCCTGTGTTTCTTCAAGTACAAAGACGTCTAGAAAGTCATTAGACCCAAGTGTTTCCTGTTATCACATTATGCGTTCTTGCCCAATCAGCAAGCTTCTCTACACTCTAATTTCCATTTCCTGCCAATCTGTAACAACATTAAGCCTGTCTTCTTCAAACTTTGCGTTGAAATCTCCTGGTATTGTTAGTAAAGAATCGTCGTGGTGAAATCTCCTTGTATTGTAAATAAAGGGCCTTTGCGTTTAAATCTCCTAGTATTGTAAGTAAAAGACCTTTGTCTTGAAATCTCCCGGTATTGTAAGTAAAGGACCTTTGTTTTGAAATTTCCTGGTATCGTAAGTAAAGGACCTTTGTTTTGAAATCTCCTGGTATTGTAAGTAAAGGACCTTTGCGTTGAAATCTCCTGGTATTGTAAGTAAAGGACCCTTTACACACTTTAAGGTGCCTTTGGCCTGTGTTACTAGTCCCCTATTTGTATAGATCAATCGAGACTCGAAGGATGATGTAATCAGTATCAAGCTGGTCGCCTTTACTTCCCCAAACATTTCATGGTATTGTATTTACTTCATAATTTTTACAGTTTGCCATTTGATACATTGATTTTATAGTAAAGTAATAGTTTCGTAGTAAAGTCCAGTTATATACAATAAGACATTCTATTTTAACAATCTTAGTAACCTGTTAATTTAGAACATCAGCTATTTATGTAGTTTGAAATAACCGAATAGTCGCTTAAGGTAAGTGTTACATAAGGAACTGGAAAAGAATGGACTGGAACATATAAACACTGCATGTACCATGAGAAGTTACGGTGCAACTAAGACAGTGGACTCCACGGATGCCGCTGGGGTCTGACAAATGGGTCTGTTTTTCAATTTTCCGTTTCCTGGATTGGACAAGTAGTAATTTGTGTTCATTTTTAACATATTTTTATTGTATACAACTGGGCTTTACTACAAAAACTACTACTTTACTATATCAACCAATGTACCAAATTCCATCTGCATGTCGCAGTGTGTACAGTTCGAGTATATGGCCCTTCAACGCTCTTCGAGGTGTTAGCGCCGAGTTTGTACATACCTTTCGGCTCTCGATGGTGATGTGTACATGGTGTAAGCCGCGAGTTTGTATAGTCCATTCGGCTCTCGATGGCTGATGTGTACATGGTGTAAGTCCCAAGTTTGTATAGTCCATTCGGCTCTCGATGGTGATGTGTACATGGTGCGAGAGTTTGTATAGTCCATTCGGCTCTCGATGGGTGATGTGTACATGGTGTAAGTCCCAAGTTTGTATAGTCCATTCGGCTCTCGATGGGTGATGTGTACATGGTGTAAGTCCCAAGTTTGTATAGTCCATTCGGCTCTCGATGGTGATGTGTACATGGTGTAAGTCCCAAGTTTGTATAGTCCATTCGGCTCTCAATGGTGATGTGTACATGGTGTAAGTCCCAAGTTTGTATAGTCCATTCGGCTCTCGATGGTGATGTGTACATGGTGTAAGTCCCAAGTTTGTATAGTCCATTCGGCTCTCAATGGTGATGTGTACATGGTGTAAGTCCCAAGTTTGTATAGTCCATTCGGCTCTCGATGGTGATGTGTACATGGTGTAAGTCCCAAGTTTGTATAGTCCATTCGTCTCTCGATGGGTGATGTGTAAATGGTGTAAGTCCCAAGTTTGTATAGTCCATTCGGCTCTCGATGGTGATGTGTACATGGTGTAAGTCCCAAGTTTGTATAGTCCATTCGGCTCTCGATGGGTGATGCGTACATGGTGTAAGTTCCAAGTTTGTATAGTCCATTCAGCTCTCGATGGTGATGTGTACATGGTGCGAGAGTTTGTATAGTCCATTCGGCTCTCGATGGTGATGTGTACATGGTGTAAGTCCCAAGTTTGTATAGTCCATTCGGCTCTCGATGGGTGATGTGTACATGGTGCGAGAGTTTGTATAGTCCATTCGGCTCTCGATGGTGATGTGTACATGGTGTAAGTCCCAAGTTTGTATAGTCCATTCGGCTCTCGGGTGATGTGTACATGGTGTAAGTCCCAAGTTTGTATAGTCCATTCGGCTCTCGATGGGTGATGTGTACATGGTGCGAGAGTTTGTATAGTCCATTCGGCTCTCGATGGTGATGTGTACATGGTGTAAGTCCCAAGTTTGTATAGTCCATTCGTCTCTCGATGGGTGATGTGTACATGGTGTAAGTCCCAAGTTTGTATAGTCCATTCGGCTCTCATTGGTGATGTGTACATGGTGTAAGTCCCAAGTTTGTATAGTCCATTCGGCTCTCAATGGTGATGTGTACATGGTGTAAGTCCCAAGTTTGTATAGTCCATTCGGCTCTCGATGGGTGATGTGTACATGGTGTAAGTCCTAAATTTGTATAGTCCATTCGGCTCTCAATGGTGATGTGTACATGGTGTAAGTCCCAAGTTTGTATAGTCCATTCGGCTCTCAATGGTGATGTGTACATGGTGTAAGTCCCAAGTTTGTATAGTCCATTCGGCTCTCGATGGTGATGTGGTGAACATCACACCTGCCGCCTTTACTGGCAAGGACAGTTTCCCATGTTGGGCTGGTTCAATATAAAAATACCGGCTCCATGGTGATTCGATCACGAGCTCACGAAGTTGTGATCATATCGCGGGCTTCAGTTTGTTCACAGCACGCCACTGTACTTAGCACTAGTCAGATTCACCCCTTTCCTGCAAATGCGCCAATGTAGGACCCCTTCGTTGTCCATACTGCTCCATGCACTTTATAATGACATTCCTGTTACTTTATGACTTTCCCTCACCTATACGAGGTATTTTCAAATATCAGTTCTTTGTCCAATCTCTCCTGGAGGTATGAAACTCAAATCCCCTTTAAAGTACCATATGCAAAGAATGGGCTTGGGCGATGTCATGATGTATCTACCAAGAACATGTTTCTTTGATATTGCAATTAATTGCGCAGTATTATATTTTAAGTTGAGATTCTTCTGTCATTAAAAAAAAAAAAAAAGTATGATCATTGTTTGTAGTTGCTTCTGGCTCCTTGTTCCTGGACTATTCTGATTTACTCAAGAGGCTTAGTTTTAGTGTAGTTCAATCCACGTTCTGGCACGTTTGTTATGATGACTTTTCACTTGAGCTCCGAGGTTTGATCTCCTCGTAAGACGTGTCACTGATCTTCACCCGGTAAGACAGGACTGTATGCATAGTTATGTCAATGTAAACAATGAATATTGACATCCCCGTGTATTATTTTCTCTATTGTTCGCTCGCTTTGAACTCGTGCGTAGTTCATGTTGCACTGATATTTGCGTTTAGGGGTAGCTTTCCCTGTTACCAGAGCCTCTCGCTATCACACAAACCCAGTCTGGCTTGAAGAGTACTTGCAATTTACGTCACCAAGTCAAGGAAGAGACGTCAACATTTTAGTCCAACGGACCTGTGTAGGGGTTGAACCTGCGACCCCGCCATAAGCTCACCGGATATTTAAGAGCTAGAACTCGTATTTATTCGGCCATGCTGACCTCCTTACACCTATGTGTAGAAAAGTAACACAATGAAATATAGGAAGACACCGGAGTGAGAGATAAAACGGTCGCCTATTTCGGATGGTAAACACTCTAGCTTAGTGTCTAGATTCCTGTCTGTCGGTCGGTGAATTTGAATTGGCATGGAGGGAGATTTTTAAAGTGACCTGGGCTCCCTGATCGCCCCAGCCTAAAATGGGTGCCAGGAAATGTCTTGGAAAGTTAAATCGGCCAGGGTTAGATTGCTCACCTCATCGCTAGATTGCTGATTGGTCAATAAAAAACATGGGGCTGGCGCCACATGCCCAAAATTCTATAAGACTGTAAACTGTTTTTGTTGTTATTGTTTTCCTATATGTTGGGTAGATAAAAGACAAATACCTGCCACAAACTACAGGAAAAATAACATTGTTGGCATTTTTATTCAAACGATCCTTGAAATCTGCATAATTGCATTTGCCGCATAACAAAATAAAAACAAAACGTAATATGGGCTTTGTGCACTAATACTTGCTATGAATATAAATGAACTCAGCGACGGATAATACACACACACACACGCCGCGCGCGCACACATACACACACACACACACACACACACACACGTGTGGGTGATTTTACAGCAAGTCCAGATTTACTTTAAATTTTCTGCACTTTTTATGTTCAAATAAGAATTAATTCTATATCACGTTTGCTCTATGCATGTATACATGGAAATGAAAGCATATTTTGATTTATCGTGTAACTTATTATCGCCCTTCCTTTAGATATTGAGTAATCTCTCTTAGCAAAGCACGAACCGCGAGGTTTTTAATTTCGAATGGCAGCTGCCCTAATATGGAAATGAAGTCGTCACTGATTTTTATTTGCTGTCGAGAATTCGTGAGGCTGATTCTAATGTTCACATAATTTTAGAAAAGGACAGCTGTGATTCGTTTCAATCTTGAATTGTTACAATTAGCCAGCAAGTGCCAATGCCGCTCCATGGGTAACTTGGAAATCATCATCATGTGCCATGGCGATAACTGTGGGAGGTCATGTTTCGTCATCTCGCACAATCACCAGAGTCGTGGATCAGCATCGTATTCTTGTGTCGATCATGCCACTTGGCCAGGCCATCAAGATAGACACTAAGAAAGCACTTTACAACAAGTCTTCCTACCAACTCTATACTACCAACGCCAAACCGGGACAATGACAGAAAAAGGGAAAAGAAAAATCACAACAACAGAAATGAGATTCCTGCGAAGAATAATCAGTGTATCAAGAAGAGGCAAGATCAGAATTGAGAAATCAGGACTAAAGAGGGGGTTATAGCAGCGATAGATTTTATTAGAAGGCAGCAAGTACAATCGTTTGGCTATGGTAGGTTACCAACTAACAGTATACCATAACAAGCAATGATGTACAGACCAAATGGAAGCAGAGGAAGAGACCGACCACGTAAACGATGGACGGAGGGAATAGCAGAGTCCATGGGAAATATATCGACACATGAAGCTCATAAGCGGGCGCTCTCCCGCTGTTTATACTTCACCTTCGACACTGCAAGATACAAGAGGAACAAGATTATATGAGCTGAGATGATATTAATCACATCACTCATTGAGTGCCGATTACAAAATTTGGGCTACCACTATTTACCCGATGCACCTCAAGGTGTGAAACGCATACACAGACACGCACACAAACATACGTTTGGCACATTCACGCCTACAAAGGCCGATATATACATATATATGGGAAAATCAGTGAGAGGCACAGAGAGACTTCCGTAGTCAGCAATCCGCGTGACATTGCGTGCGCAAAACAGGAAACAGAAATGCCCTGCCACAGCAGACGTATTATTGGCAGAGAAAATGTTGCTATTTCCGAGGGATAAAATCAGATCCTGTACGCCTATGTTTTTCTTCATTACCGGTAATTTTCTCCGGGATATTGGTAAATTTTTAAGCCCACGATTTTTCTTCCGATCACAGGGAGATGCGAGAAAAGTATAGCCTGTCTATAAAATTGGAGGGAAAATCATAAAAAATGGCCGGCCCCATGTCAAACGTTGCCACTTCATTTCCTGCTAATGACGGGTAGTGTCGTCTACGTTGCAAGTGGTCACAGACAAGGCCGGGGTGGAAATGACAGGCAGTAGTTATTGAATCGATCTGTGGTGATCGAAAGTAATGAGGCCAAACCGACAAGCAGTCTGCTCCATCTGTTACCGAGAAAACAATTTTCTGGCTGCTAACAGGTAGTGATGGTATGGGCTTTGGCGCCACATCCATCTTCACATAAAAAATGTATAACAGCATGCTGAAGCCCATTGCGGTTATGAGTGCCGCTTCCCAGCCAATACACAACGAATCGCATGGGGTTAACTGGATCAAAGCTATGAAATTGAAAAGAGTATGACGAAAATATAAGGTAATAATTTTAAAAGGTCAACTTGACAAGAATAAGATCAAACGTGACTGAATTGAAGTTTGTCTGAATGTCTGTTGTTTGTCTTAATGTTGCTTGTCACTTGTGATCGTGTTCTAGTAAAGATTACCGATTCTACTTTTCTGTTTTGGTGATTCACAAATGATTGAGTGAATGTTGCCGCTATCAAGACTCATCGGCCTAAAAAAGACAAACGTGCGATAATATAAAAACATACGGATAAGCTGTTGTTGTTGTATGTCGATCGTTGTGTATCCATCGTTGTTTATCCATCGTTGTTTGTCCATCATTGTTTGTCCATAATTGTTTATCCATCGTTGTTTACCCATCAGTGTTTGTCCATCGGTGTTTGTCCATCGGTGTTTGTCCATAGTTGTTTGTCCCTCGTTGCCAGTCCAAACTTCGAGATATCCTTTTCAGTCAGAGCAGACGTATGTTGATTGTTGATCAAACGGAGATACGTTGAAATAGTGATTGACCTTTTAAATGGCAAGCTGTTGTGTCATTATCATTTTGTCGTTGCAAAATAGCTCAGAGAGTCATGATATCATAATGGCTGGAAGGTCGACTGTCAGTCCAGAGATCACGGGTTCCATCCACATGTGGGTGTATTCGAATGTTGAAAAATGGACTTGGGTTTCTAGGTCGAGGCAGCCCACGAAAATTGTACTATGAAATGTCTTGGAAAGTACAGACCGTTAGCGTGATACTGACTAAATCACCAAATGGGCGTTGTTTGGTCTCTACAAATATAAGTGTAGCACTTTACGCTCAATGTCATTTAAGGCTCTTAAATAGCCCTTTATTTACTTTTTTTCCGACTGGCTTAGGTAGGTTTTCACCATTCACTTCAGACATCGGTTCCTGGTGTTCTATTGCTGTTATTTGTTCCATCCCTCCGTGTTAGGCCACTCAGTATCATTTGCCACGATCTGTCTCTTCTACCTCTAATTGTTCCAGTCAGCACACTATCTTTCACTGCATCTCTTCTCATTATATGATTAAAGAACATCGGTTGCCAATTTCTTATAGTTGTGCATAATGTTCCAGGTCTTCATTCGTTTGCCTCTATTTTATAGTTGTGTATAATGTTCTATGTCTTCAGCCTTTTTAAGCACTGATAATTAGTTACACTGGCAGTTCAAGGCATTCGCAACATTCGTTTCACTAACCATATCTCCGTTGCATCCACACCCTTCTTAATTTGTTCGTTCCAATCCCAAGATCAACAGCGATAACACAGAAAATGCTCTAAATAACAGTTCAGTACTCTCTTTCCTATATGTAAAGAGAGTGACTTATTGTACAAAACGATTTTCATTTTTGGCCTTTTCTACTCTTAAAAGCTACCTCTCATCTTCCACCTAATGTTAGATTTGCCACTAGATAGTTTACTGTATTGACTTAGTAGAGTCGTTTTCTCTCAATCCACACTTTGGTTTCATCTTTTCTTTGAGAAAGCATTTGTATATGTTTTCTTTATATTCACGGAAAGGCCTGTTCTGCACTTTGTAATAAATACCATGTCCAACACGTGTTACAGTTAGTTTATGTTTTCCGCTATTATTATTGTCAGCTGCATAACTTAGAGTGTTTACATTGTAACCGTCTGCTGCTATTCCTGGCCTATCTTTAATCTCTCTCATTATTATTTCGTTGTCATGAGAGGAGAGATCCGGTGAGAAAATACTTCCGAGTTTTACTCCTTCCTTTATCGCTTCATAATTGCCCACTTTATTTTCAATTTTAATTTCCGCTACGTAAATATATTTTTCATTATTATTGAAAGATCTTTTGAATAAATTATAACATACTTTAACATTTTTATCATTTCATCATGTTTCACTGATCGAATGTGTTGGTGTATTATATAAAGCACAAGGATACGTCCTGGGGTGGCAGTTAGGGGTACACCCTGTTAAATATGAGTCCCTTTCCATCCACTAGATTAAGGGCACCCTTGGGCATAAAGGGTACACCCTCCCTCAACCAGGGTAACGTGCAGGGTAACGAGACACTGTAGGTGAAGGTGGTGGAATGAGCTTCAGAGCAACAGATAGTTCTTGATTGTGGTCTTAAGTCACGGTTGGCAGAGGATCTCTTTATTTAGACAGTGGCTACGGTCAACGACCAGCGTGGTTACTGCAAAGAAGGAAAGTAGATTACCTTGTTTAAAGATGGCTAGGAAATGATGAATCGACAAATCACATAATATAATATAACAGGCTCTATAGGAGTAGCAACCGACTCTGTGGCTAAGTGGATACGGACGTTATTCGTAATCCTGCATGCCTCGTTCGAAATACAGCTACGAAGGATTTGGCAGCTGCCCACGTTGTGTTGGTTTTCATACAATGGTGTGAGTGTCAGTCGTTCATAAAGCAATGGCAAACTACAAAACGTAAACTTGCCAATTCATCACAAACAACCAAACATGCTGGGGTTGACTGCATAGTCCTGTAAAGGATATGCAACTAAACTGTCATAGAAACAGCCACGACCGGTAGAGAAAGTCATGAAATGAAAACAGTAAAATGATTAGAGAAAACCTAGTCAGTCAACAGTTTGTGGATACGTTATGAGGAGCAATACACGTGGAAACCAAGTGACAACTTTCAAACTTGATGGGAAAGATGCAAGAGGAAGGCAAAGAGCAAAATAACTATATGGCTCGGCCACATGGCATAACCCAGACATGAACATTGATCAGACCAAAGACCATAGTGATCGCGCAAGATGCCGAACCATAATCGCCCACACTTCTTGGATGATGATGATTATGATAAGTCCATTTGTCTTGTTTGATCTATCTATTAATGTTGGTAATGTTACGCGCTGCATGTTCCTTTTCTTTCCAAATATCTCCATTATTCTTCACTCATTTACATTTGTATTTTCCTACTTGCTCTTCTGATTATAATTCTTAAGAGTTTGGTGACGTAGTTTACGAGTTGTTTATACTGAATGGCTCTCGAATTTCTTTATCTGCTCTTAGAATATCTTTGTTGAATTCATTGCCTATAACATACTTTATCCCTCTCCTTTCAATCTTACTTTATTTGTTCACAGTCAGCGCCAGACATTACCTTCGCTGTTATCAATGCATTCGTAAATCTTTTATTTATCAGTATGTAATCAGTTTAGTTAAAAGTTTTCTTATTGTGAATTCAGCACGCGTTAAGTCGTAAAGTTGTCTGTTATGTTGTTTAACTGATTTAGTGGCAATCAAAAAGCAGGTTTGGACCAAATATAGTATACAATTAAATGAACAAGTATTATAATGCAAATGTCCATTCATTGACTATTGAAATTGCGGAACACACCAAGAAATAAAACAAATAACACGATGAATATATCGTCCTACTTTTTCAAATGAGATGGTGCACAATAAAATGAACTATTATTATAGTGTAAATGTGCATTCACTGATAATTAAAATTGCGTAGCATATCAAGAAACAAAACACATAACAAGATGAATATATCGTCCGTCTGTTCAAATGGGAGGTTACATTTGGCGATATATTATCCTACAGCACTTAATCAGTTAAAGAAAGTGTTTCTAACCATCATACCATTTAGTTTTGCCAACTCGCCAACTCTTTCAGTTGTTTTCATATTTCATTTTGATTGATTGATTGATTGATTTAGGAACCGACATCACAGCATTCAGGACATTCCCATAAGCGCTCCGTCCCCATCCTCAGCAGCCAGCGAAGAGTTCCAACACTAATAGTTCCAGTAGCAATCTGATTATATGTCCGTCTCGCCTTTCCCCCGAGCGCCGAGCGTCGGCCAGATCCCCTCGTCACATTTCGTTGTCTCATTCTTACCAGACCATGGTGCTCCATCTGCTCCTCCGAGGTGTACACGTGCTCCCACAAGGCCGCAACCACGTCTACCTTGTCATGCATCAATACTCCACCAAATTTTGCAGAGCCAGCCAATCTGTCCGCCTGTTCATTCTCCAGCACACCGGCATGCCCAGGAGAAAAGATCCAGGTGATGCTTACTACCCGTGACCTCCGAAGCGAAGCAAGCCACTCTGCACGAAGCCTACCTGTTCTCACCCTTCTCAGCATGCTTTCTGAGTCAGTTACAATCACAATGTGTGTATGTATCGTGTTTTCTATCCAGCGGAAAGCTGCACTGACCGCCTCCACCTCCATTCTTAAGCTAGATGTAGTGTTATCATACGCCAGGCTCTCCTGCACCAAACGCCGACCATTAGTTTTTGCCAAGAACCCCCAGGCACTTCTCCTACCTCTCAACACTGACCCATCCGTGTAGATAATCACATCACCCGGGCGAGAATTTTCCTGAATTAGTTGCTGAATTTCCACTTCCGTGGCCCCTGCTGGCCACTCCCTGCACTCCCGGCTCAATGTTATTACAACTCTGCACAAGTCTGACTGCACGGCTGGCACTCTGACCCACTCCTCTCCTCGCCTGATGTTCTCCAAGGGGCACACCTGTCTGATCGTATCCTCCGCCTGAGCCATCCATGATTTCCCTCTTATCAGTCTCTGACCCTTAACTACGTCCAGCGCTTCATGCAACGGGTGATCTGTGTCTGCAGCTACTCTGAGGTATGCCTTCGCTTGCATCACCTTGTGCCTACTAGCAACAGTAGGCAGACCAAGAATGTAACGCATACACACTACTGGAGTGTCTCTGGTGCATCCCAGAATGACCCGCATCGCTTCATTCTGTATGCGCTCTAATTTCACCAGCTGACTCTTTGAGACAGTAAGCATTCCTAGTCCATAATCAATCACTGAGAGGATCAAGTGCTGGTATAGTGTGAAGAGCATTCTCTGCTCTGTGTCCATTGCAGCCATAGTTTTAAGTGCATTGAGTCCCTTTTGAGATCTTGTCACAACCGTCTCCACATGGTCCTTGAAGGACAGACTCCTGTCAAATGTGATTCCCAGATACTTCAGTTTGTTCTCTCTGTTGACGCTTCTACCATCTATCGTGAGGCTTGGGGTATCATCTCTCACAATCCTGTTGTCCAGAGAGCACCACAACACCGCCGCCTTTTCCGGGTTGATGACAGCACTCATTTCAGTGCACCAGTCAATCACTTTGTCCACTGTCACCTGTAGCTCCTGGGCTGTTTGATCCCTATTTCTCCCCTGCCTGTATGCAAGAATATCATCTGCAAATGTTAGAATCCTTCCAACCCCTGGTGCTTCTAGGTATGCAATCTTGCTCGTATACACATTAAAGAGCACCGGTGAGATTGCAGATCCCTGTGGCAGTCCCGGGGTTAAAATATGTGGCTCTGAGGTCCATGCGCCTAGACGGAGAGCAACTTGACGAGAATGCAGGACGGCTGCTATCCAGTTCACCAACCAGGGATTGACCCCCTTCTCCATAAGTGCGGTCATCAAAATATCATAGCGAACTCTATTGTACGCATCTTCGAGATCAAGCGCTGCCGCCATCGTTTCCTGTCTACTCTGGAACCCCTCATAAACGTCAAAGGCAAAGGTGGCTGCATTTGACCAGGTATCTTTTCCTGGCCTGTAGCTCCCCAGGCCTCTTGGAAGAAGCTTCCCCCTTTCCAAAAAATCCTGCAGCTTAACAGCGACTATCTTCTCTAAAACCTTCCCAAATGTATTTTGAAGGGTGATGATCCTAAAGCCGCCAAGCTTTGAATGATCCTTGTATGGTTTTGGGAGAGGGATGAGATAGCTATGCAGCCAATCCCGCGGTACTGACGCTGTCCTAATGCTCTGATTAAAGCAGCCGGCCATCTCCTTCAGTTCTACATCGCTCAAAGCCTTCATGTGGCCATACCTGACACCATCAGGCCCTGGTGCCGTGTCTTTTGCCTTTTGCAAAATATGTTTAACATCTTCAAACAGTATGATGTCTTCGTAAGGCATATTCTCTATTGTGCCAGATAATTCCACTCTAACTGCTTCCCTGGTATCCGCATCACTATGATTGGTCTGCTCTAAAAATCTCTGGAGAAATGCCTCCCCTTTCTCCTTGTCTGTTGTCAAGCGTACCCCATCCTCTTTATAAATTGTTCCCACTGTCATAGGCCGATCTTTTCTTTGCATTTGTCTGTACAGTTTCCAGAATTTATGCAGTGTTTTATCACCTCCAATCTCCTTCATAAAACATTCCCATTTTACTTTCTTGGCCTCTGCAGCACATCGCTTGAAAGCCTCCACCTTGTCTTTCTTGTCATTTTCCGCTATGTCTACTTCCTCTCGTGAGCTTAGGGGTGTCTGTCGCAATTTCCTTAGCTGCTTCACTGCAGCTCTCTTTGCTTTCCACGCATTGTCTACTTCTGGGGTCCGCCATGGGGGCTGCAAAAAAGGAGTTTTAACAGTCCTGTTGCATGCCCCATGTCTGAGGCGTCCAAGAAGGCTGTCGCTCCGCTCATACCGAAAGGTCTTGCGCGCTCTCCCAGCCTTAACTTTCCTGGACTTAGAGATCAGGACTGAGCATGGCATGTGATCACTCCCATGGTCATTCAAAACAGTCCATCTTACATCAAGGACTGATGACTGGGAGACAAGTGCCAAATCAATAGCAGTATCTGCATCGCCAGGCCTCATTGCCATTCTAGTCGGCCTACCATCATTTATGCAGACTACCTCGGAGTCCACCATGGCATCCGCAAGTGCAATTCCTTGTCGATTTTCTCCACTACTGTCCCAATCTCTGTTTCTCGCATTGAAGTCTCCATCATATTTATTTCTGATTACCAAACCATAGTAACCAACTACATATTCCATTCTTTCCCTTCCCACTTTTGGGTTAAATCTCCAAGTATTATTTTAATTTCTGGTCATTTAGTTTCAGAAATCGCCATTCTATTTAATGGTAAAATATTGTATTTCTTCTTCACTACTGCTTGTTGATGGTGCATATACTTGTATGATTTTTATGTACATGGATTTGTTTACCAATGATTTTAACCATAATGACCATAATGAAATATACATATATAGCATACATTAATTTGGCTGTTTCCTCGTCAAACAGTATTACTATTCTGTTTTCGTATTTATCTATACCTAGAAATATGATTGTGTGCTTACTCGTTATTATGTTACTAGATCTTTTCCACCTCATCTTACTGAGTCGTAGGATAATAATTTCCATCTGTCTTATTTCTTCTACAACATTATCTAGATTTCTTATTTGTGCTAATATCCTGTCTTATCTAAAAATGTATGTCCTCAGTTTGACGTCATTTGTTTGATGGCGGTCTGGTGTCGCCTGTGGATCATGGCATCCCCTACCAAACCAGAATATTCAAGGACAGCCATTTAAATGGTTTGGTTTTTTTGGGTTTTGTTTTGCATATCCCTTACAGGACGCTACAGTCAACACCAGCATTTTTCAGCTGCTGTTGATTTACTAGGCAAGATTGCTCTCAGTAGTTTGCCATTGCTTTCTGAGCGACCGGCTCACAAACCCCGTAAGTTACCAACGCGGCGAGAACCGCTAACGATTCTCGCGCAGGCTACGTTACTCACGAGAATATACGGGATTACGGAGAAAGACGTTAACACTTAGGCCAGGGAGACCGGCATTTAAATGTATGTACGCATTAATTCTTGGTTAGAGGAGGGCTCTGTGCTGAGAGGCACAAGAAATGTGTAGGGGTCCAAAGCGAAGATTAATAGACAGTTTGTAGTGCAGGAGAACCTGGCATATGATATCACAACATCTAGTGTGAAAATGGAGGTGGCGGAAGTCACTGCCACGTTCGGCTTTCTGCAGGATAAACAGCACACATATGTCGTGACAATAACGGATTCACAGAGCATGTTGGGTAGGGTAAAGACAGGCATGCTTCTTGCAGCGTGGCGGGTTTTAATTTTTAAAAAAAACAAAAAAACAAAAAGAACATCAAAGATCGGGGAATCCGTTGGATCTTTTCCTAAGTGTATGCTGATGTGATGGGAAACAAACAGGGGGACTGATTGGCTGGATCTACACAGATAGTTGGGATATTAGTGTACGATAAGGCAGATATGGTATTGGCTTGATCTACACAGATAGTTGGGATATTAGTGTACGATAAGGCAGATATGGTAAATGTCCGTTGGGCTCGTATGTATAATGTGGAAGAACAAATACATCACCATTGTCTGGAGAGAATGGTGAGGCTGGGAGTGGCTAAAGCACTGCGGGGAAAGGCCAGACGGACACATAATAACATGGTAACTGGCTCAGTTAGTACTGGGACTCTTAGATGAGTGCTGAACATGAGAACGGAGCGCGTATAAGAATGTCTCGAGTGCTGTTATGACGTTTCTTGACACAACTCAACTTCTTCTGAAGAAAATGTGGCGGTTTTTGCAGTTCCACTCAAGGGTATGGTACCCCTGCTCATGACAGCAATTTCCGCCCGATAAAACAAGAGAGTGTCCTGCTCAGCTCCAAGTAGCTTCTTCTATTATGCATTGATCCAAAGTCGCGGTGTCAGAAAAAAAAAATTGACTATGTTAAGCAACATATGGATCAGAATCAATGCCCTGCAGTTTTCAAGGCCAGTACCACCGTTCTTCATTGAGGCTTTCAGAGTGTTTATGTACCGCTTTGTATCCCCAGTGAGCTTCTCCGAGTCTAGCTCGTTATAGAAGATTCTCTTTGAAAGCTGTCTGTTTGGCATACGAACATCATGACCAGTCCAGCTGAACTGAGATCTGCACAACATAGCTTGGATTCTCATCATTACAGTTAGCCAGAGAAATTTAACATTTGTGGCTGTGTTTTGAAGATGTGTAAACACATACTACAATTGACTACATGGCATAATCGGGAAAAGATTATTAGTTAATTCTCATGAATGTGCCTCTACTCTGAAGTTAATTGGTAATATTTCAAACTAGCTGTTTTCATTAAATCGTATGTATTTAATTCGAAGCACATATTAACATTCATTTTAAACTGAGTTATTTGTTGATTCAACTGTGTTGAGTACGCCTCGTACTGTGATTGTACTGTAGAGCTCCGATATGGACCTATGTAACATATCATAGATTGTGACGTATATAATATCGTGGACCGAGAAGTAGAACAATACTGGAATTTTACAAGATCTGAACATGGAAGCACACTGGGTAATAAATAGTACCATGTCTCTTAAATTAAAATACTTTGGCCATGTTAAAAATCAGGGTGGTTTGGAAAGAATAGGGGTGAAAGCCATTATTTTTTGTAGAAGAGGCAGAGACTTACCAGCACGAAGATGGACACACGACATTGCATACACCTTTTGCATGAGGGTGCACGAGTCAGGAGACATGGCAAGAGATTATGCCCTTTCGTCATCTTTCTCGTGTATTGCCAATAATTTATGATACCAGTGTTCCTGCACGCCATGATGATGTCATTCTCTCCAGCAGCTTCTCTTTCTGGCTTTACTCTCCCTCCAGCTTTCCCGTTGTCACGACCTATTTCAGCTTTAATGGATATCAGGAAATGTGAAGGGGAGTAAATTCCCCCCGTGTGATATTGACCACATCCCTCATCTAGTGTTAGTTTGGTATATACAAATGTCATGCTACAAAACACCTAATATGGTCAAGGGTCCTTTATTTGTTGATTTGTGTGTGAGTGGACAGTGATCCGTGGAACCAATGTTTAACTAGTTGAAGAGGTGGTACCCGAGTCTACCGTCGCCCGCCCTCGAGAAGTCTGAAGAATATTACTTACTCCATTACTTGAAGGCAATAGTATGAGGATAGCTAATTGTTGTCTTGATTGCGTTCATCTATTGTTTGTGTGTGAGTGGGCAGTGATCCGTGGAACCAATGTTTAACTAGTTGAAGAGGTGGTACCCGAGTCTACCGTCGCCCGCCCTCGAGAAGTCTGAAGAATATTACTTACTCCATTACTTGAAGGCAATAGTATGAGGGTAGCTAATTGTTGTCTTGATTGCGTTCATCTATTGTTTGTGGTATGTGCTTTAGTTTAGTTGTAAGACTTAGATGTGTTATTCTGAACTAGGTTCTCTCCCATTTTTGCTAACAGGAACCTACTGTGAATACGTGAAGTGTTAGGATCATCACCTATTGTAGGGCCTGGGCTTTTTGGGGGGGGGGGGGGGGGGGGGGGGAGAGAGTGGGAAGGGGGAGAGAGAGAGAAAGAGCGGTCAGTAATTCCCTCCCGTAGCGAACGTCGAGAGCTGTCACTGAACCCGTGTCAGACATCGCTCATGCCATTGTCAGCATAACATCCCAACCGAAAACCAAATTGGCACTCCATCCCTCTAATTTTAAAATAAGCCGTCACGTGTTGTGTCAAGATCCCGCGGACAGGTTGAGAAGGGTGTGGTGTAGCTCCTCAAGGTCTGCCTGTCATGGGTTTTGTTATGTAGAGATTACAATAGAGCATCTGTAAACAGCGCTGCTTGTGGGTGTGTATTCATTTCATGGTCTAATATTTTCTGACTAACAATTTCAAAGCCTCTGTTTTTGCACGACAGATTCTTGAGTATCTTTCTGTCATCATAGCTAGCTTTATTTCAGTTAGTTTCATGTTTCATGTTCTTTACATGTCTTTGCAATCAAGCCCAGCATTGATCAGCTGCTTCTGATTTACTAGAGCGTGTTTCATTTAGTAGTTTGCCAAAGTTTTCTGAACGGCCGACTCTCAAACAATCTAGATCAACGCAAAGCAACTTGCTCCCACAGATTTCGAACCCTCGACCCGATATGTCGGAGAATTGTGAAACTGCGTTCACTAACCCATAAGTCACACACGCCGATGTTATTCCATTATCATCTCGCTCTGTGGCGAAGGTGTTACGAACGCAATTTGGAAGCAGACCGCCTTGCGCTGATTTTTATACCATGATATAAGTACCGATCGTTCAAAAAGCAATGGCAAATTACTAAATGTAAACTTGCCAAAAAGTAAACACACAGCCATAAATGCTGCAGTTGACGTCCTGTAAATGATATGCAACTAAATTAATCATCTGTTAATAGGGCGTAGGTTCCTGTACCGCCATGTTCCACGTTTGGCTAAGCCATCTATGTACAGGTTTTTATTTTTTAAATGACTGTTGGGTTTTTGAAAATATTGCCGTTCCAAGTTTTGTATTCACCCTCTGTGGTGTTCATTGAACATAATAGGTAAATACAAAACTTGGAACTGCAATATTTTCAAACACTGCACAGTCATTAACAATGCACCCTATATATCCAGTGGATATTGGGGGTAGGATCTTTGTATGTGTCTCATCGTTAAGGATGGTTGTTTCATACCATCTCGGTTATTCGTGCTTGTGACTCCTTCGGTGTTACCTACCTATCAACTCATTGAATCATCTGTAATCCCATAATTTGATTTCTTTATGAGATGTCGTATAGATTATCTTTAAAACATGTGTATCGAAATCATGGTGTCTTTACAACCACACAATTACGTGCCTTACAACGAAAAATCAATTGTCGAATCAATCAAAACGCGAGAGAAGCAAATTCACAGATTTTGGTGGCAATCACAGAAGTAAATTTTAAAAAAAAGTTGATTTAAGAGGACACACCAGACAATATACAAGTTGAAAAAAAAAAACGTATAGCTTTCCCGTTATTTGAATGAGGAAGGTTCAATTTCTTATGAGCAAACAAACAAATAAACAATAAACAAATAATCGTGTATTGCCATTGAAGATGCCATGAAAACATTTTACAGATGCTGATTGAACCAGTCATCATTAAGATTTGTCAATAGTCAGAACAAAGATTACCTTAACGAGTCGGCTAAAGCCGCTTCCGGGGTTTTGGCCTGCAGTTCCTGACGGTTCTACTGGTACATCAAATTGGTTTCATCGCATAGAAACCACGGATTCGCTCTTTCCTGCCCAGTGCCCATTAGCAGGAGTATTGGATTGTTTCCCGACCAACACTAATCGGGTAGAAAACACTTGGACATCAGAGAGTTTTCGATTTCCCTGAGATGCACGGGCGATCGGTAATGGAAATTGATTACCTCATCTAACATAACTAAACCTGCATATGTAGAAAAGGTAAGACTTCACACGCCATGCAGCACCCTCTGCGATAGGATTACCCATCAATTTTAGATCGACAAACACAATATTCTACTGGTCACTGAATTCGATTGTTTGGTTTTCCACATATTTGTCAACGTGTGATAGTGCTTCAATGCAACTCTGACCTTTCCTGAAACCAAATTGTACTTTGCTTGATTGTTGTTCAACTATTGGTCTAGCTCTTTGTTCCAATAGTTTTGCATACATTTTCCCTATATGGCTCAGGAGTGATATACCTCTGTATGTTTCGCACTCTCTCATATTGCCTTTCATTTTCCATATTGGTACTATTATTGCCTGTTGCCAATCATCTGGGACTTTTCTTTCTTCCCATGCTATATTGAAAAGTCTTGTTAGCCATTTAACTCCTGTTTCCCCACAGGCCCGAAAAGCTTCTATGATTATTCCATCTGGACCCGGTGATTTCTTTTTAGGACATTTCTGTATGATTGATAATACCTCTGCAGGTATGAAGTTTGTTTCTTGTTTTCCACAGCTTTTAGGCACAAAAAGTGGGGTTTGCTATGTTATGTGTAGAGTTAAATAGTTCTTGAAAGTATTCTGCCTACTTTGCTGGTCTTTATATTGTGTTTTAACACCAGCTGCGTCCATTATATATTTTTTAAATGATTATAATGTATATATAAAATCTCAACCACACGCCATGTCTATGCGTAACTATTGAGGAAATAACAAACTCGAGCATAATTAGAATTTTGCATAACCTGCAACTGTATTGACACAAATAAAATCACCATCTAAGTAATCTCTCAAAAATTCTCCTCCCCAGTACTGGACGCAGCAGGTGTTAAAATAACAATTTGTATTTTTACTTTGCTGAACTCTCTTCTGGCAACACAGCGTTCATTACAGTATCAATTGTATATGGAGATAGGAGCTGTAGTATCTGCCAGTCCAGTTTACGGCATGCAAGCATAGATGTAGAAAAGGTGGGAAAGCATCAAACCCACGACTGCTTCACGGGGCTGGAATAGATGAGTAAGGCTGTTACAAATGTGACATATGTATGGTGACGGCGAGCGCGTTGGCGTAGTTGATAGGCAGCTACGCTGATGTCATGACCATGGTAGTACGAGGGAAAGATTGACCACTTATTCCTCCATGTATTCAGGTCTACACATTGTCAAGACACTTCCACACCGCAGTCCCTTAGCAGGAAACTGCTGCAGAAAAGAAGAAGAAGAAGAAGAAGAAGAAGAAGAAGAAGAAGAAGAAGAAGAAGAAGAAGAAGAGGAAGAAGAAGAAGAAAGAAATAAAGAAAGAAAGACAGACAGACAGACAGACAGACAGACAGACAGACAGACAGACAGACAGACAGACAGACAGACAGACAGACAGACAGACAGACAGATAGACAGACAGACAGACAGACAGAAATAATAGACGGTCACAAGAAATTAGGCGTACTAAATACGAGCAAAGTTACTCATAGAAACTTTGTTAAAGTGATTCTTCTTAAGGAGAATTCACAGTCTAATTTCGTCTAATGTGACAACTTTTCTGCAAAACCACTCCTGGTCCAATTCCCAGCTTCCTCTCATGTTACGAAAGTCTGTTAACTTGATACTCCCTTAAAAATCAGATTACCCTGGTCAACCTTTAAATGTAATTTTTCTGGTGGTTAATTATATTCCCTCACCCCTTCTTTTAGTAAACAATTTTCAAAAACTATCTTTTGCCTCTGATTATGTCTGTTACGTTTTTGAGTACTTTTTTTTTTTCAGGCTGTGTCATTTAAAACACTTTAATTTTACAAATCTGATTTAGTGCATTTATTTATTTCTAATGTCGGTATCTATGACTATCTTTTGCCTCTGATTATGTCTGTTATGTTTTTGAGTACTTTTTCAGGCTGTGTCATTTAAAACACTGTAATTTTACAAATCTGATTTAGTGCATTTATTTATTTCTAATGTCAGTATCTATGGCGTTGGAGTTTAAGAAACGTAGTTTTACAATTCCTCGAAATAACGAATAAAGAGTTCGAAATGAACAGATCAGTTTTGTGTTGATTTCGATGATTTGAGGTTTAGGCCGTTCAGAAAGCAGAGGTAAATTACTGAACGTAAAATTGCCTGGTAAATTATAAACAGCCAGTAAATGCTGAGGTAGACTACATTGCCCTGTGCGAGCGATGTTCGTCCATCATGAATGACGTTGGCCATTCATTGACGATGACCATTCATTACACTACATCTTTGATTTGATGAGGAACGAATGACTTGCGCTTTGGTTTTGTATAGCGAGGAGGTGGTCGCGCAACACCCTCGTCCCCGCTCCCTCGTCTGTGACCGTCTCGCTCCAGTGGCGAGCATGGCAAGACGACTGGAAGACGGACACAGATGCAGTGGACGTTAGGCTGCCACGGCCAGTTATCCCTGTTTATGTCGGCCCTTCCGTCAATCCCTTTAATTTTCAGTTTTAAGACAAGCGTAGCGACAAGCAAAGAGCGTATGATTTCTTTTAGGATCAACACGATTTCCTTCAACGAAGACGGACTGACCGCCAGAGCAGACCACACACAACATGAGGCGAGAGTCTGCCCACAGAAGATGCTGCTCGTCTAAATTGCGAGCAGATCTCCCGATTTACGGTTGAGTCTCTCCAGCGCAAAATGTGCACATGGCGACTGAACGGACAGACGTTCATGCACACGCAAGCCGAGAGTAGCATCGCAAAAGCTGAGACAAGCGTATGACTACATTCTTGAAACGCCTGCCTTGCTAATACACGTTGGCTGGGAAGATCCCATTTTGGTGTACCTCACACAGCCATCAAGCATATGACTACTGGCAGGATCAACCAGATATCTATCGGACAGACGGACTATTCACGCACACGCAAGCCAAGAGTAGCATCGCTAAAGCGCGCCCTCCCGGTACAAGGTGATACATGCAAAACCACTGGACGCCTACCGACGAGCTTACAAGCTACGCCGGCAGGACTAACCGAAAAAAAACGCTGTAAAGGACATGTAAATAACTGTGTGTTTCTTGCCAACTTAATTATATCCCTGTTTATGATTTTCATGCATTCTTTCTTTGTTCCTTTCAAACTCCGCCTCAACTAGTTTTATTGAACATTCTAGCGTTAGGAAAACGCCACGTATAGATAGTGGAACAATCGGTCGTTAAAGCTCGTCGACACTCTTAAGACTAACCAGCAGTTATAAATAGTTGCTACTACTATAGTATACACATGATTCTGGTACCTTGACGAATTAAACAGACTTTCCCTGCAAAACCTCGGTAGGTTTTAGATAAGTATTATATCTTTCTTATTTGGAAGAATTATTTTTATTTTTGTTGAACACTATTTCTTCAGGGCAACTCGTTTCTCTACCTTCACATGTCTATACATTGTTTATGTTATGGCTATTCCGATATGCCTACTGGATCGATTCGTAAATATGAATTAACTAGTGCTTTCTATTTCTGCATAGGTGCTTGCAATATAGCTATGTATATTCCCTCTAGCTCAGTGGTTCCCAACCTTTTTTGGCCCGTGCCCCCTTCACCATATTTTTAGAACGTCACCCCCCCCCCCCCCTTGTATTTCCTCCCTAAAAATTTCCCCTTGCCCCTGCACAGTATACGTAATAATTGAAACTAAATTTAATAGCACATACTAAAACAAGTCTAGACATCTACATAAAATGTGATTTGCGGATCTACTTATGTTATAAAATGAATTTCAGAAGGGTGATACGTACAGAACCGTAAAGTATGAAGGGAAAAACAATATCAAGTAATCTGTTCTTGTATTAACACAATCTAGAAATAATCTTAATTCTCCCCCCCCCCCACCCTGGAAACCCTAAAATCCCCCCCCCCCCCTGGGAGGGGGGGATTCCCCACCGGTTGAGAACCACTGCTCTAGCTGTATGTTAAAATGCCCTATCACCCTACCTTGCTAACAATTACCTGAACTCTAGTATTTTGTACATCTATTTGTATATATAGCCGCCTTCGTGGCGATGGGGTACGAACGCAGTTCATAATCTCGCTTACCTGCGTTCGAAACACAGCAGTAGACGATTTGGCAGCAGACCGCCTTGCGTTGGTTTTTTACGAAATGGTATGGGTGCCTGTCGTTCAGAAAGCAATGACAAACTACTGAACATAAACTTGTCAAGAGATCACAACAGCAATAAATGCTGGGATACATAGTGTACTCGGGTTACGAACTTAATTCGTTCCAGAACTCGGCTCGTAACCCGAAACGTTCGTAACCCGAAACATTGAAATCAATGAAATAAAGACAATCCGTATCAAGATGAAAGAATCGTTCTTTTTTTTATTAACATCTGGTCATTTACCTGACAAAACGCAAAGAATACGGGTACTTCACGTAGTAAATAAAGAGAAAGGAAACAACCAAATGAAATAAATGTAAAATTTAAAAAAAAAAAAGAGTTAGTCTATCTTTATTATGAACAAAACGATCATGAGAAATTTGTCACTTTCTTTGTTGTTCTGAATCATTAGTTTCAGGAGTATCTTGTCGCTGTTTCTTGGCAGCTGACTTCGAATCTTTCTGCACCAAGAAACTATCAAGGGAAATTTGTCGGTTCCTTTGCTGGAGAATCTTTCTGAAGTGGGCCATCGCGTTATCATTCATCAGGTTTACTGCCCTGTTAGCAACACATTTGTTTGGATGATGGTTCACAATGAAGTCTTCGACGATTTCTTTAATCCTGGCAGTTGAAACGGTCACTGACTCCTCATCATCGGACGACTGCTTTTCCTTTAGCTGTTCATTCAGAAGATCCACAAGATCTGTTTGTACTGTACGCGATCGTTTGTCTCCAACGTTACACCTTGCTTTCTCTCTCTCTCTCTCTCTCTCTCTCTCTCTCTCTCTCTCTCTCTCTCTCTCTCTCTCTCTCTCTCTCTCTCTCTCTCTCTCTCTCTCTCTCTCTCTCTCGCCTTCGCTCGTAACCCGAGGCACTGTTCGTTACCCGAGGCATACAATTTTCGAAGTTGTTCGTAACCTGAATTGTTCGTTACCCGAGGCGTTCGTAACACGATGTACCACTGTGTGTGTGTGTGCGTGTATATATATATACGCGGCCACTCTCTCGCTGTTTATACTTCACCTCGACACCGCATGGTACAAGAGGAACATGATGAGATGATGATGAGATTATATATATATTATATATATATATATATATATATATATATATATATATATATATATATATATATATGTGTGTGTGTGTGTGTGTGTGTGTGTATGTGTGTGTGTAAGTGAGGTCTAAGTCAGATATGACTGAGCTACCGTATATATCGCGCATAACAGTAGACGACAGCTGCGCGATATTCGGCAGCGTATCGTGACACGTTGGTTATTTGCGGGGTATGTGAGCCGGTCGCCCAGAAAGCAATGGCAAACTACTGAGCGTATTCTTGCCAAGAATATCAATAACATCTGAAAAATGCTGGTGTTGACTGCAACGTTCTGTAAGGGATATGCAACTTAAAAAACAAAACAAAACAGTAGACCCGCTTTGTTAGAGCTGAATGTTAGGCGGAACTCACCAAACCTGGCATCCCACATTGTGCCAACCTAGGGGGCAGAAGAGAACAATTAGAGGGCGTGGGGGGGGGGGGGAATTATACACCTCTTTTCCTGGTGCGAGTAAATGCAACTCTGATATATGCATGCGTCTTTTGTATCTTTATGTCCGTTTCTTGAGACCATACTAAATTCAGTAGTAGCGAATTGTAAACTTTTTTGTTATTATTCCACAGCAGAAGGGATTAATTAAAATCATAATTGTATATTTAATATCTCGAGGCTGACGAGTAGACATTAGGCTGAATCCATTATTAATAGTAATCAGATACGTCTGTATATTTTTGAGAGGAAATAGACCATCGTAGGATCAACATTTTCCACATTATAATTTACTGCGGCGGGAGTTATCATGTTTTTTCCACTTCAAATACTTCTGAAATTTAAACGCTTCATATTCCAAAATAGTGTCAAACAAATTACAAGTAAGTTAGTTCCAGCGGTAAAAGATTATTTCCCATGAAACTATTTCACATGAAACTATTTCACATAAATACAAGGCGTCCGTGGAGAGTTATTCTTGTCACAACTATCGTCTACACCGTCTCACAAAACTCCCAGTGTGCATCTACTTTTGCGAGTAGAAACTGTCTGGAGACAAATCAGACTTGCGCGTAACATAATCTAAATGATAATCTCAAGTTGGCATAGATTATATGGGAAATGTCAGGAGAAAATTCAGACTTGTATGTAACAATATCTAAATGATCATCTCAAGTTTGCACAGAATGTGCGAGCCATAATTTATGTGTGTCTTTGGAAAAACTATATACATTTCTTTGAGTCAGTAAAATTATGGAAAGACAACAGAATTATCTTATATTCATAAAGTATATATTTGGGCCTTAATATGTTGATAAAAAATATTAATGGGCTTACACCGAACAGTATAGTCTTTATATACTAAATTAGTACTCGTATAATATGTCAGTTCTTACTTATTTTAGGTCAAAATGAGAGGTTGAGTTTACCGACATCAATTCCTCATCTTCAACAGCCAGCAAAGAGTCCCGATTCCAATAGTGCCACTAACAGTCTGATTATATGTCCGTCTGGCCTTTCCTCGGAGTTTGAGTGTCTTTCGGATCCTCTAGTCCAGTGGTTCTCAACCTTTTTTGGCCCGTGCTCCCCTTCACAATATTTTCAGAACGTCATTCCCCCTCCCACCCCCTTTTGTATTTCCTACCTAAAAATGTGTACCGTGCCCCCTTCACCATATTTTCAGAACGTCATTTCCCCCTTTAGTATTTCCTACCTAAAAATCCCGCCCCCGCCCCTACATAGTAAAAGTAATAATGGAAGCTACATTTAATAGCACATACTAAAACAAGTCAAGACGTCCACATAAAACATGATTTGTGGGTCTGCTTACTTTAAAGATTGAATTTTAAAAGGGTGAGACGTACAGAACCGTACAGTATGAAGGGAAAAACGATATCAAGTAATTGGTTCTTGTATTAACGAGATCTTGAAATAATCTTAATTCCCCCCCCCCCCCCCGAAAACCCTAAAATTCCCCCTGGGGGAATTTCCCACCGGTTGAGAACTCTAGTCACTACTTGCAGCACCATTCTCCCCATGTTGGGATGATCTATCTATTCTTCTGAACTATACACACGATCCCCCAGGGACCCGACCACATCTGTCTTATCAAGCACCAAAAGCCCTCTCAAGGGGTGCAGACCCAGCCATTCTGTCTGCCTTCTCGTTAACCACCATACCAGCATCTCCTGGGGGAGGGGGGGGGGGGAAATTAAACATATGCTCTCTATTTTCAATTATTAAATGGAAGCCCGCCACAATGCCCTAAGCATGCCTGCCTTCACCTTTCTCATATACTTGTAAGTATGTTACCATCACGACATGCATGTGCGAGGCTGCGGTTAAAACATTTTCGCATTTTACGTGCAAAATTGACGCATGGGTAGTCTAATTGCTGTTTTGCTATTGTGGACAAGTTATTACATAATATGCGGGCAAAATTTCAGTGGGTCTTTGGGGGGGGGGGGGGGGGACGGGGACTGTGACATATAAGAAGTTTGCAAAGGCAATTAATGTTTAAGCTGATGAGACATGCTGAAAATAAAGGATGGTTACGGGACGAAATCTGACAACTTCAATAGCAGTCTTGAGACTGATTAACCTATTAAACAAGGAAACCATGTAAACGACATTATTTCACTCTTAGATGTTAAAACGTAAAAATAATCATTCTTTCCCAAGCCTTGCGACCAATTGGGTATATGGTGCAAACAACATATTTTTATAGACATATCGGCACTGATGACGTCAGTATCAGAATGGAGATGGTTCACACTTTAGCCGCACGTAGACTGTATAATTAACATATTGAAACTCCCTACCGCCATGTCCTATAGCCACCTACGTTTATATTGTCTTCATTTCCCTCAATTTTTATATTTCCATATTTTCCATAATTTCTTTGACTGCTGTAGTTTTCTAGACATCTTTAAAGAATGTAGTCTGCCATTGCTGTCCATCTTGGCAGTGACCATTAAGAGGATAATTTATGCCACAAATGCCGATTCTGGACTAGGAGTTCGAAGCAAAAATGACCTTGATCACTGACGTTTCGGAAGCCATCAGATTTTCGATCAACAATATGGTGACTGTAACAGCTAATTTTATTCCACACGAAGGTTTATTGATGTTTACAGACAGTTTATAACCTAATTACGACAGTCTTGTTGACAGCTGGCGGCAGCTATACAGGAAAATCTGGATTATTTTAAAGGAATTCTAGGGAACAGGCCTAAACAAATTCTATCTAATGTCAGATGCTCGGGTTGTTAGCCGCTTGATATACTCTGCAAAGCAACCATTCCGTTAGACCTAAAGACTAACTGTCCAGTCGAGATGGCGTTGGTTGTAAATGTACACGACAGGTTGGTAGACTGCCTGACATTTAGACACAATAAAATGTAAGCGATACACAGTTTTCCACACGTATTGTGAAAATGCCCAATGAAAGGAACAACGTTATAGTGAATTCACTCAACAAATTGAATGGTACAAACATAAACAAATGAGACATGAACTAATTTCGTTTCACAAAAAAAAAAAAAAAAATTGTGCGTGGATGTCATAAACCTGATACTAACTCCTGTTTGTATTATACTGTTTAAAAGTTTAAAAAAAAAAAAAAAAAAAAAAAAGAAAAAAGAAAGGCAGAAAGAAACGCAACATTATTGCAGTTTAAAGTGCGAACTTGTACCAACATTTTATTGCCAATGCTGATTCGTCCACTGCAGTCGGTTCTGACGATGCCGGTTCGTAAGAAAGGGACCTCTGTATGGTCTTCTAGTCCAAAGACGAGCGTTCCTGACCGTTTGATCTGAAATTCGACTAGCTCTTGGCATTAACTGGACTGTGGAGGACGCAGATGCAAATCGATTCCTAAGGTGACGCAGCCGTATGAAGCGGTCTTCGGCAGCAGTTGTGATTCTGGGTCTTCCACTGTGCGGCCGGTCTGCCACTGAGCCAGTTTCTTGAAATCGTCTTCAGAGGCGACTAATGGTGCTTCTAACCACATTAAATTCTCCGACTACTACACTTTGTGACTGTCCAGCCTGTAAACTTCCAATGATGATGAGTCTTAGTTCTGTTGTGAGATGAGCCATACTTGCGCATTTAATTTTCAACTGAATTTATTCGAGGAGCGTCAATCTTTTATAGGCATTCAATAATATGGTCAGAGAGTTTTGTGTTCAGTAAGTTTCACAGGATTGTCATGAAGCTGTCACAAGTTATTGTCAAAAATGTTGTTTTGACCTTGACCTCTTTCATGACCTCGCGAATCATGAGGTGAGTACAATTCAGGTAACCACGAGAAGTTAATGACCAGAAGGACACAGTCAATAGGTTGACTGATGTCCAATCAGCGAATATCTATTATAAAGTAACACCAAAAATGTTGCGTTTTTTTTTCTCCAACAGTATATAGAATCATTATCGGCGAGGTTAATTGTTAGATCCGAGTGCGAACGAGGCAGAAAAGGAAGGAATGCCACCCCATTGTCTAGATAGAAAAGGAAATACTATAAAAGACTATACAGGCCCCGCTATACGTCACTTCGGTTTACGTCGCTTCGCTATAATGTCGTTGTCACATAGGGGACAACTTCACTTTACGTCGCTACGTTCCACCATAAAGTCGTTTTGAGAATTTGACGACGTTCATGCTATTCGACGACAGATCGCTAACTTAGCCACTAAAGCTGGCTTTGAAGGGATGGAGGAAGCTGACATTGATGAGTTGCTTGCATCACATGGAGAAGAGTTGACCAATGAGGACCTAATGCAACTCGACGTTCAGAGAGAGCACCCTGTTGCAACCCCTCCCCTTTTTTTCTCTCCCCCCCCCCCCCCCCCACCCTTACCTCGAATGTTGACAGCAGAACGTTTGTCACAATTCTTTCAATTGATTCATGTAGCAATGAACATAATAAATGAGGATGACCCAAACATAGAACGGAGCTCCAAAGTATGGGAGAAGTAACCAACGTCATCAACTGTTACAAGGAGCTTTACTTAGAGAAAAGGAAATAAGCTGTGCATCAGACATTGGACAACCCTTTTGTTCAAGCAGAGAAGAGCCATAAAAAGAGGCAGGAAGATGTTACAGTTTCATCTTCAGATGAAGAGGCAGAATCTAATGCTACTACGTCCCAATAACTCTACCACTCGCCCTCCAACCCACCTCTATTTAGCCAATGAATATCAACGACCATCAAAATAAACATTACATAATACACTGTATGTCATTTAATTCTATGGGAAATAGTGTTTCGCTAATCAGTAGTTTCATTTAAAGTCGCGTTTTCCAAGAACGTAACCCTGACGTTAACCGGTGCCTCCCTGTACAGTAAGTATTTCAACAAACATGAATGGAGGACGACTACTAGACCAGGCTGTTTCTCGTGTTTACTTCCCATTGGAGACAAGAAAAGCATAAGGAAAAATTAAGATACCCCTTAACTCAAGGCTAAGATAATAAACCCCCACAAATAGCACTGTTCGGCAGCCACCTCTACGACCTAAGGTATGAGGAGGTTCAAATGAAAACCTAAATTATTTTTTTTTGGGTGTATGAATATATTCTGAAAAAGTAAAGAACAAATGTATCATTTTTGATGTAGTCACCACTGCGTTCAAAGCAAGTCACCCAGCGCCGATAAAGTGCTCGGATTCCTGTAGAAAAAAATTCATTTGGTCGTTTGTGCAAACGCTCATGCACCACTTGTTGTATCTCTTAATCGGACCGAAACGATTTAAAACGTCCTTCTCCACTCATACACTTGCTGTACTGACAGGCATGCATAACCATACTGGACCTTCATTTGCCGAGTAATTCTGTACGTTTTACCTCGTCACTGATTTAGAAAAAAGAAAAAACGGATAACAGAACGCTGCTCCTTTTTGGTGCATGACAAAAGTGGAGCAGCCATCTATAAACTGTACGTATGAAGTCACAATGTTCGTCTGCACCGTGATATCACTTAATAAACACTCTTGACATCCTTAACAACAATATTGACAGTTTACAAGACAATGATATGGTTATTGTAATTTTTATCACACTTTTAAGGTTAGTTAGTTAGTTAGTTAGATAGTTAGTTAGTTAGTTAGTTAGTTAGTTAGTTAGTCGCAGTTCCAACTTCACAGCATATCACACAAAATGCTCCCCACTGTCCAATGTGAAAAGTGGAAAAGATAGGAGTCTCGACAAACTCGCCGCCGGAATGCCAACACAATAGTCCCCCACAAAACACCCAGTTCATTTCTGATGGAATCGGCAGTTATTTTCCCATCTGGATGTATCCTAGATGTTCACCCACACAGAAATACAGTTCATCGTCGATGGCAGTGGCAGTCAACCAGAAGCCCAGCAGCATAAGGCAAAAACCGGTCAACTCTGGGACATAGTCACCTGCCATCGCTCCGAACATGCAGTCACGTTCCAAAAAACCTCGGGCAGATTCAAAAGCATTTCACACGAAACTCACAGCTCACAGTGTCGCGCCACGAACTCACTCAGTAGCAGGGCGACGGAACCATCAAGCCTCCTTAGTCGCCTCTTACGACATGCGGGTTAGGCTGCAGTGTTGTTATACTTTGCCTCCCTTATGGGCCCCGGCAACACACGGGAGACTTTTAAGGTTGTCATTTGAAGCCTCCTAGTATAAGACAACAGACTGAACAAGGCTATAGGATATCACAAAAACCCACGATTGAATTAGATCTAACAAACGGAAAAGGATCCACATCCAGCATTGCGTTCAGCGGGAAGGCATAACTGAAATAATGTAAAAAGAAACTTTAAAATGTTTGGAGGAACATCTACAGAAGAGGTTGATTTGAAATAATGTCTTTATTTAGAAGAATATTAAGTAGGCGATGTACAGGAAGACAAAGAAGGATGTATTGTATGTAAGTAAAGTTAAAGACGTTTCCCCCACTACAGGCATATTTGGTATATGGTTCTAGTTCCATATTTAATAGATCAATCAGCAGCACGCCATAAATCTCATCTCATCATGTTCCTCTTGTACCTTGCGGTGTCGAAGTGAAGTGTAAACTTCGTGAGAGTGCCCGATTATGGGCTTCATATATCTATATTCCCGTGGACTCTGCTATTCCCTCCGTCCAACGTTTACGTGGTCGGCCTCTTCTTCTGTTTCCATCTGGTCTGTACATCATTGCAGCGCCATAAATGATGTTGTCAATATCTCATAGGGAGCCTTTACTTCCTAGAACATTTGTGGTACCTAGAAAACTGTGTCAGTTAAATAAAATCCCAGTAAGCGTGTATGTGAAAGGCTTAAGTTGTTGGGTAACAATTAATAATATAAGAAACATTAACTTTATGAACATAACATGACAGAAAGAATTGAACAGTCACAACTGCCAATGTTTGCTCCTGAAAAAGGAACTGGAGGAGAAGACCAAGAGGAGGAAGAAGCGGAAGAGAAGAAGAAGAAAAACATAGAAGGAGAAAGATGTGGGGGAGGAGCAAAGAAGAAGAAGAAGAAGAAGAAGAAGAAGAAGAAGAAGAAGAAGAAGAAGAAGAAGAAGAAGAAGAAGAAGAAGAAGAAGAAGAAGAAGAAGAAGAAGATTGTAGAAGAGGAGGGGGAGCAAGAGAAGTAGTTAAGAAGAAGAGGAAGACGAAAGTGATAGAAGGGGTAGGATGAAGACGAAGAAGAAGAAGAAGAAGATGATGATGATGATGATGATGATGATGATGATGATGATGATGATGATGATGATGATGATGATGATGATGATGATGATGATGATGATGATGATGATGATGATGATGATATGACATTATACAAGAATGTGAGAAAAGAAACTGATCCTTCGAACCATTAATTTCCTTTCACATCCATGAGTCATGAGGGATATTTAAACAACTTAGGCACATTTGCCCTATGGTGTTAGGAGTATATTTTCATTGATCAATGGGCACTCGGTAGTCGATGTAGCCGCCTCCACTTCCCAAGAATACCATACCGACAGATGCCATTTGTGTTTGGGGAAACAACATATTATGACTAACTTCGTCCTCAGACTATTGTGTGTTTCCAGCATACCGACAACTGCAAAATGAACATCAAATTGACAATGATGAGCTTACTGGTAGCCTGCTCATTTGCCATCTTGTCTGTGAGGACGGAGGATGTGCCGATAGAGTGGGTGAGTCAATGGGCCATCATTTTGATTTACGAGAATTCGGTTGTTGTGTCCTTTTCATAAACATCATTGTATAGTCTTTTATGTTATAGTCTCTATATTTATTATGTTTGGAATCTCCGTTTAATTTTCTGTATGTCTGTCCATATATCTAAATACTAAGTACTACATATCTACCTAGATGTCTGCCCGCCTGCTTGCCTGCCTGCCTGCCTGCCTGTCTGCATAGCTTATATATATATATATATATATATATATATATATATATATATATATATATATATATATATATATATATATATATATATATATATATATATATATCATCATCATCATCAAGTGCCGTGCCGGCTGGCGTAGGCGTTCATGGCTCTCCACAGATCTCGGTCTTTGGTGTTCTGGATCAACTCTGCTGATGATATTCCTCCATGCCACCGTCTCAGTCCGTCCAGCATCATTTCTCTTGGTCTGCCTCTGCCTCTCTTCCCCTCGATCTTTCCAGTTGTCACGATGTTCTCCAATGCCTCTCTTCTCATCACATGACCAAAGAAAGATGTTTGTCTCTTTCTTATTGTTGTATATAGTGTTCTAGTTTCATTAGCCTCTTTCAGGCAATCGTTGTTAGTTACTCTGGCAGTCCAAGGAATTCGCAACATTCGTCTTAAAAACCACATCTCTGTTGCTTCTAAGTTCTTCCTAATTTGTTCATTTACATTCCAAGATTCGCTGCCATAGAGCAAAACTGGTTCTATATAGCATTTTAGTACTCTCTTTCTTACATTCATTGATAGCGACTTATTGCATAAGATACTCTTCATTTTCTGAAATGCTGTCTTTGCCTGCCCTATTCTGCTCTTAATCTCTTTTGTACATCTTCCATCTGATGTTATAAGTGCCCCTAGGTATTTAAAATTATCCACTTGGTTGAGAATTTCCCCTTATATTTCTATGTCACATTTTGGCGTCCCCATTTTCTTTGATATCACCATTGTTACTGTTTTCTTGATATTCAAGGACAGTCCTTTCTGTGCACTCTCTGTTACTACACTGTCCAACAATTGTTGTAGGTCTATTGCATGATATATATATATATATATATATATATATATATATATATATATATATATATATATATATATATATATATATATATATATATATATATATATATATATATATATATATATATATATATATATATATAATATATATATATATATCATCTCATCATGTTCCTCTTGTACCTTGTGGTGTCGAGGTGAAGTATAAACTTCGTGAGAGTGCCCGATTATGGGCTTCATATATCGATATTCCCATGGACTCTGCTATTCCCTCCGTCCAACGTTTATGTGGTCGGCCTCTTCCTCTGTTTCCATCTGGTCTGTACATCATTGCTTGTTGTGGTATGCTGTTGACTGGTAACCTACTTGCATGGCCAAACCATTTGACTTGCTGCTTTCTAATAAAATCTAGTGCTGCTTTAACCCCTACTTTAGTCCTGATTTCTTCATTTCTGATCTTACCTCTTCTTGATGCGTTGAGTATTCTTCTCAGGAACCTCATTTCTGTTGTGATTTTTCTTTTCTCTTTTTCTGTCATTGTCCATGTTTGGCATTGGTAGCATAGAGTTGGTAGGAAGATAGTGTTGTAAAGTGCTTTCTTAGTAGTTATTGATACATGTTTGTTCTTTAGTATTGGTGCCATTTGTCCAATGAGTTAGATTTGCCTTATTGCACCTATTTTCGATCTCGTCTTCTGATCTGCCATTTGATGATATTATACTTCCTAGGTACTTGAAACTCTTTACTTGTTTCAAGGGATGTTCGTTTAGGTGAATTGTTGTTGTTTGTTCTTCTTTAGTTATAGTCATTACCTCTGTTTTGCTTGTGCTAATTTTCATGTTATGTTCCCTACACATTTCGTTTAGACTATTCATGTGGTCTTGTAATTCAGCTTTTGATTTTGCTATTAGTTCTTGGTCGTCCGCAAACAGGAGTTCTCTAATGGTTAGATTTGCAGATGGTTCTTCTGTGTTCTCGTCATGCGGTATTCTTGCTGTCTCTGCTTGGCTGGTTTCTTTACATATGTTGTCTATATATGTTATGAACAAGAGAGGGGACAGGACACAACCTTGTCGTACTCCAGATCTTATGGTGAAGGGTTCTGAGCGTCCTCCAGTTGCTCTCACTATGCATTCACTGTTGTTGTATAAACTTCTACATAGGTTTGTTAGATGTGTACTCACTCTATACTGTTTAAGGATTTCCCACAGCTTGTTTCTATCTACTCTATCGAATGCCTTGTCTTGGTCGACAAAGGCTAAGTAGAGTGTTTCATTGAATTCGATTGCTTGTTCTATAAGTTGTCTAAGAGCTTGCTTGCTGGCTTGTGTTCGCTGGCTGTGATCTCCAGCGTGAAGTCCTGTATGTCGGATGAAGACATCCTGTTGTCCAACATCAGTGTGATGTCATACAGGACCTGAGGTTTGCGTGAGTATCCGTTGTCCCATGTCTGACTTATTGGTGTGCAGACTAGTGGCTCCTCGCCGTGTAGGCAGACACTCTCCGACTTCGGAGGAGTCTAAGAGCAAAAATGGCATATGTGCATCCTTTGTTTTTCCTAAATCCAAGTTGTGTTTCGCTTAGCTGGGGTTCTAAAGTAGGTCGTAATCTTTTTTTCAAGAAGTTTGCAAAATATTTTCCCAGTATGACTCAACAGTGAAATGCCTCTGTATTGTGTGCAGTCTCTTTTGCTGTCTTTGTTTTTTTCCAAATTGGGTAATTATGGCGTTTCCCCAGTCTCGTGGTGTCTGTTGTTCTACCCAAACATGGTTGAATAGTCTATGTAGCCAAGCTGTTCCTACTTGCCTTGCTGCTTTAATTAATTCATTTGGTATTTCATCTTGTCCTGGTGATTTGTTCAATGGGGCTATTCTGATGGCTTCTATAATTTCATCTTTTAGTATGTCTGATTCTAGTTCTTCGGTGACATCTGTGTTGGTCTCTTGAACTCCTGTGACATCTGATGGGATGATGAGAAGTTGTTCGAAATACTGCTTCCATCTTATTAGGATTTGTTTTTGTTCACTTATTGGTTCTCCGTTTTCGCTGTTAATTATTACAGTTTGGTCAAAGGATTCTCCTCTGGTTCACATTGCACTTATCATTTTGTAGAAGTCTTTAGTTGCCTCCTTATAGTTTTTATTTAGAGTGTTTAGTTGCCTCCTTGTAGGTTTTATTTAGGGTTTCTCCATACTCTTCCCAGTCTTTTTTCCCCCTCTTTACTATTCTACTCACATGTCTTCTCGCTATTCTATGCATGTCTGTCTGTCTGCCTGCCTTCCTGTATGTCTGTCTCTCTGATTGTCTGTGTGTATGTTGATTATCCCTAGGTCAGTAAATCAGTCTGTCTGTTTGTCTATCTTTCAAGTGCCTGCATGTCTGTCTGTAAATTTGTCTAAGTATCGATAGGTCAGTCTGTCTGTCATGTTGTCTTTTTGCCTCCCTGTCTGTCTAAATGTTTACGTATCAACGAATCTGTCTTTCAGAAAGCAATAGCAAAATACTCAACTACCATTGCCTAGTGCATAACAAAAAGACAATAAATAAATAAATGCTGGACACCAACTAATTTTAAACCAATCAACCTAACTGTCGATTGGTCCATCTGTACATTCATTAAATTATCCATCGTTTCATCAATCTATGCATCTCTTCATCCAGCCATCCAACCAGCCTGTCAACCAACCAGACTACGAGCTACCTATTGTCTTGTCTGGCAGAGAGGCCAATGGTTGTCCGGATGACCAGATAGTGTGGGTGAGTAAATGTTGTTTTGTGTCGCCCCTTTGCTCATCGAGAAAAGAGTTGTTGTAGTGCTACATAGAATCTGCACTTTTGTATGGATTTGAGACGTGGGTAATTAACAGACAAGCAGAAAAAACATTTAATGTCAGTGGACACGTAGTTTCCTACGAAAATGCAAAGAATATCATGGACAGACAGAAAAATCAATGAGCTAGTCCTACAAAACACAGATGAATAATCATAAACCTATTAGGGAAATTAGACGTAAACGGTCAACAATTTTTTCTGACACATTATAAGAAGAAATAAACTAGAGAACTTGGTGACAACTGGCAAGATTCAGTGGGAAATAATAAAGGGAAGGCAGAGAAGTAAATATCTGGATGGCTTGATCACGTGGCAATGTTGGGACAGGAACACAGAGCTGATCCACGACTCTGGTGATAATGTGAGATGACGAAACATGACCGCCCAAGCTTCTCCGCAGAGCACATGATGATGATGATGATGATGATGATGATGATGATGATGATGATGATGATGATGATGATATTGATGATGATGATGATGATGATGATGATGATGATGATGATGATGATGATGATGATGATGATGATGATGATGATGATGATGATGATGATGATGATGATGATGATGATGATATTGATGATGATGATGATGATGATATTGATGATGATGATGATGATGATGATGATGATGATGATGATGATGATGATGATGATGATGATATTGATGATGATTTGTTGATGATATGGTCATTGTCTTCATCCTTAGCGTGCATGTTTGTATACTAGTTTAATTATTATTTTTATTGTAGCTCTTACAAAATATTTGGCTTCTACACAAATATCGAAGGATAGTATATCGACAAATGTGACCACCCATTTGGACAGAAGGACTATATATCGCCGCACTAGGGCCATAGTATTAGTTGTTTTGTTTCATGGTATCTTCTGGAACTTCAACGCTCAGTGAACAGAAATTCACATGATAATACTTGTTTATTTGATTGTGTACCATGTTTGTTCCAAACCTACTTCTTGTATGGCACTGTATCAGTTTATATATATTTATCTGTCTTCAGTATGTCTGTCCCGGTCACCAACTTGTCTGTCTGTCTCTCCGCCCGTCTGTAAACATTCCCATATATAATCTACGTTACACCTAATTTAGGTATTTATAGTGAGTCATGTATTATTGGTTATTTTGTTCGTTTGTTGCCTAAGATTAAGTTATGTATGAACATAATAGCGTATAAGAGGACAGATATAATAAGGGCAGAATGTCAGACGGACCAGCATGCCCAATTCTTAACCAAGTCTTAACCCTTTAGAAATACATTTTGTTCGCTCCTTCTGTCCGTTTGTCTCATTAAAAGTACCAAACCTTGCTCATCTTTCATAATGAACTCTAAACTAACACAGCGGAACAACAACCTGACCTGCCCTACTATGCGAGCCGTCTGCGCCGATGTGTTTCCGAAGACTAGCGAGACCGACGATGGTACTATGTGTGAAGGAAGACGGATCCTGCACAACTGTTTATGTCCTGGTGGATCTGTGTGCCCTTTCGGGAGCCCCTCAAATTTTCTGTACGCCTCAGCTACACAACGGTAGGTTGATGAACGTTCGTTTGTTCTTTTGTTTAACTTTTTAATTAATCACAGACGCTGCGCAAGTCACAAGGTTCGCGCGTGCCCATTTGCAGCCAAACACCCTGAGATTGAAGTACCAGAGCTTCATGTGATCAAGGTCTTGACAAGCCTGAAGTCCAAAGGTGTGGTATGTGAACAGTTTGCATGGAAGTACTATTACTGGTATCTGACAAATGAAGACACCCAGTACCTGCGGGGGAGAAAAAAAAACATAAATAAATAAACATGTAAAACTTCAATATACAGTGAAAGTATTAAAATATTTGCAGGCTTTGTGTGACACTCATATAAGTGAAGAAACTATATTGAGATCATAGAACACGTTTGTCAGTATAACAATTGAAAGCTATAGGCATCCCGGGATTCGAACCTGCGCCCTCTAACTACAGTGCCTCTCTGAAGTAACAAGTGTACTTTGACCCACGGCTAACTAGACACCATTGAGCAGTGTTTCTCAACCAGTGGGGAATTCCCCCCCCCCCCCTCCTCCGGGCGGGGGGGGGGAAATATTAGCGTTTCCGGGAGCGGGGGGAATTAAGATTATTTGAAGATCGCGTTAATACAAGAACCGATTACTTGATATTGTTTTCCCCCCATATTTTACAGTTCTGTACTTCTCGCTCTTCTGAAATTCGTGTTATAATGTAAGTAGACCTGCAAATCACGTGTTTGTAGATGTCTAGACTTGTTCTAGTATGTGTTATTAAATTTAGCTTCGATTTTTACGTATACTAAGTGGGGGCAGGGGGGGGGGATTTATATAGACGGAATATGAAAGGGGTGGGGTGACATTCTGAACATATGGTGAAGGGGTGCATGGGCCAAAAAAGGTTGAGAACCACTGTCTTAGAGTGATGTCTAACTACAGTGTCTCCCTGAAGTAACAAGTGTTTTCGACCCAAGGCTAATTAGACACCCTAGACCAGTGGTTCTCAACGTTTTTTTTGTCTCATGCACCTTTTCACCATATATCAGCATTTCATTCCCCCCCCCCCCCCCCCAATCCCCCTCTTTTCCAGCGAACGAAAGTAGAAGAATTCTCCCCTTTCCAACATTTTCAACCTCAAAATGTTCATTTTTTATATTCACAATATTTTATTAACACAACACATTAATCATATTACAATAAACAAGAAGTTAAAACCAAAGAATTGCCATTTAATACACGACACCAGAATGGCAGAAAATTGTGTGTCATCAAACAAAATGCTCAATAGAAAACCAGGATATTGTGCCTGAAGCCATTTTGAGTCTGCCAATCTGTGGTCTTAATTCCCCACGGAAAATCCTAAAATTCCCCCCCCCCCCTTTTGGGGGAATTCCCCACAGGTTGAGAACCACTGCCCTAGAGTGATGTCATCAATGGGCAGGTATGCTATAGATCTGAAGCCCACAACTATGAGATCTGCCAACCTGGTGGTTGGGCCTATGAAAATATGAATCTACCACCACATGCCGAAGGCGCCTAAGGCATGCAAAAGGACCGATTACTTTTATTAGTATGTCCTCTAATACGAGGAGATGCTGGCCGAGTGGCTAGAGTGCCGGATTCTCCTTCGGGAGATCCGCATTCGAATCCTCGGTAAGATGTGGATTTATTTTCTGTCGGGAGTGAAAAAGAGAACTCTAACCTGCACAGTTCGCGGCGACTGCACTAGCCAGGCGGCCTTAATTCCTCAGGCTCAAGACCACTCCTCCCCACTGGCATACATAGCAAGGTGGTAAAAATAAGCAAATAGGCAGTAAAAAAACAGACAGACAATCCTCTAATATCTTCTTCATTCCTCTACTTCTATGAGTGTTCATTAATACCCCTGAATTTGTTTCGCATGTTATGTCAATTACCTCACAGGATCTATCCTTTAAACTGTGTTTGTCACACTTGTATAAGGTGCCTGTCCTCTACCGCCAGGAGGCTGGGAGATTCATTTCACCGAACTAAGACCACAATGCCATTTCCTGCACTCCCCAGTTCCTTCAAGGACTATGGACATTTAATGAATGTTTCTCCATTTATAGTTAACTAATAAGTTAAATTAAAGGCTAAGAACGTCTTATGAATGTTTCACCATTTATAGTTCACTTGATATGTCAAACAACATACAGACCACTTCAGATTCACTAAAGAAGGCAATCGGGGTTTCGATCTTGAATGCTACGGAAGAGGTATTCGAATATAGTGGATCAAGAAGAAGAAAATTACTGAACTACAAGAACTGAACATCAAAGAAGATGGCCCATAAAATGTATAATATCTAGTAAACTAAAATACTTTGACCATATTAAAAATCTTCAGTGGTTTGAAAATAACAGTGATGAAAGGCGGGGGTCCCTTAAAGATGAGGCAGGTGTCCACCAGATCGAAGATGGACGCAGGTCATTGCAGACACATATGGCATGATAGTGAATGGGATCGAGAAATTGTTCCGCGGGCCGAGATAAGAGCGACACTCTTCAAAGGACCTACCTCATGATAACAATAAAGAATGTGCCGCTTGAACCGGTGTTCAACGTAATTTGTAAGGTCTTTTACTTTTTAGACCTTCTGATTGTTCTGTATGTATAAGTGAATATTAGAAATTGTTAATAATTGCCACCTTTAACGTTCCACGCATTAGTGTGGTGCGGCGGGAAAATCATTAGATAACCATCGTCTCGTGATGGGTATCACCAAGAGTAACCGCACATGAGAACAATAGAGCGTTCAGGTAAAAACAAATTCGATTCACAGAAGCAATGGTCCGTTAACTTCGGTGGGATTCTTAAAAACAAGCATTATTGCTAACACTCGGTTCTGGGTGAAGAATGAACTAAACGTTGCCAGGTCTGTGAAGGATTTTTGTTACAGAAAGATAAAGATGTTATATAAGGAGTCTGAGCAGATATGCGTGAGTTTGTGAGACCACCGAAGTACAAGTGTAGTGATACCACTGAGATATATAAGTGCTGTGATACCACTGAAGTACAGGTACTGTGATACCACCGAGGTACAAGTATAGTGATACCACTGAGATATAAGTACTGTGACACTACACATCGAGGTATAGGTACTGTAAGACCACCGAGAAAGTACTGTGAAACCACCAACGTACAGGTACTGTAAGACTACCCCGGTAGTGTTCGGTAAGACCACCCACACATAAAGACTGTGAGATCACCCAATCACAAGGACTGTGCAATCACCCAAGCTTAACGATTGTGAGATTGTGAGACCACTTTAGCATAAGGATTCTGAGACCACCCAGGCATAGGTACTGTGAAACTAACGATGCACAAATAAGTAAAGGGCCTCTGGTATAAGCACTGCGATGTCCCCGTATCTTTTCTAAAGAAGATAGCATATTACAGAACATGACATTTATAATCACGATTCTAGCTAATAACATTTATTTTAAATGTTGCACATCCCTTACAGGACGTTACAATCAACACCAGCATTTTTCAGTTGCTGTTGATATACTAGGCAAGTTTTACCTTCAGTAGTTTGCCATTGATTTCTGAACGACCGGCTCACATACCACCGTAAGCTACCAGCGCGGCGCGATCCGCTGTCGAATCTTGTTATTATTATAGCTGTTATTTCCCACGTGGATATACAGGATTACGAACAACGTCGTTAACGCCTTGGCCAGGGAGACGGCTATTAACATTACAACCCCTATTTAAGTTAATCTCCTGAGACCATCCAGCAGAAGCCATCTATGCTATCGTCTCCAAAGACAATGCCCCTGCAGCAGAATCTCTATCTTTAATTTGCTCCTCTCCGTACAGAAAGTTAGTTGCATGTTCTTTTACAGGACGATGAAATTAACCCCAGCATTTATTGCATGTTTGTGATTTACTTTGCAATCTTAGGTTCAGTAATTTGCTTTCTGAACGGCCGACTCTCATACCATCTATGTGAGGCTGTCTGTTCCCAAATTGCCTCTGCTGGATTTTGAGCCCTCGACTCGGTATGTCGGTTGAAAAAGCCAGGAGTGTTTTTGTGTAAACATATTGAAAAGAAAAGCATATTTGCGATTTGGGAAAGAAATCGGGATGTAAGAGACGAGCTAAAATAATTTCTCGACAGCACGGCGTCCCACAAAAACCTCTTAAACAGGATTTCTAATACGGGTTTTGTCATTTGTAATCCACATTTGTCAGGATTTGCGTAAAGTAAAAGGCAAAGAATATCGTTATTCTTAATTCGTCTTCAAATAATAGAAACAACACCATACCCTGGAACTGGGCTTCACTTTGTTTATGTTCAATTATCGGTCTGTCTGTCTGTCTGTCTGTCTGTCTGTCTGTCTGTCTGTCTGTTTCTCTCTCTCTCTCTCTTTCTATATATATATATATATATATATATATATATATATATATATATATATATATATATATATATATATATATATATATATATGGGTGGACAGCATCAAAATATGAACCGGAGGAAGTCTATATGAATGCACTATCAAGATGCAGGACAGAGGGTGCTGGAGATTCATTACAGCAATGCGGAGATGGCACTTGATGATAAGGCTGTTTTGTTTTAAATTATAATTTTCACACACACGCCCACCAGCGCACCCATTTTAGTATCATACATTTATTGTAGCGGTCTTCACGCTAAGTACATTCAGAAAATAATAAATAATTTATCTCGAAGCATTTCGTGTTATGGGTCCTTGATGTAGACCCGAAAGCACAGGGGGAATCGATGACTAAACTGTCCCTCACCTTCAGTAATCGAACGTGCGTCCGACCGTCCATTCAGATACAAGAATATTAATTACATTTTATTTCATGCTTACAGACAGTACATCTGCCAAAACGTCTGCCAGCTGCCATTTTGTGGAAACGTGGGAAATCGGGTTGCTGTTGCCCAAACGGATGTGCATGGCGACAGAAGCTTTGAAAGAAGGATTTATGTTAGGGTCAGTATAAGTCTGAAAGGTGAAAAAAAGTACTTATTATGAGTCTTAAGAGTATCAAGATGAAGATTCATGTTAGTATCACAGCCTGATATTTTGAGATAAATGGTACTTGTTTTTCACATTTTTATTTTCTCGTCATTGTTCTAATATATATATTTTTTTTCACATTTTCATTCTTCTCATCCCGTTCTTATGCCTTAATGTAGTCATTTGAGTGAATTCTCCGTGATTATTTGTTAGTTAGTTAGTTAGTTAGTCGCGGTTCCAACTTCACGGCAACGGGTTGTCCCCATATTGCTCCGTTCCTGTATCAGTGAATATCACGAAAACGCTCCTCACTGCCCCATGTGAACAATGGAATAGACAGGAGTGTCGGCAAGCCAACAGCTGGCACAGGTACACTGTGCATAATGCCGCCGCCAGAATGCCAACACAAAAGCGTGATTGTTTGTTGTGTTTATGTATGTATTTGTTTGCTGGTGAAGGCTAGTCGCCGAAACGTCCTGTGTTTTCCGTAATTGTGGTACGTAACGCTGCATTACTTTCTGTTATGTTACATTGTTTATGAAAGTCTATTGGTACGTTTACGCATTAACCTGTGCTCTTGCCTGCCGACCCTGTGGTTTTAGGTTTGAACTCCCACCGCGAAGTGCTTTTAAAATAGACCTAAGCTCGTCGCAGTCTACAATAGATATCAGGAAATGTCTGGGAAGGTAGATATAGCCAATGTGATATTGATGACCTCACTAATCGAGTTTCGATTGGTCTATAATGGTTCTGTCGAAAAGAAACTATGGAAAACGATTATATTATCCATCGAATAACAGTGTTCACCGCAGATAAACCACTAGAACAGAACAACATAACAGCAAAATTATAATAAGAACATGAAAGTAAAGACTATCATCATCATGTACCCTGAGAACTTGCGTCGGCAATCAATGTGTATTAACTGATTCAGTGTCGAAGAATAATATATCGTCAAATGTGACTTCCCATTTGGACATAAGGATGATTTATCACCAAAATTGCATCATCTTGTTATATGTTCCCCCCCCCCCCCCCCCCCCCGTGTATATATCATAATCTTAAAGCTCGGTGAATGCAAATGTACATTATAATACGTGTTCATTTGATTGTGTACCAAGTGGTCCACCCTGCTATTTGTTTGGCACTGAATCAGTTAAATCTTACTCTCTCCGCAAATTCGTGTGCTGACACAATTCTGTGGATTGAAAAAAACGCTGTCAAGAATATTTTTTCGTTGGCTTCCCCTTTCTCTCTGTCCATAAATCTTTCCAGATGTCACAATATGTTCCAACTTTTCTATTCTCATAATGTGGCTAAACAATGATGACTGCCTCTTTCTGATGTTTGTGATAAGCTGTCTGTGTGTTTTAGCGTCTTTCAAACAATTTAGATTGCTTTTCTTGGCTGTCAAAAGAATTTAATTTTCAACATTATTCTGTAAAACTCTAAGGCCTCAAAGTTTTGCTGGCTTAGTAATTGTCAAGCTTTACGCCAGTATGTTAAAACTGGTTCTATGTAACTTGAAATAATTAATTGTGCAACGTCCAATAAAGGGGTGTTTTGCATAAGATGTTCTCCATTTTATAAAATGCAGTTTTTGCTGTTCTAATTACGTTCTTTATCCCTCTATAGTTCTAAAGCATTTTCTACCTCCTGTTATCTATGTACCTATATAATGAAACTTAGATGCTTGCTCCCGTGTGTATATCACTTACCTTAATTATCCATATAGCACGATCCGTTTCTTTGATATTACCAGTATTTATGTCTTTCCATTATTCAAGTGGAAGTATGTTTGGTTTTTTTACTTTATGCAAAGACCGTATTCAATATTTCCTGTAGTTCCTTATAACTTGTTGCTAGCAAGACGATGTCACCAGCATGATGTAGGTTTTCTATATTGTGACCATCAACTCCGAACCTTGTCATATTGTCGATATATTGCACGATGAGAACATGTCCGGAAGCAGGACAATGACATGGATATGTGTTAGGACAGTGGTTCTCAATCAATGGGGAATTCCCCCCCCCACCCCCGGGGGGGGGGGATTTTAGGGTTTCCAGGGGGGGGGGGGGGGAAATTAAGATTATTTCAAGATCGCGTTAATACAACAACCGATTACTTGATATTGTTTTTCCTTTCATACCTTACTGTTATGTACGTCTCACTCTTCTGAAATTCATTTTATTATAACGTAAGTAGATCCGAAAATCACGTTTTATGTAGACGTCTAGACTTATTTTAGTATGTGCTGTTAAAATTAGCTTCCATTATTTTGTACACTATGTAAGAAGGGGGGGGGGGATTTTTAGGGAGTAAATACGAAAGGGGCGGGGGGGGGGGGATGACGTTCTGAAAATATGGTGAAGGGGGGAACGGGCCAAAAAAGGTTGAGAAACACTGTGTTAGGACCATCACACTTTCTATGTCTGAATGCACGGAGGAATGGGTGGCCGGTACTCTCCTCACTTTAGCGGCCGGCGAACTTAGACGTCGAACCTCTCGTCCGACCACGCTGCTTACATTATTAGCGCAGCTCCCAGCGACTACACTAATGCGCCCGTTGATTTCATGCTTTGCTCCGCCTAGGTTCACTGACCTCGGAGGCGTGCATTATTACCCTATGATTACCACAAGGATCTACATTATAGCCATTATTATAGACATTATTTAATCTTTACACAAGCAAGATTGCAAGTATTGAAGAACCAGGAATCGGAAGGATATTGACATTTACAAAGGACGTATTTGCGTTTAGGCAAAGGAGAAAGAGGAAGCAAATTGCACAAGAGGTGCAGGAGACAGTAAGCAAAGTGACCGACGGATCTTGGAAATGGGAAGGGGGTGGTGGTGTCATCAACCCAGATAAGGCGTCTGTGTTTAAGACTAACTTCAGAGATCTCACTATCAATGGCAGAAATATTAACACACACAACACACACACACACACACACACACACACACACAGAGAGAGAGAGAGAGAGAGAGAGAGAGAGAGAGAGAGAGAGAGAGAGAGAGAGAGAGAGAGAGAGAGAGAGAGAGAGAGAGAGAGAGAGAGAGAAGTCCGCGGTTCAAAAGAATCATTTTCCACAGAAGCCTGTTATTTAGGGATCAGACTTTAACGAACGAACGAACGAACGAACAGACTTTATTTTCAAAGGGTAACAAATTGGGCACGCAGGCCCGTCTTACATTCGGCCCTTCCATTCACTCATCTTTCTTTCATCAACAGTGCATAGGAAAAAACATTGTCACATGATTTTTGTAAATATAAACAATGCATATTACTATGTTATGAGACACATCCACCACCCACCCACACATCCCCTATTCACTCCAACTCCCCCACCCAACCACACACATAACCCAAACACACATACATTCCCCCACCCATCCACCATATCCCTACACCTACACATCTCCCCACCCACACACACCTCTCACCCACCACACATCCCATCCACCCACACCCCAAGCACACATACATTCAATAACCCACACATCCCCCACCTACACACATCTCCCCACACACTCACATATCCTCTACCCGTCCCATTACCCACGAACAATCACTCACCCACATATCCTCCTCCACCCACACACCTCCACCCACCCAGCCAAACACACATTCCTCAGCCACACACACATCTCCCCGTCAACTCACATATTCCGCACCTACCCACATACAAATTCCGCACCCACCCACATAATCTCTCATCTCCCCCAGCCCACTCACAGATCCCGATCACGTGGAAGAAGCTGTTAAGGGATCTAAGAAGGGACACGGTGCACTGAAGACAATGGCAGCAATGTACATGGGGCAAAGAATGCCGTTCATACTCTATCACCATCTGATTATCTCAGTAACTGAAAAGGATTTAGGACTGCTCACAGTGTCAAAGAGTCAGCTAGAGAAACTAGAACGCATGCAGAATGAAGCTATGCGGATGATCCTGATACGCACAAGGGATTTGCCAAATTGTATATGAGATAGATCCCGACTTTGCCAATGTATGCGGACAGATTCAATGTGCAGCATGCTTGGTCACATCTCTGAGTGGACACGGACAAGGAACACACCCCGCCCCACTCCATCCCCGCATGAAGCCCTAGTTACAGATAAGGGCCATAGTCTTAAAAGAGGAAAATTATGGGTGATTCTAACACAATCAGAGAAGTGTGTATGCTTGACAACATTGGGAGATGAGAGAAATAGCTCAGAATGTCAGAATAAATATCAAACCTGTGCAGGGTCATAACCACACTGGACTGGGAGTAGGGATTGGCCAACACGCAGCACTGAATGGGAGGTGCAACAATTGATACATGACAATTCGCGCTCAGGTGATGTAATCATCTACGCGGATAACTGTGCTAAGAAATAAAAGAACTGCCTGGGGGTTCATAGCGGAGATTAGAGGCCAGTGTTTAGTGCAGGAGAGTCTGGATATCATACAACACCATCTAGTCTGGGTCTGAGAATGGAGACGGATGTAGTCACTGCAGCGTTTCGCTGGCTGAAGGATAATCAGTACAAATGTGTCGTTATTGCAGTTATTGCAAAGTGGTCACAGTAGCATGCTGAACAGCGTGGAGACAGATATGCTTCGTGCAGAGTGGCGTGCTTCAATTAAAAGATCTAAGATAGGGAGCATCAGTTGGATCTTTTTCACAGGTCTTAATGGTGTGTTGGGAACAGAGCAGACTGGCAAACTAACTAGATCTGCACCACTGGGTGGGGTATTGGTGCAACATAATGCAGATGTGGTCAAAGCCTCTTGGCAGAACAGATACATCATGATTGATTTGAAAGAATGGTGTGGCAAGGAATGACTAGAGGATCTGGCTGCCACTCATTTCTCCCAGAGAAGATCAACAGATACATAATCAGATTTCAAATGGTACCATTAGTATTATGACACGTCGCTGGTTTTTGAAGATGAGGTCGGAGAGCATTTGGGGATATTACAAGGAAACTGAAGTTAGCCAGTTGTTGATTAGAAAGACACTGAAACTAGCCAGTTGTTGATTAGATAGGTATTTAAGTTAGCCGTTGGTGTCTGGTAGAGTTTCACAATCCCGAGTTACCAGGTTATAAGTCAACCACAGATGATTTGGGAGTAGGTCACTTTGTGTTAACTTTCACAAATTTGTATTGAAAACCATCAATAGCGAAAAATTGCTGGAGTTGGTTACGATGTCCTGTAAATGGACATACAACTAAATTTTTAAACTGAAATTAGCCAGTTGTTTAATAAAAAGAAACTGAATTTAGCCAGCAGTTTATAAGAAAGATATTGCTGTTGATCAGTAGTTTATAAGAAAGATATTGAAGTTAGCCAGTAGTTTATAAGAAAGATACTGAAGTTAACCAGTATTTTATAAGAAAGATACTGAAGTTAGTTATTAATTTATAAGAAAGATGTTGCCGTTGGTAAGTAGTTTATAAGAAAGATACTGAAGTTAGCCAGTACTTTACAAGAATGATACTGAAGTTAGCCAGTAGTTTGTAAGAAAGATATTGCTGTTGGTTAGTAGTTTATAGGTAGGAATGATACTGAAGTTAGCTAGTAGTTTATAAGAAAGATACTGAAGTTAGTTATCAGTTAGTTAGTTAGTCGACAGATCATCCTCGTTGCACATCGAACCATTCAGTCCATAAGTGCTCGGATCCCCTCCTCAGCAAATCCCGCAGCGTGTAGCGGCTAACGACGCCAGTTCTGTGTTGGTTTATCAATCTTCTTTGGCGTCCTGCGTAGTGTTCTTGTTTGGCCATCCCTCTTTTAATTTGCTGCTCTCGCAGTCTGGCCATTGTTGCAGATTCACAGTCATCACTTGGTTCGCGCAAAAGTCTCACTTCTCGTAGAGCATTCAGAATGTCAGCCTGGTCCATGGCGCGTCCGCCCTCCACAGTAGCCTCACCTGCGAGCTTGTCAGCCCGCTCATTTCCTTGTACTCCCGCATGCCCTGGCACGAAGATGAAACTAATCTTTGCCAGCCGAGACCGCTTCAGAGGCAGCAACCATTCTCTTCGGATCGACCCCTCCTCTATCCTCTTGATCATGTTCATTGAGTCGCTAAGGAAACAAGCCCTAGTGAATGTCTGTGTCTCGAGCCATGTTATTGCTTTACTTACTGCCATGACTTCCATGGTCAGGCTACTTGTGGTTTCAGTGAAAGCACCAGAGTCCTCCTTCACAATTCTCCCTCCGGCCCGAGCTGTAAAGGCCCATGAGCTTCTCACATGTCGGACGACCGACCCATCTGTGTAGATGACCGCGTCACCGTCTAGCGAATTCTCGAAAATCAACGCTTGTACTTCAGCCTCAACAGCAGCCGGATTTTCTTGTCTGCATTTTCTATCTAGTTGGATGCAAACTGAAAAGGATGTGCAGAAGTCTGTTGGCACTTGCACCCACTCCTCGCCAGGTTCTAAGTCCTCAAGTGAACACACCTGTTGAAGAATGTCTTCGGCTTGACCCATCCACGACCGTCCTCTTTTTAACCTGCTGCCCTTCACCTTCCTAATTTCACTATGCAGTGGATGTTGTGTGTTTGCGTTAATTCTGAGGTAGGCGCGTGCCCTGCAAACTTGTATTCTCTCTTCAATGGTTGGAAAATCAAGAAGGTAGCGCATCGCCCTGCATGCTGTATCTCTTGCACATCCAAGAATAATGCGCATAGCTTCATTCTGTATCCTTTCCATCCTTTCTATCTGCTTATGGCTGAGAGTCAGGATTGCCATTGCATACTCCAAAACAGACATGACCAGCCCCTCGTACAGAAGACATAGATGGCGCTGCTCACAGTTTGCTGCCGCCATCACCCGCATCGCTGCCAAACCCCGCTTGGCCTTTGTTATCACCTGGTCTATGTGCACATTATAAGCAAGGCTTCGATCAAACCGTATCCCCAGGTAATTCATTGCCTGCGTTCTTTCCACCGTCTCTGAACACAGCATTACAGTTGGTGTTGGATTGTTGACAATATGATTATTCAACGAGAACCAAGTCACTGTTGCCTTTGTTGGGTTGACCATTGCCCCAGCTTCATCACACCAAGTACTTATGCGATTGAGTTCGGTCTGCAGTTCCACAGCAACCTCCTCTCTATCCTTACCCTGACGATACACTAAAACATCATCGGCATATGACAATGTCCTGCCAGGTCCAGTGATCTGCTCACTGGTGATTCTCACTGTGTAGGCGTTGAACAGTACCGGAGATAATGGTGATCCCTGTGGTAGGCCAGGATATATTGTTGTTGGTTCCGAAGTCCAACTGCCACATCTAAAAACTACTTTCCGTTGGAAGAGGGCTGCAGCGATCCAACTAAGGAGGAATGACTTACGTTTAGTTCAAGAAGCTGAAACATTAAAAAATCCAGTGGTACTCTGTTGTATGCGTCCTCAAGATCAATCGCTGCAGCAACGATTTCAGTGCCTGAGTGGAAACCTTCATAGACATCATGGGCAAAGACTGCTGCATTGGTCCAGGTTTCTCTTTTTGGACGGTACCCACCCAGGGTAGGTGGGAAAACACCTTGCCTCTCTAATTGGCTTGATATTTTCCTGGCAATTACCTTCTCCAGCAGCTTGCCTATTGTATTCTGCATGGTTATAATTCGATATCCCTGAATTTTTTTGTGGTCTTTGTCAGGCTTCGGCAAGGGAATCAGATAGCTGTGTAACCATTCCTCCTTGATGCTAGCACTCCCTATACTGTTGTTGTACATGTCTGCTAGTTTCTCTAGCTCATTGTCGGTACACCTATTTATGTCGTCGTATCTTATGCCATCAGGACCTGGAGCACTGTTTTTTTGATCGTCGAAGCACAGCCTTGATTTCTTTCACTGTCACTGTGTCTTCATCCGAAGTGTTCTGGGCCTTGCATCTGTCTGAGGTGACCTCCTTGGCCAGATTTCGGCCTCCCATGTCTGTCTGGTTGCTCTGCTCAAGGTAGCGTTCAAAGAGGGCTTTGCCCTTGTCCTCGTCAGTCCTCTGCCAGATGAGGTCAGCACCTTGGAAGTCAGAAATGCTCTTATTCTTGACTACACCACTCATGCTTTTATGTAGTCGCCAGAACAATTTCAGTGACTTGTCTGTGCTTACTCTTTGACACACCTCTGCCCATTTTTCGCTTTTAACCACCTTGACCAGTTTTTTGAAATAGCTTACTTTTGTGTGCATCTCTCTTTCTAAGTGCAAGCAGGGACTAGGATGACCAGCTCTGTTCTTCTTGGCATTTTGCCATCTCCTTACAGCACTACGCTTATCCACCCAAGCCTTCTCCACCTCGAAACTCCACCACGGTGGCTGCTCCCAGCTTTTTTTCCTGCCCTGAAACGTTCTGCGCTTGTCACATCTTATTTTACTCACCACATCTTGCCCTGTACTGTCATACTGGAACGTCTTTACCTTTGGCTTGTGCTGCCTGGTTCTGCCTTTCTCCACCAATATGCTGCAAGGGTGGTGGTCGCTGCCATGGTGTCCTAGGACACCCCATCTACACACTGTAGTGAGTGAAGGTGAAACTAGCGCCAGATCAATAGCACTGTCCTCATCGCCTGGACGGCTTGCTGTCCTGGTGACACAGCCACTGTTGATACAAACCAGGTCGATGGTTTCCAGTGCAGTCTCGAGCTCCTCCCCTTGTGTATTGGAGGAAGTGTTTCCCCATGATCTGCCTTTAGCGTTGAAGTCACTACAGAAAATAACATTTCTCTCGTGGCCTAATATTCTGGGCGTCCACACTCGCATTGCGGGCATAAACATTAACCAACACGAGTGGTATACTGGAATGAACTCTCAACGCCTGTATTTGTCAGTAAGTATCAGTAAGATACTGAGTTAGTTATTAGTTTATAAGAAACATACTGAAGTTTGCCAGTAGTTTACAAGAAAGATACTGAAGTTAGTCAGTAGTTTATAAGAAAGATACTGAAGTTAGTCAGTAGTTTATAAGAAAGATACTGCAGTTAGTTATTAGTTCATAAGAAAGATACTGAAGTTAGCCAGTAGTTTTTAAGAAAGATACTGAAGTTAGCCAATAGTTTATAAGAAAGATACTGAAGTTAGTTATTAGTTTTATTAGAAAGATACTGAAATTCTCTAGTAATTTATTAGAAAGATACTGAAGTTAGTTATTAGTTTATTAGAAAGATACTGAAGTTAGCCAGTAGTTTATAAGAAAGATACTGACGTTAGTTATTAGTTTATTAGAAAGATACTGAAGTTAGCTAGTAGTTTATTATAAAGATACTGAAGTTATCTAATAATTTATTAGAAAGATACTGAAGTTAGTTATTAGTTTATTAGAAAGATACTGAAGTTATCTATTAATTTATTAGAAAGATACTGAAGTTAGCTAGTAGTTTATTAGAAAGATACCGAAGTTATTTATTAATTTATTAGAAAGATACTGAAGTTAGCCAGTAGTTTTTAAGAAAGATACTGACGTTAGTTATTAGTTTATTAGAAAGATACTGAAGTTAGCTAGTAGTTTATGAGAAAGATACCGAAGTTATCTATTAATTTATTAGAAAGATACTGAAGTTAGCTAGTAGTTTATTAGAAAGATACTGAAGTTAGCTAGTAGTTTATTAGAAAGATACCGAAGTTAGCTAGTAGTTTATTAGAAAGATACCGAAGTTATTTATTAATTTATTAGAAAGATACTGAAGTTAGCCAGTAGTTTTTAAGAAAGATACTGACGTTAGTTATTAGTTTATTAGAAAGATACTGAAGTTAGCTAGTAGTTTATGAGAAAGATACCGAAGTTATCTATTAATTTATTAGAAAGATACTAAAGTTAGCTAGTAGTTTATTAGAAAGATACCGAAGTTATTTATTAATTTATTAGAAAGATACTGAAGTTAGCCAGTAGTTTATAAGAAAGACACTGACGTTAGTTATTAGTTTATTAGAAAGATACTGAAGTTAGCTAGTAGTTTATTAGAAAGATACCGAAGTTATCTATTAATTTATTAGAAAGATACTAAAGTTAGCTAGTAGTTTATTAGAAAGATACTGACGTTAGTTATTAATTTATTAGAAAGATACTAAAGTTAGCTAGTAGTTTATTAGAAAGACACTGACGTTAGTTATTAGTTTATTAGAAAGATACTAAAGTTAGCTAGTAGTTTATTAGAAAGATACCGAAGTTATCTATTAATTTATTAGAAAGATACTGACGTTAGTTATTAATTTATTAGAAAGATACCGAAGTTATCTATTAATTTATTAGAAAGATACTGAAGTTATCTATTAATTTATTAGAAAGATACTGAAGTTATCTATTAATTTATTAGAAAGATACCGAAGTTATCTTTTAATTTATTAGAAAGATACTGAAGTTATCTATTAATTTATTAGAAAGATATCGAAGTTATCTATTAATTTATTAGAAAGATACTGAAGTTAGCCAGTAGTTTTTAAGAAAGATACTGACGTTAGTTATTAATTTATTAGAAAGATACTGAAGTTATTTATTAATTTATTAGAAAGATACTGAAGTTAGCCAGTAGTTTATAAGAAAGACACTGACGTTAGTTATTAGTTTATTAGAAAGATACTGAAGTTAGCTAGTAGTTTATTATAAAGATACCGAAGTTATCTATTAATTTATTAGAAAGATACTAAAGTTAGCTAGTAGTTTATTATAAAGATACCGAAGTTATCTATTAATTTATTAGAAAGATACTGAAGTTAGCTAGTAGTTTATTAGAAAGATACTGACGTTAGTTATTAATTTATTAGAAAGATACCGAAGTTATCTATTAATTTATTAGAAAGATACTGAAGTTATCTATTAATTTATTAGAAAGATACCGAAGTTATCTATTAATTTATTAGAAAGATACTGAAGTTATCTATTAATTTATTAGAAAGATACCGAAGTTATCTATTAATTTATTAGAAAGATACCGAAGTTATCTATTAATTTATTAGAAAGATACCGAAGTTATCTATTAATTTATTAGAAAGATACCGAAGTTATCTATTAATTTATTAGAAAGATACTGAAGTTATCTATTAATTTATTAGAAAGATACCGAAGTTATCTATTAATTTATTAGAAAGATACCGAAGTTATCTAATAATTTATTAGAAAGATACCGAAGTTATCTATTAATTTATTAGAAAGATACCGAAGTTATCTATTAATTTATTAGAAAGATACCGAAGTTATCTATTAATTTATTAGAAAGATACTGAAGTTAGCTAGTAGTTTATTAGAAAGATACTAAAGTTAGCTAGTAGTTTATTAGAAAGATACCGAAGTTATCTATTAATTTATTAGAAAGATACCGAAGTTATCTATTAATTTATTAGAAAGATACTAAAGTTAGCTAGTAGTTTATTAGAAAGATACCGAAGTTATCTATTAATTTATTAGAAAGATACCGAAGTTAGCTAGTAGTTTATTAGAAAGATACTGAAGTTATCTATTAATTTATTAGAAAGATACCGAAGTTATCTATTAATTTATTAGAAAGATACTAAAGTTAGCTAGTAATTTATTAGAAAGATACTAAAGTTAGCTAGTAATTTATTAGAAAGATACTAAAGTTAGCTAGTAATTTATTAGAAAGATACTAAAGTTAGCTAGTAATTTATTAGAAAGATACTGAAGTTAGCTAGTAGTTTATTAGAAAGATACCGAAGTTATCTATTAATTTATTAGAAAGATACCGAAGTTATCTATTAATTTATTAGAAAGATACCGAAGTTATCTATTAATTTATTAGAAAGATACTGAAGTTAGCCAGTAGTTTATAAGAAAGATACTGACGTTAGTTATTAATTTATTAGAAAGATACTGAAGTTAGCTAGTAGTTTATTAGAAAGATACCGAAGTTATCTATTAATTTATTAGAAAGATACCGAAGTTAGCTAGTAGTTTATTAGAAAGATACCGAAGTTATCTATTAATTTATTAGAAAGATACTGAAGTTAGCTAGTAGTTTATTAGAAAGATACTAAAGTTAGCTAGTAGTTTATTAGAAAGATACCGAAGTTATCTATTAATTTATTAGAAAGATACTGAAGTTAGCCAGTAGTTTATAAGAAAGATACTGACGTTAGTTATTAATTTATTAGAAAGATACTGAAGTTAGCTAGTAGTTTATTAGAAAGATACCGAAGTTATCTATTAATTTATTAGAAAGATACTGAAGTTAGCTAGTAGTTTATTAGAAAGATACTGACGTTAGTTATTAATTTATTAGAAAGATACTGAAGTTAGCTAGTAGTTTATTAGAAAGATACCGAAGTTATCTATTAATTTATTAGAAAGATACCGAAGTTAGCTAGTAGTTTATTAGAAAGATACCGAAGTTATCTATTAATTTATTAGAAAGATACTGAAGTTAGCTAGTAGTTTATTAGAAAGATACTAAAGTTAGCTAGTAGTTTATTAGAAAGATACCGAAGTTATCTATTAATTTATTAGAAAGATACTGAAGTTAGCTAGTAGTTTATTAGAAAGATACTGAAGTTAGCTAGTAGTTTATTAGAAAGATACCGAAGTTATCTATTAATTTATTAGAAAGATACTGAAGTTAGCTAGTAGTTTACTAGAAAAGCACACACTTAGATTGTATATATGTTGTCAGATGAGCTGTCGATGTCCTCGCCACCACGTGCCAGATGGCACATCCAGAGCCGTGCAGGCCCGTTCATCCCGTAATGGCGTCAGTCAATCTACAGAGTACGTCTGCAGCGTATCGGAGAATGAGAGTAAGTAACTACTTTTGATTTTAATATTAAACAAACAGATAGACAGACAATTTCATTACAGTGAAAAGTATTGTATACAATACATCACTATAATTGAATGTTAGAAAGAGAGCACTGAAATGCTATATAGAACTTTTTTTTTTTTTTTGCTGTATGGCATTGAATCATGGAACGTGAAAGAACAAATTAGGAAGAGCATAAAAGGAACGGAGGTGTGATTTCTGAGATTAGTGTTGCGATTGCCTTGGACTGCCAGAGTTACAAACAACAACTCCCTCGAAAAGATAAATGAAAAAAGCACATTATATACAACAATAAGAATCAGGCTAATAGCATTCTTTTGCCGAGCAATAAGAAAAGATGCATCGGAAAACATCGTGACCACTGGAAAGATCAGTGGGGAAAGTTGTAGAGGCAGCTGAGAGAAATGATGCTGGACATGTCTTGTGAGGCAAAAGAGAGCGGCGTGATACTGACCACATCACCCACCGAGTGCCGATTGGTCTATACAAATATGGGTCTATCATCATAGGGCGGCTTTTCCTTCTTCTTCAGCATTCCGAGCCATTGAGGATCTTTGCTGCAGATACAATCCGTCTCCATTCGTCTCTCTGGTTGACCTTCTCTTGCCAGTCGCTGATTCCAAGTGCTTGTAGGTCTGTATGTATATTATCTCTCCACCGTCTTCTTGGTCTACCTCGGGGTCTACGGTCATTTATTTCCTGAGTGTAAGCCAGTTTTGTTTCCCTATTGTCTTCCATTCTTTCTATATGCCCCAGCCATTGTACTCTATTGGCCTTCATACCAGTGATTAGCTGGGACTTAAACAGATCATAAATGTCTTTGCTACTTCTTCTTTTCCCTCTCCACTTTGTGTATCCCTAATGGGTCCAAAGATGCATCTTAAAACTTTGTTCTCAAAAGGTTTGTAACAAGGCTTCGTCTCCTTTCGTTCTACTCCAGGTTTCAGAGCCATACAGCACAACTGGTCTAATCAGTGTTTTGTATATTGTGATTTTGGTGTTACGAGATAGCGCATTTGATTAGTAAGACATTAGTAAGAAATAATGTTACAAGCTGCGGAAATGTGGTTTTATAAAGGATGAAAATACATTGGACATAAAAAAGTAAAATTAAATATCTTGAAAGAAATCAACCCCGAAAGAGAACTAGCTACTCTTACCGGAAGTAGAAGGTCTACATATCGTGTGCACATCATGAGAAGAAGAAAGGTGAAGAGGGAGACCAAGAGGAAAGATACGGGAAGGTTTGGCATCATGGCACGGAGGCCATGTATCAGAAATGACTGGCAGTAGACGAGACAGAAGGCGTTGGGTGGAACATGACGGCCAGCGTCAAACGGCCTGGACTATGAGAAGAAGAAGCACAGGGCATTATCATCAATGCGGCAGCTGAATTTGTCAAAATTCATCATCAAACACCCACATCCCAGCACTCTGGGCATGCCCGTATGCTCTATGTCTCTCTCAGAAGATGTTGAAAAATATGGATGCTTACAGTTTCAGTGGACTTGCTTTGTCCTCTATCTCGATTCTCCCTGCTAGTGACTAGAATTCATGATTCCATCAGTCTTAGCCAAGTGTGGTCATTGATTTCTGTTTCCTCTTGCAATATGCGATTATTTAAAGACGGTATCATGTCTCTCAACCTTGGAGTTCGCCCTGGAAATTCCCTAGATACCAGCCAATCAACCCTTTCATTTTCAGGCATTCCTGCATGCTCTGTATATTAGAGCCACGTCAGCGCTTGCAAGTTGATGACTGTGTTTGCGTCAGCCATTAATGCCAAAAATATTCAGATTGAACTTTACGGGACATTAACTGAGAATCAGTATTATGACTGCATTATTGAATGGGATCACAGAAAGCCATCTCAGAGTCGCAGTGACCGCCTCCACTTCCATGCTGGATCTGTGTGTTTGAATATTCTCGAATTTGATGATCTTGCACCTTCATGTAGCTGTAAACCTCTAACCCGCTCTTTCACCTCATTGCACTGATCAGTTGGTATATGCAAGGGGGCTTCAAATTAAAACTTAAATGTTTTGTGTGTGTGTGTGTGTGTGTGAATATATTCTAAAAAAGTACAGAACAAATGTATCATTTTTCGATGTAGTCACCACTGCGTTCAATGCAAGTCCTCCAGCGCCGATACAGTGCTTGGTTTCCTGTAGAAAAAAAAATGCTCTTAGTTGCGTGTATAACCATTCAAGCGCCACATGCTGTAAGTCTTCATCGGACCGAAAAGTCTGTCCCAGAAGTTACGCCATTTTGAAACTTCCTACTCCACTCATACACTTCTGGACTGACAAGCATTATCAGCATACTGCACCATCATTCACCGGTGAATTTCTATAGGTTTCACCCCTTCACTGTTCACTGATTTAAAAAAAAAGAAAGAAGTGAGGCGGCCATCTTTAAACTGTCCTGATGACGTCACCGTTTTCGTATGCACCGTGTTGTCACGTGCTTAAAATTCTTCCCATTCTTAACAGCAATACTGACAGGTTACAAGACAATGACATGGTTATTGTAATTTCTATCTCACTTTAAAGATTTTTTTTATTCGAAGCCCCTTCGTATTAAACGTCGACGTGGTCGACAGGATAAAAGAGCTAGCTCTTAAACTTCCAGTGCGCTAACCGATTCAACCCGTACACCGGCAGTAAGCTGGACTTAAACGTTGACTTCTCGTTCAGAAAACAATAGCAAACTAGCGAACATACAATAGCCTAGAAACTAGGATTGGAGTATATCGCAACGTCTTGCAAAGGACGTGCAATATGGTTTAATATTTTAGGGGCGTTCATTTGAAACCCATTCCAATGGCTTTATTACAAAAAGCATGAAAGAAAAAAACATTAACAGGTGTGGTGGAATTAAACAAAGCATTCATTTTAAATGAATTATGCACCATCGGTTGGTCAGAAGAAGTCGCCATAGGCATTCAGGCAAGCATCCCATTGCTTAGGTAGTCAAAGAATGCCGTCCGCAAAAAAAAAGATTGTGGTTGCTCACTGAACCAAGTGTTTACCGCGTTCATTACGTCTGCATCTGCGTGAAATTGTTGCCCCTGAGAGCTTTTCTTAGAGGTCCGAACAAATGAACATCACGTGGTGACAAATCAGGACTATAGGCTGGATGTTGCAGAATTTTCCACTTCTTCCTTGCTAATGCTTCCTGCACAATCTTTGCGACATGTGGACGAGCATTATCGTGCAGCAAAATCACACCGCGAGAAAGCATGCCGGGTCGTTTATTCTTGATAGCTTTTTGCAGCTTGTCTAGTGTTTGCAAGTGGTGGGTAGAGTTGATGTTGACACCAGGTTCTTTAAAGTCGGCCAACAATAGCCCTTCATAGTAAAAAAAAAAAATGCGCTGAGCATAATCTTACCAGCGGAAACCTGTAACTTGAATTTTTTGGCATTTGGTGATCCAGCATGCTTCCATTGCATGCTCTCTCTTTTGCTGCTCGGCTCAAAGTGGTGACACCATGATTCATCGCCTGCTACTATGCGGAAGAGAAATGCATCACCCTCCATTCTGTAACGCAGCAAGTGGTTCAAGCACCATCCATGCCTTCCTTTTTTTGGTGGTCGGTCAACATCCATGGTACCCACCGTGAACACATCTGATATTGCAGTTTCTTACGAACGACCTTTTGAATTGTCCCAATTGATACATCAAATTCTTTCGCTTGCGAACATATGCTTTGACAACGGTTCACTGTACTGCTGCATCAATTTTGGCGATGGTTTTTTCTGTTGCAATGATATGCGCTTGACGCGGCCGTCGAAGATCTGTCGTGAACTGACGTCCTTTCCGAAGCATTCGTGCCCAGTCTGTCACTGTTATTTTCGACACACATGTGTTACCATACGCTGCCTGCATTCTTCGATGAATGTACACATCCTTCAAATGAAAGAAACTGAATCACCGCTCTTTGAACGGATATTTTTATCAACCCGGCCATTTTCTCAACGGCCAGAAACAGAACCTATGCATCATGGGACGATAAGCACTTGCTCTTTTATTCAGTGGTCAGTAATTATCACATGACTATGACATGATCATGTTCAACGGACGCAATTACGCGCGGTACGGCACGAACGGATTTCAAATGAACGCTCCTTATATCTTCTTCTTCTGCGTTCATCCGGAGAGTTTTTTCGGACGTGACTGCGTTGTGCCTGTTTACAACAGAGCTGCGTTCTTGCGCCGTTAGGCACAAAAATGACTTCTGCGGGCGTTTGTTAACCGGGTTAGCCTTCCCGGGGTTTAATATATTAAAGGGTTCTCCTTAGCGCTATCCTTTATCACATGTCTTAAATTCATCTCTGCGTCCCAGCAGTGCCAGCCCGTATATTATCTGGGAGAGGTTTCAAAGAATGTGTTCCAGGACCATTTCCAACAGCGGTACGGACATTAACCTGTTGTTGTTAACACAGTGCCAGGCAGTAGGACGTGCTAGTGTCCACCAGCTGTTGTGTTGCTACATAAAGGGTTCCTTTATCTCACTCAGATGGAAATATCAACACTCTGATATACCCAAGAGCTGGATAGTCGAGTTTCGCGAGTATATGCACAAAGCAGACACTCGGGGGGGGGGGGGGGGGGAAATCTGTGTTCGAGTCTGTTCAGACGTATATTTATTACCGTGTTTGTTAAAAATCTGAAAACTGTGTTCTGATCCTCCGTCAGATAGTTTATGTTATCTTTGGGACCAGGACCAGGCACATAAGTGTACTCCTCTTGAGAGTCTCCATGTCTGTCCAATCAAATTTTAGTATTTTTAGTTAGTTGTCAGCGAGCGCATTAGTGTAATCGCCAGGGTGATACGCTGATGATATCATGAGCGCGGTCGAACGCGGGTTCGATGCCAACGTTCGTCGTCCGCTACTAGAGGGAAAGACTGATCACTTATTCTCTGTGTATTCAGGCCTACATAATGTGATGGTCCTAGCACCTCTCAGACACATAGCCAGTTCCTACTTCGAGGATTTTTCTCTTTGTGTTAAAAAGGTGATTGGGTACTCTGTTGCTATACACGATCGTTCTTATCTTGATCCTGCCTTTATTAGCGTCGCTTGGCTTGCCAGGTATGTTACAATGATCAGCGATCCGCTGTATGATTATCCCAGCGCTATGATTTGTGACTATCTGGTCTGTAGTTAGTTATCTTGCTGGCTGGTTTGTGAATTTTCTGGAGAGCTACCTCTTAAATGAGGTCTGCTTGGCCGAATGGATAAGTGTGGTTTCCAGATGGCGAGGAACACCGTAACAGGGAAAGCTAGCCCAAACAAACACTGAAGTCCGATGCATTAGCGTCCACATCGCCTAAGTCCTGAAAAAGACTTGCATCTATTGTAGTGGAGTTGGTGTAGGGACTTTTTTTCTCGACCAGGACAAAAGTACCATCTCCGAGAGATTTATAGTCTTCAGCCTTTTTGTGTCCACTCTCGGTAACAGTGTGTCCACTCTCGGTAACAGTGTGTCCACTCTCGGTAACAGTGTGTCCACTCTCGGCAACAGTGTGTAGTTTCCGACGAGATCTTTTCGCAAGAAAATGTAGTGTAAATGGTTGTATTGTTAAAGAGAGGGTGAACTTGTTCAAGTTCCCTCGTAATTACGAAGTGTGTGTAATATGTTCTTGTTTTCATTTTCTTCACAGACGTGATCTCCGACCCCTGTGAAGCCTAAAGCTAGAATTTGGTGAATCCTGCAGCATTCAACCGGAACCCTACTGACTGTATCCCAACCTTAAACTTGCTATTACTTCATACACCATCAACAACCGGAAAGACAGAGTATGCTAGAAAATATGTGCGGATTTAGTCTGCCATTAGGTATTAGATGTTCATTTTGTCGTTACCTGTGGGATCAAGTGAGGAGAGTTTATCATTTTACTTGTCGATAATGACGCATAATATTAACATTCAGTTTGGGTTTGTTTTCTAGTTATCCCAGAGAAAGAACACTTTAGCGTATGTTGTATCAGTTGATAGAAACCGCGGTAACGCTGTGGCTAGAACCTTGCCTGCTTGTCCGGGGTTGTGAGTTCGATCCAAAGTGGATATTTTAGTTTTAACAAGAACTGATATGGGCTCCCAAATTGACCCAGATTGACAATGGTGCCAGAAAATGTTCTCAGAAGTCCACCGAGTGGACTGATCTATAAAAAATCTGGGACTAACATCGTATTCCCAAAACACCTCTTGGCACATAAAAGCGTCCTATCAGTTAGTACTGGCCTGTCTGCTTGTTTCACATTTTTTATTTGCTCAACTTTGTTAAGAAATCATTACTGATGCTGGCTTTTAAAAATATTTCTTAAGCCGGTCCCTTGTTTTTAACTTTGGAGATGAGACTTTCTGAAGCCAAATAACATCAACGCAGACAGATGTACGATACATACACAGCAGATATTTTACAATTTGGTATGGAATTTGTTGAAAATTGCAGATTCTAAAGATATGTTATTGATTTTTCGTTTTCATACTAATCAAAAAAATAAAAAAATAAATAAAAATAAAGCAATGTAATAATGGATTATTTCAGAAGTGACACAAATACAAAAAATTATCAACATTTGTCGAAAAATACACAGAACATGAAAATAAAACATTACCATTTAGATAAATAAACAATTGGAATAGCAGAATGTTTTTGTTGTTAAGACACGCTCCAGATGTAAATGTTGATCTCTTGTTCAAAAAGCAATGACAAACTACTGAACGTACAATTGTCTAGTGAATCACATACAGCCAATAGGGGCTGTAGGTGACTGACCTCCTGAAAGGACATAAAACTTAAAACCCACTTTACCCTCCAATGTTTCTTAGTATCCCTTTAGGCCTGGGCCAATTAAAAAAAATAATCTCCGCCACATTGGGGATTCGAACATATTACCAGAGGGCCTGGTGAAAGCAGAGTTAGCAGCGTATAACCGTTAATCTCTATTTGGAGTTTGCTTCATAGCCATTTTTGTCAATCAATCAGGTGTCGTCTCCACAATGAAGGTTGGCTGTAATGGGTCTCCAAATGGTCTGTCACTCGTTCTGATTGCACATTCTTGACTGCTGTTTGTCAATTTCTTGATGTTATCTTTCCAATTGTATCCTTGTGTACCTATTTGCCTTCAACCTTACCCTCAAGTATGGTATTCCAGAAAAGGGAGTGCGGTATATTGTTTGGCAGTAGATACTGTTTCGTTTGTCTGTTTCAACTTTAACTTTTGTTGAATTAAACTAAGAAATAACTTGATACTGATTGCTACTATTTTTTATTTCTTACATTTTACCTTTGTTAAATTTATAGAAGAGACTATACCATACATGTCACATGCTAGTACGTTGTAGATATTTTAACAGTTCTTTGTTGTCAGTTTTAAGAAACTAGTTTATAAAGTGCAATATTTAGTAGATACGGTTATTGTACACAGTGAACAACTAGGGTTAGAATTAAACTGCAAGAAGACACAGATTATGGTCGTAAGAAGAAAGAAATACTGCAATGTAATAAAAGGATAAATGGGAATATTCTTAAACAAGTGAATTGGTACAATTATCTCGGTACAGTCATAACATCTAATGGAAGATGCCTTGAACAGATTAGGACAAGAATCATCATGGCAAAAGTAGCCTTTTGCTAAATGGAAAACATACTGACTAATAAAAAGATGCCAATTGCAACGAGAAAAAGTGTTGAAGTGCTACATAGAACCTGTACTTTTGTATGGATGTGAAACAATGAGCAGTCAAGATGAAAAACATATAATGGCAGTGGAAAGTTATTCCAAGAGAAAATGAGAAAAACAAAGCACCTGTTACAGTTCACAAGTGTTGCATAGCTAGCTCTTCATAAAATAAAAAGACAGAAAACACTAACACCTTTTACAGTCCACATAAGTGTTGTCTAGAACACGCTTCATAACCTGATGCTGAAAGGCATACCAGGGACAGCGGAAGGCATACCAGGGACAGCTGGAAAGGCATACCAGGGACAGCTGGAAAGGCATACCAGGGACAGCTGGAAAGGCATACCAGGGACAGCTGGAAAGGCATACCAGGGACAGCTGGAAAGGCATACCAGGGACAGCTGGAAAGGCATACCAGGGACAGCTGGAAAGGCATACCAGGGACAGCTGGAAAGGCATACCAGGGACATCATAAAGGCATACCAGGGACATCATAAAGGCATACCAGGGACATCATAAAGGCATACCAGGGACAGGAAAAATGCATACAAGGAATAGCAGAAAGGCATCCCAGGGACAGCAGAAAGGCATATCAGGAACAGCAGAAAGAAACAAGAAAAGATAAACAGTTGGCTGTGTAACTGCGGTTTTAGTTTAGTTTAGTTTAGTCGTTGGATCAACATCATGGCACACGGGTTTAACCCATAAGTGCTCTGTTTTCCTCCTACCACAAACCTGAGTCTGGAGAAACTCAGCTCATTGCATGAACTCCTTAGCAACGGCGAGGATCCTGAAATACTTTGGGTAGATTTTTAACTCGACATTTTGCCCGGGCAGCGCGCTAGGCTACTCTTTTTCGATTTCCAACTACCAAGGGATTTTTTACGTGCGCAACAATACACACGGGCGTCCGATCTCACTACCCAGAGACCAAGGGAAATTACTGGAAGTCCACGAGGATTTTTTAAATAAATCCCGGTCCTCACCAGGGCCTAAACCCGGGACCTCCAGCACTCAAGGCGGACACCATTCCTCGAGACCACTCAGCCCCCCAAACTGCGGTTTTGCTTTGTCTTAGTCTCTGCCTTAAGACATTGATATAGCGCTCATGTTTCACTGTTTTGTTTTCTCTTTCTCTGAATGGGATACTTGCTTCCTTTTACCAAACATTGCATAAACATTCGGCACCAGATATTTCACTGCCAATTTTTAGGCTTTAACTTTCTGAATTTTATCAACAATAAAAACATTTGTGGTAGTAGACGCTTCATTTTTCTTTAATTTTGATTTCCAAATGAAACTGCTACAACAGCTGTGAATCATTGTTTGAAACATTACAGTTTTACAAAGAATGAAATAAAGAATCTCGTAACACTAATTAGACCATTGTTGAGGTTGCTTGTATAATCTATACAGTGTTTGCTTAATAGAGATACAGGAGGGGGAAAAAAGAAATAGAAGAAGAATAAGATGAAGGTGAGATTCCACCCATGGTCAAACACAACCGAACAGCCCGACAACTAATTAAACAATCACACTGTATCACCAAAGGCTCACCTGCAAGTACTGTGGTCATGAGTTTGAATCCGCACGAGGAAGGAGTTTTAAATGTGACCCATGCTCCAACCTAAACCCAGCTTTAAAATGGATATCTTGGGAAGTAAGGGCATGATAGTGACCACATCACCCACTGAGTGAAAACTGGGCAATCAAATCTGGGTCTAGCACCATATGCCTTATGGCATGTACAAGGCTCCTATACTTTCTGAAGTTTTACAACATCACAGGAGGTCAGCATGGCCGAATGGATAAGAGTGTTTGTTCTTAAACATCCGGAGTGATGATGCCGAGGTAAGGAGTTCAACCTCTACACCGGTCAGTGGGACTAAAATGTTGACCTTTCGTCCTTGACTTGGGGGCGTAAATTACAAGTAAGAATAGGTTCAGCTGATGGCCAGGTACACTGGTAATAGTAAAGTTAATCCGCACACAAAAACCCGTCCAGTGCACTAGAAGTAGTAGCATGTGTATGGACTACGCTTGAGTTCAAAGCAAGCAAATGGCACAACAAAAAATCATCATCATGTGCCTTGCCAACTAGAGTAGGCGTTCATGCGTCTCCACAGATCTCAGTTCCAGGTGTTCTGGATTCCTCAATGCCACCATCTCAGCCCATCCAGCATCCACAGATCTCGGTTTCTGGATTCCTCTATGCCACCATCTCAGCCCATCCAGCATCCACTGATCTCGGTTTCTGGTGTTCTGGATTCCTCTATGCCACCATCTCAGCCCAGTTAGCATCAACAGATCTCGGTGTCTGGATTCCTCTATGCCACCATCTCAGCCCATCCAGGATCACTCCTCTCGGTCTGCCCCTGCCTCTTCTATTGCTAATCTTTCCAATCATCACAATGTTTTCCAATGCCTCTCTTCTCACTACATGACCGAAGAACCATCTTATATTTGTATATTATGTTCCACTTCCATCAGCCTTTTCCCTGCAGGCATTGTTAGTCACTCTGGTCACCAAGGTGTTCGCAACCTTCATCTCAAGAACCACATCTCTGCTGTCTTTAAACTCTTCCTACATGAACTGCTAGTGAGAGATCAATCACCATATACAAAGAACTGCGAGGATCATCCTCTTGGATACTGTTGCCACAACTAGTGGAGCTGACAATTCTATCCACTCAAAACAATGCTGTCCAGCTTTCCCAAACAACCCTCACCAAATACTATCAAAAAGTGAATAAAGAAAATGCAACACAAAGATAGCGAGCACACCATCTTACCTACTGAATCACTGTACAAGTTCAGTGCACACCTACTTTCTTTGACTACCATGCTATTCAATGAGCATGTAAATGTTGAACACAAAATGAACACAGGTAACAATTCAAGACAGTATTTTCCTATCCGACTATTGCATGAGGAATATATTTTCCTTTCAGATGGATATGCAACTCTCTGTCATGCCACCACCTTACAATGGTAGAGGGGTCTGAGTGTTTCAATGACTCCCAAGAGCTATGCCAATGGTAACGCAGATGTAGGGTCTCCCATTTCATTCAGGTCATGAGATAGGAACCAGACAAGGAGAGACAGACACAAACCTGCTGCCTTGTAGGTAGACTGGGGTCAGTCAAAGGCTAGGGAAAGCAAACCTCAAAAACATGCTTGTCGAGGTCAGATGTACTAAACCACAGGTTTGACAAAATGGTGCACATATTTCACTTTGTGTAAAATGGAGATGGAACATGCGAACAATCCTCACCACACTAGCTGGACAAGACATGGTATAGAAATTAGTAAAATAAACAAATATTTTTGTTCGGCTTAATAGCAGTTTAAGTTCTTGTCCAGAACTTACCCAGTCATGAGGGGACAAGTTGAAACAATTTATTACGATCAAAACATTCAAAACTGTTTCAACATTTAAGGAGGAAAATATGCTTCTTCAAAAAGAAATCCTCTCACTCAGAGCTGAACATGAGTATTTGAAATAAATCACTGGTGCTTTAACCCTTTGAACCCTACCATTACCCAAGGGTAAATATCCTGTACCCTGAGGTTCCCGGGCCACTACCCGTTTTTTTGGCATACTAATAATATTTCAACCTGCAAAAGACATTATTTCTGGAAAACAAATCATTGGTGAACAATAAGAAGAAACATTGAAAATATTTCCATGTGAGAAAAAAAAGTTTCTAAGTGATTAAAAAAAATCATTTATGCAATTTTGGGGAAAAGTAAATTAGCAATCGTTTTGCTGATTTTTCCAAAAAATTCATTAAAAAAAAAAAAATCCTGGTCCTCACCAGGGCCTGAACCTGGGACCTCTAGCACCTGAGGCCACTCAACCCCCTATCCTTCTATTAGTGTCCGTAACGTATATAATGCATTGTTTGCACCCTTTCCTTCCACAAATCCATACTGTTCTTTACCAATTTCCATTTTCACAGTTTATTATGGCCAAAAAACCCCGTCAACTATCGAAAACTTTTTGAATTTTCGGCAGGAGAATAACCTCAAACATGTTAGCCAGGTCTAGATGAAGCTGGATGCTTATTGGTCAGCTGGCTGCCGATTAACAGTGAGATGTAAACTGAAAACGTGGAAGCCGGTATATCGGCTCGTTGGGTCTATGATATACAGTACATCAAGTCAGCATACCGGCGCGTTGGGTTCAAAACTGTTCAGTCAAGTGGCAACAGTACAGCAATTGGATACTAATGAAACTGAAGAAACTAGCATGAATAATGAATGTCTGTCACATAATGAGCACAACATGTAGAAAGAATCTTTGTATAACATTACTCAACCTGTACAGACAGCACATTCCATCTATCCAAATGGGTGCAGACAAGCAATAGATTTCAGGCCTTAAATGGAGATTTCTAACTAGCAGACAATGAATCACATGTCTTATCTGCTGTCTCCACCGTGTACCAACAACCGTCTCAAATGTCACAAGTAGATCAGGATAATAAGCTGGATGGAAACTATTAGTGGCAGCAGCAATGCTCCATATCGAGACAACAGCATGCAATAAATATGAGATTATAGTGAACACAATCATTACTGGCGACTCTGTTGAAGGAAATCTAAAGAGATTGTTATCCTCCGACAATGAGACAGTCTCAATCTCCTTTCTACGAGACGCAACATTGACTGACAGCCAACGGTATAGATTCAGCATGAACGCTAACATTGACAGACTGACAGCTACACGGTATAGATTCAGCATGAACGCTAACATTAAAAACAGTTTGTATTGGTATCTATATCGTCGTTGTCATCATGTGCCATGCCAACTGGCATAGGTGTTCAGGCACGTCCACAGATGTGGGTCACTGACCTCCTTCACTAATGTTCAGTTCTGTTGATGATACTCCTCATGCCACAGTCTCAGTCTGTCCAGCATTATTTCTATTGATCTGTCCCTGCCTCTTCTAACACGGATCCTTCCAGTCAATGTTTACCAATGCCTTTCTTCCCAGGATATGGCCAAAGAACATGTCTCCTTCTTATATTTGTATATAATGTTCTACTTTCATTAGTCTCTTCCAGACACTCATCAGTTCCCAGTAACCCTGGCTGTACAAAGTATTAACAAAGTATATCTGAGAAACTACATTTCAGTTGTCTCCAGGTTCTTCCTAATTTGTTCGTTTACGTTCCATGGTTCACTGCGATATACCAGAACAAGTTCTATATAACATTTCAGTACTCTTTCCTGACATTCAATAACAGTGACTCATTACTTAAGATGCTAATAACATCTTGAACAAAGTCATAATCGCCTCACAGCTATCTATATTGGTAGTGACAATAGGGATTCAATTCCTTAAATCTTCCATGTTAATTGAATCTAACATACCACCCAGATAAGGATTTCAGCATCACATGGCCGACACAGGCAATCAAACCTTAAGAATTCTTTTTGTCTAGAAAACAACCTAGCTTCATCAACCATACTCTTTACTTAACATTGCTGTTAGAAAATCGCTCAAATGTAGCTATATTTAATTTGTCAATATGTCATTGGATAGGTTAACATTATCTTTACAGATGTAATGGAGCAGTCAGAGCTTTTGCTAAATCTTCTTAAAATAACTCTCAAAAGCCACATCTCCACTTGACTAAGTGTCCCTATCATTTCATTACTCATTACCCAGCAGTCAGACCCATTGTTAACTTCCATACAATCTTGTGGGATTTCCGCATTTAAAAAAAAAAAAAAAAACCACACACGCACGCACGCACACACACATATATTATAATGAATACACAAAAATAAATGTAAATAACAAATAATAAAGAAAACTTCAAACCAATTCTAGAGAAAGTTGTTAACTTAAAATAAGCATTTAAGATAAAACATCCTAAGTGTCCTGCCAGCTGGCTCGTGTGATAAAGCCACTCCAAACCATTTGTTGTCCGGCTACCTGCATTCATTGTCAATATCCTTCTAACATGGGCAGCTAATGACCAGTGAACATGAAGATTCACTGTGAGAGACCTGTGTCACCAGGGAACACAGATTCTCAGAAAACAATGTCTTGCTGTCATAACTTGCTGCCACAACTGCTGAGTACATAAAAGCACAGAATAGCTGCCTTCACTTCTTCTTGAAAAAGGACATGAGTGATGTCTGTTTGCCTTTCTGTGGGGAAGCCACCTTCTTGGATGCCTAAAAGTGAATAGAAATATAAACTAGGTTTCAGCGGCATAGATGGAAAATATTACATCCCCCTTCGCTTTTGCATGTGATGAAATTTTTGTTTTATTAGGGCTCGCGGTTCGCCCAGGGGCCAGTGCTGCCCCATTAGATCCGCACGTCACGGTGTGTCATATGATCATTTTAGCCAAAAGGCTGAATGAAATGCCTCATGTGCTTCCAGAATACAAGACGATCAATCAGATACTTAAACTAAAAACACAGTTGCACATGGTTTGTTTAAAATAAAGATGCAAAAGTTATAACAATTTGTTCTTTCGGCCTATAAAGTAATTACCTTTTTAGTCCCACAAAGTAATTTCTCTTTCAGCCCTATGAAATAATAATTGCTCTTTCAGCCCTATGAATACATCTCAATAATACAAGTAATTGTTTATTCAGCACCATAAAGTAGCTACTTTTTCAGCCCCACTTTGTGCCCCAGAAAGCTAATACTCTTTCAGCTCTACAAAGTAATTGCCCTTTAAGTCCCAAAAATCCCTGTTGTGTGAATGACACAGCCACAGATGTTAAAAGAGAGAACAAATAACTGAAGAGAACATCTCATTCAAAGCCATCTCAGCAAAATACAAACGAACATTAAACAGCATCTACAGAGACAGCAGCAGACTATATGATGGCAAATTTAAATATGGACAAGATGAAATATGCAAATAGTGATTGAAAAATAAAAGAAGAAATCAAAATCACTATTAATCAAATTATAAAATTTCAAATGAAAAAGCAACAAGACTGGGTACAAAGTCAAAAAAGAAACTACCAATAGTCATATACTGCACCTAGAAGAAAGGAAAAGCCTACAGGCATGGAAGGAACCTATACTAGTAAGTCCCAAAGAAAGGAAAAGACCTGGCAGAACCAAATGGCTATCGACCTATCATACTTAGTTGTGTAGGAAAATTAATGGAACACCTTTGGTAGGCTAATGTTGTAGCTACCAGAAAAACACTTCTTAACTACTCAACAAGCAGAATTAGGAAACTACTGATCCCTGAAAATCAATAGCCTATATATCGCAGGAAATAGAGGATTCTTCCAAGATAAAAAGTACACACTAACAGTCTGGGTAGATTTAGAAAATACATTTGATAAAGTATAGAAGAAGAAACTGACAGAAAAAACGCAAGTGTGTGGGGGGAAATGTACAAATGGATCAACCACTACCCAAAGAGCAGAACTTCTAAGACAAAAGTACACGGACAAACCAGCAAGAAGATGGTGCTGGAACATGCCTAGAGGGATGTTCTGTTACCAACATTGTCCCAAGCATATATACATAAGATTACAGAAAATTGTCCATCCAAAGTACACATCTCTTTTGCAGATAAATTCATATGATTTCTGAAGAATATATTAGCCCAGGTAACAACAGCCTTATCAGTGTTACAAAAATGGTTAAAAAAAAACAAAACAAAAGCAGTGAAGATTAGTGAGGAGAAAACAACACGTAGTTTTATCCCTCTCAAATAAAACAAAGCATTCTAAGCTAGTGTTGAAGTAAAAATATTGCATTAAGAAGATAATTCAAATTATCTAGACGTCACCTTTGAACGTTCCCTGACATGGAATAAACAGACTGAGACAAATTGAACACGGTAAAGCAAACATTGGCAAGCAAGAAACAGCTTGCTGGTAAAACATGTAAAGCAGTGTTCAGAAGCTCTATACTGGGCAAGTGAGACCATTCCTTAAACACAGCATTGCATCTTGGGTAACTGGGTATGCTAAATCAGCACGGGTGTCACCAGAATGAAGGCGGTTGTCCTCTCCAGGACACACACTATACATGCACCTTTCTTGCTAGAATAAAGCTCATGATTTTGACCAGGCTATTGGCGTGCTAAATCTGCAAGTCTGTTGTTGGGATGAAGGCCATCATCCTATCAAGCTACATCTGTAGCAGAACAGCTTATCCATCCCTCCGTTCTGCATTCTCTGGTCACACCCAACATCACAGATCATTGCTCTGAAGGTAACACTCAAACAGTACAAAGATTGACATTAGTATACAATATTACCGTTTTTCTTTTGGCTCCGGTTTTATGATTAATCAAAGGTTTGTTGTTCTGTTTGACAACAGCTGTATTTGGCTTGGCCTTTTCCTCTTCCTCCACAACTACCACTTCTTCAGGTTCTGAGTTGTCCGATTCACTTTCCCAAACCACTTCCTTCTTTGTGACTGAAATAACGATATAAGAGATGATACAGAAAAATAAAAGTAAAAATGTTAAATACATGTTTTTTGTTTGCTCGCTTGCTTTGAACTCAAGCGTAATCCATACACACTATTTACTGTAGTGGTGGACTGAATTTTGCGTGTGGATTAGCTTTCCCTATTAACAGTGTCCCTCACCATCAGACAAACCCACTCCGACTTCAGAGGTACTTGTAATTTATGTCCCCAAGTCAAGGACGACGGGTCAACATTTTAGTCCAGCTGTCCAGTGTAGGGGTTGAACTGCTTAAATCGGCATTAGCACAACGAATGTTTAAGAACATGCGTTCTTATCCCATCGGCCATGTGGACCTGCAAATACAGTTTAAACTCATAACATCTGCTGAAGGAGATCAACAAGTCAGCATTGATCAGAGTGGAATGAAACCTATTCTTAGAACGAGTACATTTTTAACCACCTCACTACCAAACTCCTTAAATTAACTTAGGGTCTTTTCTATTTCTCATAATAAAAATGTATGTACAAAGGTTCATACTGTCCCGTTTAAGACTGTATGAGGTGTGACCTCTCAGCCTTAACCCAGTTGCCTGTGTGGTTCGTGGTTGTGCTTCCTGTTTTCTTGAGGCATGACGTACTTACCTGACATTTAACCTCCATCCTGGTCTCAAGTCTGACTTGAAACGACTGGCAGCTCTTGCAACAGTCACACAGAAAACAGGCATACACTTCAATGACAAGACAGTTTTCAAAAGCTGAGACGTATATTTTTCAAAGATGACACAGGCAGGTACTTGTTAAATAGACCGCAGAAGCCGAATGTGTCAGCCTAAAGGTGCAAGTATCGCAGCTCTGCTGTAAACAGGCACAACGTAATTACGCCCGAGTGAGAGTCGTCCTTCGCATCCAGGAAAGTTAACCTGGTTAACAAATGCCCGCAGAAGTCTGTCCGTGATATTTTTTGCATTTTCTTCAGAAACCACATTTCTGCAGCCATCAGATGTTTTTTTAGCATGATTGCTCATTGTTCATGTTGCACATCCATACAAAAGAACAGGCTCTATGTAGCACCTCAACACTCTTTTTCTCATTTCAATCTTTTTATTGGTCAGAATGTTTTTCATCTTGCTAAAGGTTACTTTCGCCATGGCGATTCTTGTTCTAATCTCTACAAGGCATCTCCCATCAGTTGTTATGACTGTTCCGAGACAATTGTACCGATTCACTTGTTGAATAATATTCCCGTTTATTTGTATATTACATTGTGGTATTTTGTTCTTCCTAGTGACGACCATAATCTGTGTCTTTTTACAATTTAATTCTAATCCCAGTTGTTCATCGTGTGCAACAACCACATCTACTAATTGTTGCAGATCCTGCTCATTGTCTGCAATCAATACTGTATCATCTGTGTATCTAATGTTATTAATGTTTCGTCCTCCAATGCTGATTCCATTTATATCTTCTACATTTCTGAAAATATTTTCACTGTATAGGGAAAAAAGATCTGGAGACATTACACATCCCTGCCTAACACCTCTCTTAACTGGCTGATACTGTCCCACTTCATTATCAATCCTTATTGCAGCTTGTTGTTTCCAATATATGTTTTTTATAAGTCTAATGTCTTTCCCATCAATTTGTAGATCTGCAAGCATATCTACCATGTTGACATGTCTTACTCTATCAAAAGCCTTTTAAAGGCACAACAAAATGTCACAAATGTGATGGATCTATTACTCTTACCCAGAAAACCTTCATCATCCTGGTATTGCTTTGTGACAGTCTTCATGGCTCTCTTTCTCTTCCGCTCTCCACCATTTGAGACAATGTTGGTGTTTTCTCCATTTTCCAAAACCTCAGAAGGTTTAGAACATTCATCTACTTCAACAGTGTTAGCAGAATGATCCTTTTCTTCACTATCTTCTTTATTTTCAGATAAAAATAAGGTGGGACTTTCTCGGCATTCCTCTGGTGTTCTATGATCAAGCTCTGCAACAGATAAGAAAAGTCATTTATCCTGACTATAAAACATAAGTAAACAATCTAACAGGTAGCCTGAATTTGTAGAAAGATTAAGATTAATAAAATATTTCAGAAATCATAAATGTATAGAGAGTTGAATAAAGTACTTCAGACATCATACATGTATAGAGATGAATAAAGCAATTTGGACATCATATATGTATAAAGAAATGAATAAAACAATTCGGACATCATATATGTATACAGAGATAAATAAAGTACTTCTGACATCATATATTAAAGTACTGCAGACATCATGTATGTACAGGACAGTTCTGGACTATTCTGCAACAATGAAACACATTAAATGTTAGGCTACTGTGACTGGTTAGGACAAGAGTTATCCAATACACAAATAATGTCTGAAAGAGGTTAATGAAACTAGAACATTATATACAACAATAAGAAAGAGACAAACAGCTTTCTTTGGTTATGTTAAAAGAGGCATTGGAGTACATCATGATGACTGGAAAGATCGAGGGGAAGAGAGGCAGAGGCAGACCAAGAGAAATTATGCTGGATGGATTGAGACAGTGGCATGGATGAATATCAGCAGCAGAGTTGATCCAGAAAACCAAAGACCGAGATCTGTAAAGAGTCATGAACACCTAGGCCTGCTGGCGTGGTACTTGATGATGATGATGATGATGATGATGGGCCTCACACTGACCAAGATCTCTTCACCTCCATTTGTGGCAGACACCAATCTGGCCAACAAAAGGGAGGACTGACTATGGTCTTCACTGTGATCAAGGCTGTAGAGAACTACAAACTTGGCAAGCTACAAGACTGCAAGAGAGTCATAGTAATTGCATACAATGATGGTAGAGACCAGCAGTGCAGGGACTGTTTAACAGAAGTCAGATGCAGACAGGACACAAGCAATGCAGAGGTTAAACAGAATAAACAAGTTACAGCACAACACTAGCAAGCAAATTAAAGTAAAATGTTTGAGCACATGCATCTTCCCCATAGCAACATATACAGAGTGTATTGTTAATGATTGTGCAGTGTTTGAAAATATTGCCGGTCTAAGTTTTATATTCACCATCTGTAAAGTCCCGGTCCAAGTTTTGTATTTACCTATTATGTTGCATGAACTTTACAGATGGTGAATATAAAACTTAGACCGGCAATATCTTCAAACATTGCACAGTCATTAAAAATACACCCTATATATACAAGGCATGGATCATTTCACTATCAACAATCGAAGAAAACTGGCGTTTTGGAAATTAAATATCAAATATTAGAAGTTTTTTTAACAACACTGCAGACCTAGAAAAAGAAAAATACTGGCATCCTACAAGATCTGAGCATCAAAGAAAACTGGCCGATAAGCAGCGTCATATCTCAAAAACTGAAATACTTTGGTCATAATAAATATACAGGGAGGCATTGAAGAACATCGTAACAACTGGACATATCGAGGGAAGAGAGGTTGAGGCCGGCCAAGAGAAATGATGCTGGACAGATTGAGAGGAATGGAGGAATATCAGCAGCAGAGTTGATCCAGATCACCAAAGACCGAGATATGTGGAGAGACATGAACGCCTATGCCAGCTGGTGATGACGATGACAATAAATATCAATGGTTTGAAAACAACAGTGATCGTTAGTGGATGAAAAGGTTGGTTTTGACCAGCAATCCCTACAATAGAAGATCCAGTTAGAGAACAATAAGCACATTTAAAATAAAAAACAAATGAGTTGATATAACAAGCATTAGACATGAACTAAAACTTGGAAACTAGGTGATGTAGTGATTAGTGACATTGTCCATCAAGATTGACTTCCTGGGTTAGATATACCAAGTAGAGATAGGACTGGCATTTCTTCCAATAAGTGAGGTTTTAGACACTGACTTGGCCTTATCTAGATGGTACAGAGGGAGGTCTCTTTTAACACACACAAAAATACAGAAGGCGAGAGGGAGAGGGGGGAAGGAGAGAGAGAGAGAGAGAGAGAGAGAGAGAGAGAGAGAGAGAGAGAGAGAGAGAGAGAGAGAGAGAGAGAGAGAGAGAGAGAGAGAGAGAGAGAGAGAGAGAGAGAGAGAAATTGATAAATTTATAGACAGAAAAGATACCATCAGACAGACAGAAAGGTACAGAGAGATAGTGAGGTACATACAGAGAGATAGACAGAGTGACTGATACAGACATAGAGAGACAGCAGTGAGATAGAAAAATAGACAAAGAGAGAGAGAGAGAGAGAGAGAGAGAGAGAGAGAGAGAGAGAGAGAGAGAGAGAGAGAGAGAGAGAGAGAGAGAGAGAGAGAGAGAGAGAGAGAGAGAGAGAGAGTCAGACAGACATATAGATAGAAAGATAGGTAAAAGTGCAAGACAGCCCTTTTTCATCTAATTTTTTGCCAAAAACAATACACATTATCATCATCTTTCCCCATTATAACCTCACCTTCTTCAGGTTCATCCTCTCCTTCACTTTCACTGCTGTCAAACAAGTCAGTTCGAATCCTTTTCCTTCGCTTCATATCTGGTTCTTCATCTGCATAAAAAAAAAAAATAAGAAACAAGGTACTCTAAATAGCACTTAAAAACGGGAACCAGTTTATTTCAGCATTATAAGAATGTCAACACCAGATTAATAAGTTCTATGCCAAGCAGCTCAATGTAGCAGAATTTGTCATCCAATACCCCAAGCAGCTCAATGTAGCAGAATTTGTCATCCTATACCCCAAGCAGCTCAATGTAGCACAATTTGTCATCCTATACCCCAAGCAGCTCAATGTAGCAGAATTTGTCATCCTATACCCCAAGCAGCTCAATGTAGCAGAATTTGTCATCCTATACCCCAAGCAGCTCAATGTAGCAGAATTTGCCATCCTATACCCCAAGCAACTCAATGTAGCAGAATTTGTCATCCTATACCCCAAGCAGCTCAATGTAGCAGAATTTGTCATCCTATACCCCAAGCAGCTCAATGTAGCAGAACTTGTCATCCTATACCCCAAGCAGCTCAATGTAGCAGAATTTGTCATCCTATACCCCAAGCAACTCAATGTAGCAGAACTTGTCATCCTATACCCCAAGCAACTCAATGTAGCAGAATTTGTCATCCTATACCCCAAGCAACTCAATGTAGCAGAATTTGTCATCCTATACCCCAAGCAACTCAATGTAGCAGAATTTGCCATCCTATACCCAAGCAACTCAATGTAGCAGAATTTGTCATCCTATACCCCAAGCAGCTCAATGTAGCAGAATTTGTCATCCTATACCCCAAGCAACTCAATGTAGCAGAACTTGTCATCCTATACCCCAAGCAGCTCAATGTAGCAGAATTTGTCATCCTATACCCCAAGCAACTCAATGTAGCAGAATTTGTCATCCTATACCCCAAGCAGCTCAATGTAGCAGAATTTGTCATCCTATACCCAAGCAACTCAATGTAGCAGAATTTGCCATCCTATACCCCAAGCAACTCAATGTAGCAGAATTTGTCATCCTATACCCCAAGCAGCTCAATGTAGCAGAACTTGTCATCCTATACCCCAAGCAGCTCAATGTAGCAGAATTTGTCATCCTATACCCCAAGCAGCTCAATGTAGCAGAATTTGTCATCCTATACCCCAAGCAACTCAATGTAGCAGAATTTGTCATCCTATACCCCAAGCAGCTCAATGTAGCAGAATTTGTCATCCTATACCCCAAGCAGCTCAATGTAGCAGAATTTGTCATCCTATACCCCAAGCAACTCAATGTAGCAGAATTTGTCATCCTATACCCCAAGCAACTCAATGTAGCAGAATTTGTCATCCTATACCCCAAGCAACTCAATGTAGCAGAATTTGCCATCCTATACCCCAAGCAACTCAATGTAGCAGAATTTGTCATCCTATACCCCAAGCAGCTCATGTAGCAGAATTTGTCATCCTATACCCCAAGCAACTCAATGTAGCAGAATTTGCCATCCTATACCCCAAGCAGCTCAATGTAGCAGAACTTGTCATCCTATACCCCAAGCAGCTCAATGTAGCAGAATTTGCCATCCTATACCCCAAGCAGCTCAATGTAGCAGAACTTGTCATCCTATACCCCAAGCAGACTCAATGTAGCAGAATTGTCATCCTAACCCCAAGCAGCTCAATGTAGCAGAATTTGTCATCCTATACCCCAAGCAAGCTCAATGTAGCAGAATTTGTCATCCTATACCCCAAGCAGCTCAATGTAGCAGAATTTGTCATCCTAGACCCCAAGCAGCTCAATGTAGCAGAATTTGTCATCCTATACCCCAAGCAGCTCAATGTAGCAGAATTTGTCATCCTATACCCCAAGCATCTCAATGTAGCAGAATTTGTCATCCTATACCCCAAGCAAGCTCAATGTAGCAGAATTTGTCATCCTATACCCAAGCAGCTCAATGTAGCCAGAATTTGTCATCCTATACCCCAAGCAGCTCAATGTAGCAGAATTTGTCATCCTATACCCCAAGCAGCTCAATGTAGCAGAATTTGTCATCCTATACCCCAAGCAAGCTCAATGTAGCAGAATTTGCCATCCTATACCCAAGCAGCTCAATGTAGCAGAATTTGTCATCCTATACCCCAAGCAGCTCAATGTAGCAGAATTTGTCATCCTATACCCCAAGCAGCTCAATGTAGCAGAATTTGTCATCCTATACCCCAAGCAGCTCAATGTAGCAGAATTTGTCATCCTATACCCCAAGCAGCTCAATGTAGCAGAATTTGTCATCCTATACCCCAAGCAGCTCAATGTAGCAGAATTTGTCATCCTATACCCCAAGCAGCTCAATGTAGCAGAATTTGTCATCCAACCCAAGCAGCTCAATGTAGCAGAATTTGTCATCCTATACCCCAAGCAGCTCAATGTAGCAGAATTTGTCATCCTATACCCCAAGCAGCTCAATGTAGCAGAATTTGTCATCCTATACCCCAAGCAAGCTCAATGTAGCAGAATTTGTCATCCTATACCCCAAGCAGCTCAATGTAGCAGAATTTGTCATCCTATACCCAAGCAGCTCAATGTAGCAGAATTTGTCATCCTATACCCAAGCAGCTCAATGTAGCAGAATTTGTCATCCTATACCCCAAGCAGCTCAATGTAGCAGAATTTGTCATCCTAATACCCCAAGCAGCTCAATGTAGCAGAATTTGTCATCCTATACCCAAGCAGCTCAATGTAGCAGAATTTGTCATCCTATACCCCAAGCAAGCTCAATGTAGCAGAATTTGTCATCCTATACCCCAAGCAGCTCAATGTAGCAGAATTTGTCATCCTATACCCCAAGCAGCTCAATGTAGCAGAATTTGTCATCCTATACCCCAAGCAGCTCAATGTAGCAGAATTTGTCATCCTATACCCCAAGCAGCTCAATGTAGCAGAATTTGTCATCCTATACCCCAAGCAGCTCAATGTAGCAGAATTTGTCATCCTATACCCCAAGCAGCTCAATGTAGCAGAATTTGTCATCCTATACCCCAAGCAAGCTCAATGTAGCAGAATTTGTCATCCTATACCCCAAGCAGCTCAATGTAGCAGAATTTGTCCATCCTATACCCCAAGCAGCTCAATGTAGCAGAATTTGTCATCCTATACCCCAAGCACTCAATGTAGCAGAATTTGTCATCCTATACCCCAAGCAGCTCAATGTAGCAGAATTTGTCATCCTATACCCCAAGCAGCTCAATGTAGCAGAACTTTGTCATCCTATACCCAAGCAGCTCAATGTAGCAGAATTTGTCATCCTATACCCCAAGCAGCTCAATGTAGCAGAATTTGTCATCCTATACCCCAAGCAGCTCATGTAGCAGAATTTGTCATCCTATACCCCAAGCAGCTCAATGTAGCAGAATTTGTCATCCTATACCCCAAGCAGCTCAATGTAGCAGAATTTGTCATCCTATACCCCAAGCAGCTTCAATGTAGCAGAATTTGTCATCCTATACCCCAAGACAAGTCTCAATGTAGCAGAACTTGTCATCCCTATACCCCAAGCAGCTCAATGTAGCAGGAACTGTGTCATCCTATACCCCCACGCAACTCAATGTAGCAGAACTTTGGTCATCCCTATACCCCAAGCAGCTCAATGTAGCAGAATTGTCATCCTATACCCCAAGCAGCTCAATGTAGCAGAATTTTGTCATCCTATACCCCAAGCAGCTCAATGTAGCAGAATTTGTCATCCTATACCCCAAGCAGCTCAATGTAGCAGAATTTGTCATCCAATACCCCAAGCAGCTCAATGTAGCAGAATTTGTCATCCTATACCCCAAGCAAGCTCAATGTAGCAGAATTTGTCATCCTATACCCCAAGCAAGCTCAATGTAGCAGAATTTGTCATCCTATACCCCAAGCAGCTCAATGTAGCAGAATTGTCATCCTATACCCCAAGCAGCTCAATGTAGCAGAATTTGTCATCCTATACCCCAAGCAGCTCAATGTAGCAGAATTTGTCATCCTATACCCCAAGCAGCTCAATGTAGCAGAATTTGTCATCCTATACCCCAAGCAGCTCAATGTAGCAGAATTTGTCATCCTATACCCCAAGCAGCTCAATGTAGCAGAATTTGTCATCCTATACCCCAAGCAGCTCAATGTAGCAGAATTTGTCATCCTATACCCCAAGCAGCTCAATGTAGCAGAATTTGTCATCCTATACCCCAAGCAGCTCAATGTAGCAGAATTGTCATCCTATACCCCAAGCAGCTCAATGTAGCAGAATTTGTCATCCTATACCCCAAGCAGCTCAATGTAGCAGAATTGTCATCCTATACCCCAAGCAAGCTCAATGTAGCAGAATTTGTCATCCTATACCCCAAGCAGCTCAATGTAGCAGAATTTGTCATCCTATACCCCAAGCAGCTCAATGTAGCAGAATTTGTCATCCTATACCCCAAGCAGCTCAATGTAGCAGAATTTGTCATCCTATACCCCAAGCAGCTCAATGTAGCAGAATTTGTCATCCTATACCCCAAGCAGCTCAATGTAGCAGAATTTGTCATCCTATACCCCAAGCAACTCAATGTAGCAGAATTTGTCATCCTATACCCCAAGCAGCTCAATGTAGCAGAATTTGTCATCCTATACCCCAAGCAACTCATGTAGCAGAATTGTCATCCTATACCCAAAGCAGCTCAATTGTAGCAGATTTGTCATCCATACCCCAAGCAACTCAATGTAGCAGAATTTGTCATCCTATACCCCAAGCAGCTCAATGTAGCAGAATTGTCATCCGATACCCCAAGCAGCTCAATGTTAGCAGAACTTTGTCATCCTATCCCCAAGCAACTCACTTGTTAGCAGACTTTTCATCCTATACCCCAAGCAACTCCATGTAAGCAGAATTTGTCATCCCTATACCCCCAAGCAAGCTCAATGTAGCAGGAATTTGTCATCCTATTTTCAACCCCAAGGCAACTCAATGTAGCAGAATTTGTCCATCCAATACCCCCAAGCAGCTTCAATGTAGCAGAATTTGTCATCCTATACCCAAGAGCTAATGTAGCGAATTGGCATCCAACCCAAGCAGCTCAATGTAAGCAGAACTTTGCATCCATATACCCCAAGCAGCTCACTGTAGCAGACCTTGTCATCCTATACCCCAAGCAGCTCAATGTAGCAGAACTTGTCATCCTATACCCCAAGCAGCTCAATGTAGCAGAACTTTGTCATCCTATACCCCAAGCAGCTCAATGTAGCAGAAATTTGTCATCCTATACCCCAAGCAGCTCAATGTAGCAGAATTTGTCATCCTATACCCCAAGCAGCTCAATGTAGCAGAATTTGTCATCCTATACCCCAAGCAGCTCAATGTAGCAGAATTTGTCATCCTATACCCCAAGCAGCTCAATGTAGCAGAACTTGTCATCCTATACCCCAAGCAGCTCAATGTAGCAGAATTTGTCATCCTATACCCCAAGCAGCTCAATGTAGCAGAATTTGTCATCCTATACCCAAGCAGCTCAATGTAGCAGAATTTGTCATCCTATACCCAAGCAGCTCAATGTAGCAGAATTTGTCATCCTATACCCCAAGCAGCTCAATGTAGCAGAATTTGTCATCCTATACCCCAAGCAGCTCAATGTAGCAGAATTTGTCATCCTATTACCCCAAGCAGCTTCAATGTAGCAGAATTGTCATCCTATACACCAAAGCACAATTGCAAATCATCTAACCCCAAGCAGCTCAATCAGAATTTGTCATCCTATACCCCAAGCATCAATGTAGCAAATTTGTCCCTATACCCCAAGCAGTCAATTGCAGAATTTGCATCCTATACCCCAAGCAGTCAATGTGCAGAATTGTCATCCTATACCCCAAGCATCAATGTGCAGAATTTGATCCATACCCCAAGCAGCTCAATGTGCAGAATTTGTCATCCATACCCAAGCAGCTCAATGTAGCAGAATTTGTCATCCTATACCCCAACAGCTCAATGTAGCAGAATTTGTCATCCTATCCCCAACAGCTCAATGTAGCAGAATTTGTCATCCTATACCCCAAGAGCTCAATGTACATGTCACCATACCAGCATAAGTAGCAGAATTTGCCATCCTATACCCAAGCAACTCAATTCCCAGAGCTCAATTAGCAGAATTTGTCATCCTATACCCCAAGCAGCTCAATGTGGGAAATTTCATCCTATACCCAAGCAGCTCAATGTAGCAGAATTGTCATCCTATACCCCAGCAGCTCAATGTAGCAGAATTTGTCAATCCTATACCCCAAGCAGCTCATGTAGCAGAATTTGTCATCCAACCCCAAGCAACTCAATGTAGCAGAATTTGTCATCCAACCCCAAGCAGCTCAATGTAGCAGAATTTGCCATCCTATACCCAAGCAGCTCAATGTAGCAGAATTTGGCATCCTATACCCCAAGCAGCTCAATGTAGCAGAATTTGTCATCCTATCCCCAAGCAGCTCAATGTAGCAGAATTTGTCATCCTATACCCCAAGCAGCCTATGTAGCAGAATTTGTCATCCTATACCCCAAGCAGCTCAATGTAGCAGAACTTTGTCATCCTATACCCCAAGCAACTCAATGTAGCAGAATTTGTCATCCATACCCCAAGCAAGCTCAATGTAGCAGAATTTGCTCATCCTATACCCCAAGCAGCTCATGTAGCAGAATTTGTCATCCTATACCCCAAGCAGCTCAATGTAGGCAGAATTTGTCATCCTATACCCCAAGCAACTCAATGTAGCAGAATTTGTCATCCTATACCCCAAGCAGCTCAATTTGTCATCCAACCCAAGCAGCTCAATGTAGCAGGAACTTGTCATCCATACCCCAAGCAAGCTCAATGTAGCAGAATTTGTCATCCTATACCCCAAGCAAGCTCAATGTAGCAGAACTTGTCATCCAATACCCAAGCAGCTCAATGTAGCAGAACTTGGTCATCCTATACCCCAAGCAGCTCAATGTAGCAGAATTTGTCATCCAACCCAAGCAGCTCAATGTAGCAGAATTTGTCATCCAACCCAAGCAGCTCAATGTAGCAGAATTTGTCATCCTATACCCCAAGCAGCTCAATGTAGCAGAATTTGTCATCCTAAACCCAAGCAGCTCAATGTAGCAGAACTTGTCATCCTATACCCCAAGCAGCTCAATGTAGCAGAATTTGTCCATCCCTAATACCCCAAGCAGCTCAGTAGCAGTATTTGTCATCCATCCAAGCAGCTCAATGTAGCAGAATTTGTCATCCAATACCCCAAGCAGCTCAATGTAGCAGAATTTGTCATCCAACCCAAGCAGCTCAATGTAGCAGAATTTGTCATCCTATACCCAAGCAGCTCAATGTAGCAGAACTTGTCATCCTATACCCAAGCAGCTCAATGTAGCAGAACTTGTCATCCTATACCCCAAGCAGCTCAATGTAGCAGAAATTTGTCATCCTATACCCAAGCAGCTCAATGTAGGCAGAATTTGTCATCCTAACCCAAGCAGCTCAATGTAGCAGAATTTGTCATCCTATACCCCAAGCAGCTCAATGTAGCAGAATTTGGTCATCCTAACCCCAAGCAGCTCAATGTAGCAGAACTTGTCATCCTATACCCCAAGCAGCTCAATGTAGCAGAACTTGTCATCCTATACCCCAAGCAGCTCAATGTAGCAGAACTTGTCATCCTATACCCCAAGCAGCTCAATGTAGCAGAACTTGTCATCCTATACCCCAAGCAGCTCAATGTAGCAGAATTTGTCATCCTATACCCCAAGCAGCTCAATGTAGCAGAATTTGTCATCCTATACCCCAAGCAGCTCAATGTAGCAGAACTTGTCATCCTATACCCCAAGCAGCTCAATGTAGCAGAACTTGTCAATCCTATACCCCAAGCAGCTCAATGTAGCAGAACTTTGTCATCCTATACCCCAAGCAGCTCAATGTAGCAGAACTTGTCATCCTATACCCCAAGCAGCTCAATGTAGCAGAATTTGTCATCCTATACCCCAAGCAGCTCAATGTAGCAGAACTTGTCATCCTATACCCCAAGCAGCTCAATGTAGCAGAACTTGTCATCCTATACCCCAAGCAGCTCAATGTAGCAGAACTTGTCATCCTATACCCCAAGCAGCTCAATGTAGCAGAACTTGTCATCCTATACCCCAAGCAGCTCAATGTAGCAGAACTTGTCATCCTATACCCCAAGCAGCTCAATGTAGCAGAATTGTCATCCTATACCCCAGCAGCTCATGTAGCAGAACTTGTCATCCTATACCCAAGCAGCTCATGTAGCAGAATTGTCATCCTATACCCCAAGCAGCTCAATGTAGCAGAATTGTCATCCTATACCCCAAGCAGCTCAATGTAGCAGAACTTGTCATCCTATACCCCAAGCAGCTCAATGTAGCAGAACTTGTCATCCTATACCCCAAGCAGCTCAATGTAGCAGAACTTGTCATCCTATACCCAAGCAACTCAATGTAGCAGAATTTGTCCTATACCCAAGCAGCTCAATGTAGCAGAATTTGTCATCCTATACCCCAAGCAGCTCAATGTAGCAGAATTTGTCCTCATACCCCAAGCAGCTCAATGTAGGCAGAATCTTGTCATCTATACCCCAAGCAGCTCAATGTAGCAGAATTTGTCATCCTATACCCCAAGCAGCTCAATGTAGCAGAATTTGTCATCCTATACCCCAAGCAGCTCAATGTAGCAGAATTTGTCATCCTATACCCCAAGCAGCTCAATGTAGCAGAATTTGTCCTATACCCCAAGCAGCTCAATGTAGCAGAATTTGTCATCCTATACCCCAAGCAGCTCAATGTAGCAGAATTTGTCATCCTATACCCCAAGCAGCTCAATGTAGCAGAATTTGTCATCCTATACCCCAAGCAGCTCAATGTAGCAGAATTTGTCCATCCTATACCCCAAGCAGCTCAATGTAGCAGAAATTTGTCATCCTATACCCCAAGCAGCTCAATTGTAGCAGAATTTGTATCCTATACCCCAAGCAGCTCAATGTAGCAGAATTTGTCATCCTATACCCCAAGCAGCTCAATGTAGCAGAATTTGTCATCCTATACCCCAAGCAGCTCAATGTAGCAGAATTTGTCATCCTATACCCCAAGCAGCTCAATGTAGCAGAATTTGTCATCCAACCCAAGCAGCTCAATGTAGCAGAATTTGTCATCCTATACCCCAAGCAGCTCAATGTAGCAGAATTTGTCATCCTATACCCCAAGCAGCTCAATGTAGCAGAATTTGTCATCCACCCCAAGCAGCTCAATGTAGCAGAATTTGCCATCCTATACCCCAAGCAGCTCAATGTAGCAGAATTTGTCATCCTATACCCCAAGCAGCTCAATGTAGCAGAACTTGTCATCCTATACCCCAAGCAGCTCAATGTAGCAGAATTTGCCATCCTATACCCCAAGCAGCTCAATGTAGCAGAATTTGTCATCCTATACCCCAAGCAGCTCAATGTAGCAGAATTTGTCATCCTATACCCCAAGCAGCTCAATGTAGCAGAATTTGTCATCCAACCCAAGCAGCTCAATGTAGCAGAATTTGTCATCCTATACCTGCAGCAATTCAATGTAGCACAATTTGTCATCAAATACCCCAAGGAGCTCAATGTAGCAGAATTTGTCATCCTATACCCCAAGCAGCTCAATGTAGCAGAATTTGTCATCCTATACCCCAAGCAGCTCAATGTAGCAGAATTTGTCATCCTATACCCCAAGCAGCTCAATGTAGCAGAACTTGTCATCCTATACCCCAAGCAGCTCAATGTAGCAGAATTTGTCATCCAACCCAAGCAACTCAATGTAGCAGAATTTGTCATCCTATACCTGCAGCAATTCAATGTAGCACAATTTGTCATCAAATACCCCAAGGAGCTCAATGTAGCAGAATTTGTCATCCTATACCCCAAGCAGCTCAATGTAGCAGAACTTGTCATCCTATACCCCAAGCAGCTGAATGTAAGAACTCTTTTCCCTCACCTCGTGACAAAGATAATTTGCAGATATTCATTATCTTGTAAATGGTGCCTTTGTTTCAGCTGTTCTACATTTAACTACCTTAACACATCTTCTATTTGCTATGTAAAGTGCCTAAACATTGAAATACATTGACTTGTTCTGTTGTGATGACACAATTCTCTCAAGATATGAACAATGAAGAAGGTGAAAGAAGAAATGTCATGTGTCAAAATAGCAAAGACATTACCTGATTCTTCCATTTGTTCAACCTTTACTGGCATCCTGAAAAAATACAAACAAAACTGCATCAGTATGTCAAGTCATGCTTAAAAAATGGTCAACAATCTGAGACATAACACTGGAGGTCCGTAAACAAAAACCATATGAAATGGTATGACAGAATCACCAATGCAGAGCTCATGGAAAGGACACAAATTCCAGTGAATGGTGTTGGACAGGACACAGAAACAGAAAACCTAGGGATTGTGTAACCAGAAATCCCTCGTCAGGAGCCCATAAAACAATGAAAATCACAGAGGACCTAAAAACATATGGAGAGGAGAATTAAAGACAGAAGTGAACTATATGGGGAGAACATGGAAACAGCACCAGGAGATAGCAAAAGATTGGATGGCTTGGCATAAGTTGATTGGTTTAGGGGAGGGAGGGACCCTATGCCGTAAAAGGGGGATAATTGGCAAAAGATGTAATGGTATATTTTCTATACCCCTGACTTACATCGCCGGCTCCGTGGTGGAGGAGATACGGGCGCAGATTGTAATCCCGCATTTAGCGTTCGTAATACAGCTGCGGGTGATTTGACAAACAGACCACCTTGCTTTGGTGTTTTACAAACTGGTATGGGTGCTGATCCTCCAGAAAGCAATGGCAAACTACTGAACGTAAACTTGCCAAGAGATCACAAACAGCAAAAAAAAAATGCTGGGGTTGACTGTGACTTTCTGTAAAGGATATGCAACTACTAAGTGACTTACATCATCATCAGCTTTTGCATTCATGAAAAACAAGAGTATTACTAAAACATTATATTCCTCTTATTCACTGTTAATAACACACGGTTCAAAACAGGTAACTATGATATGGGTGGGTGCCCTCCATGGGTGCGGCTAACCTTCAGAAAAGCTTGTATAAATATATTGTCCTGGACATGTGGAAGTCCTTGGTCATGAGAAGGATGATCGGCTGGCTTCTAGATCCAGAAGATCCTTTCTTGGGTAATTTTCACACAGAAAAATCTTCAACAGTGCCAGTTATCAACGAAAGACTGATGGAATGACACAGCATGAAACAAGATGACAACATACAGGCTAAGGGCACATAAAATACTAACATAAAAAAGTACTACATGTCAATTGCATGTATAGGTTATATATAGCACTTTAACATGCTTTTCCTCATGGCAGTTGACATCATTTTATTGGTATGTTTTTCCTCTGGCAATAATCAGATTGCTACTGGAACTATTAGTGTTGGAACTCTTCGCTGACTGCTGAGGATGGGGACGGAGCGTTTATGGGAATGTTCCGAATGCTGTGATGTCAGTTCCTAAATCAATCAATCAATCCTCTGGCAAAAGGCTATGTTTGCCATGACTATTCTTGTTCTAATCTCTACTAGGCATCTTTCATCAGATGTTATGACTGTTCCAAAATAGATGTGTTGATTAACTTGATTAAGAAGTTTCCCATTTATTTGGATGTTACACTTTGGTAGGGGTTAAAAAAAAAGAATCCTGTCAAACTGCTGGGGATTGAAACAAGACCACTGTCTTGGCATGCGAGGCTACTAAGCACTAAGGCTACAAATATATACCATGTAAACTGCACAACGCTGCTGTCATCACAGCCCAAATGAAGGACTCTCAATCTATAACTAGTTCTCCTGCTACACTTAGTGTTATTTCAAGGTCTCCCTAGTGTTTTGTATCCTGGTGGGCTATTATCTTCTCTTCCAGTAGCTAAGCTTTCAATTATACTCTTAATACGACTAAATTATTTCACTTTATAAGATATTGCTTTAACAAGTTTCATTTCATTTTTTTAGGGGCGTTTGCTCGCTTTGAACTCGAGGATAGCCCATATACATGGAAATACTTCTTGTAGTCGCTATTACTGGGGAGTGCACTGGATTATTTTTGGATGTGGATTAGCTTTTCCTATTACCAATTCCCCAACCACCAGGTGAATTCACTCCAACTTCTGAAGTACTTGTAATTTATGTCACCAAGTCAATATTTTAGTCCACCGACTGATGTAGAGGTTGAATCTCGTACTTTGACATCAGCACACCAGAAGTTTAAAAGCGAGTGCTCTTATCCATTCAACCATGCTAACCTCCACAAATTTTATTTCATACCCAGGTCTTGTAAGAAGTCTGGAAAGGGATTCTAAGCATCCTTCTGTAACACTCTGCCCTGAAAGTTGACTTCTTAAATTAATGTTTGTGTAAGTAAACAACAAATAAAAGTGCACAAGATAATATACATCCTATACATGCACAAGATAATAAAGGCCACGGACTCCACTTGCAGCTAAACTGTCATTTACTGCCTATAGTACCTTGTGGTGTAGAACAGAGGGGTCTTGAGCCTGAGGAATTAAGGCCGCATGGCTAGTGCAGTCACCGTGAACTGTGCAGGTTAGAGTTTTCTTTTTGCCCAGGACAGAAAAAACTCCACGCCTTACCGAGGATTCGAACCCGGGTCTCCCAAAGGAGACCCTGGCATTCTAGCCACTCAGCCTGCCGCTCCACACTTGCAGCTATCAAACAAACTAAAATCATACTTACTCTTCTATGTCAGCTTTCACTGTCTGCTTTGAGTTGCCATTCTCCAATGGAGTCTTTCTGCTAGCTCCGTTCGTATTGAAGAAGCTTCGGACTCCACCTTTCTTCTCAGTGGGTTTTGCCTGAACATACACATAAAGACAATATGACTAGGTGTATATGTGAATAATCTGTCAATAAGCTAAGCTGTTGTTATCCCCACAATGCGGAGTGGTTTTCAGTTGGGGCATTTCACTAAAGACAGTTTATGTTACCCATTTGTTCAATCAGTCTTCCTGTGCACTGTTTTCACCATTCATACACTGGAAAGTCATAGTTGCAGTAGCTCAATAGAGCATGCTGCCCCTGGCCTGGTGATCATTTGATCATATTGCCATCAAACAAATGTTTTTAATCTACCTGGACTCCAAGGTCAACCCAGCTTAATATAGATCCATGAGGTCCGCATGGCTGAATGGATAAGAATGTGTGTTCTTAAACATCCAGTGTGCTGATGCAAGGTAAGAGGTTCAATCCCTACATCGGACAGTTGGACTAAAATGTTGACCTCCCTTCCTTGACTTGGGGACATAAAAAACAAGTACCTCTGAAGTCAGAGTGGGTTCACCTGATGGCGAGGGACACTGCTAATAGGGAAAGCTAATCCACACACAAAATTAAGTCCAGCACTACTAGAAGCAGTGTGTTTGGACTACACTTGAGTTCAAAACATTGGTGTAATGGTAAGGATGTTATGCTGGCAATGGCATAAGCATGATCAGATGCGGGTTCAATGTCAACTCTTTCAAGTATTCCTCTAATTTTCTGTTAAGTTCTTTTATGCCAAATGTAATGCTGTAAATCCATTTTCTTGATTTTCCCTTTGGTGAATTTACAAAATTAAATGCATTTATGCAACATGCCATGTAGTATGGGCTGCTGATTTAATTGCTTCACACTGTGTAGAATTTTAGTTGTCTCGAAATGTTTCAGATTTATTTGTCTCACAATATTTAGGATTTTGTTTCACAAGCTTTAGGAATGTCACTGTTTTACTTTTCAGGATTGTAACTGATTCACAATGTTTAAGATTTTAACTTACACATTTTAGATTTACATTATTTTCAATACAAATAAAAGCAGGACACCAACTATGTAAAAATTAAATACTGGATTGTTTGAACTGGGAAATGCTGTACAAAAACAGAAAGAGAGAGATGGGTGGAAAATGTATCAGTAAACATGTGCTTACTTCAAATTAAGATAACAAAGGCAAAAAAAATCAACTTCTTGAATACAATTTTGACCTTTCCTCTTCTACTTGTGTTTCTCTATGTTAAACATGGCGTTTATTAGCCAGGCAGGACAGTAAGGTATTTCAGAGAGATATGGTGAAGTAGGAACAAGTCTGTCCCGCTCTTTGGTCATGGGTTCCTTTTAGAAAAATGGTTTTCTGTTCCCAGTTTTTCTGATCGGATTATCTCTGAATGTCGATATAAGTATTCCTTTGTGCCGTTTTTTTAGTTTTTGGTTTTTTAAAAATTGCTTTTTGTTCTTCTATTGATAGACTTTCTTTTACCTGTATCTGTGTATTTTTCCTTCATTTAGTTTTTTAAGTCATATTTTGTGTTTTTATTTAGACTCCAGTAACAGTACATCAACAGTCAACCCCACTTCATCATCACCATTTCAGCAGGCTGCTCTGTGGAAATAAGGCCGAGAAATACAATACAGAACCTGGTGCAATGAAGTTGACCCGTTGCCTTTAACCCCAATTTTACAGAGAAAAAGGAATAAAAAAAAAGATGCAGAAGACATTAATCCTAGACATCTTTACGGCAAACAAAGCGCTACACTTCACAGTGAAAGAGGATTGAAAAAGAGATGTAAATCAACTCAATCCCTGAAATCTCTAGTAGTACACAATGTGCAATAATTCCAGTATGAATACAGCTAGCACTTCAACTTACCCATCAACTCATCACTAGTACTTTAACACAGACATAAACACTTTCACAAACCTTATTATTGGCACTGACAGTTTTCTTGACACTTGCTTTTGTCTGGGCTGATGTTGCAGCCTCCGGCTCTGCCTTCTTCTGTCCAGTGGTGGTGGCAGCAGCAAACATGCTTGTGATGCGCCCTTTTGGCTCAGGTTTCTTTTTGTTGTTAGTTTTAGCAGCAGATGAGGAAGATGTGCTAACTTCTGTGGCTGGTGATTCACTCTTCTCTGGCTGAAGATAAATTATAATACACTAAAGACACAGCCCTATTTATATTACCGAAAACAGAAATAAAAATAATCCATTATCATTTATTATGTACTCTGGACTACAGATCTGCCTTATGGTCGTTATTCTTGCATCTTCTTTCCTGGAACATAAAGGAGCATTGTGGTCTTGTTTAGTCTGTCTGCTTTCTAATCACAACTTCAACAATAAGCTTCTTTACTCTACCTGGGTTGCTTAAGAGATCATGCTGACAAACCACTTAGACACTCTGATTTCTGCTAGAGAAGGAAATGCCCAGAAGCACTGCAATCTGACAAAGCCCAGGCTGAGAAACCACTCAGAAGCACTGCATTCTGATAAAGCCCACATTGAGAAACCACTCAGAAGCACTTGGTTTTGTAAGAGACCAGACTGAGAAACCACTCAAAGGCACTGGGTTCTGTAAGAGACCAGACTGAGGAACCACCCAGAAGCATTGCATTCTGATAAAGACCAGACTAAGGAACCACCCAGAAACACTGTGTTCTGATAAAGACCAGACTGAGGAATCACCCAGAAGCACTGCGTTCTGATAAAGCCCAGATCAAGGTACTACTCAAAAACACTGTGTTCTGATAAAGCCCAGACTGGGGAACCACTCAGAAACACTGGGTTCTGTAAAAGACCAGACTGAGGAATCACCCAGAAACACTGTGTTCTAATAAAGACCAGACTGAGGAACCACCCAGAAGCATTGCATACTGATAAAGACCAGACTAAGGAACCACCCAGAAACACTGTGTTCTGATAAAGACCAGACTGAGGAATCACCCAGAAGCACTGCGTTCTGATAAAGCCCAGATCAAGGTACTACTCAAAAACACTGTGTTCTGATAAAGCCCAGACTGGGGAACCACTCAGAAACACTGGGTTCTGTAAAAGACCAGACTGAGGAACCACCCAGAAGCACTGTGTTCTGATAAAGACCAGACTGAGGAACCACAGAAGCACTGTGTTCTGATAAAACCCAGACTGGGGAACCACTCAGAAGCACTGTGTTTTGGCAGGGGCCACACTGAAGAACTGCTCAGAAGCACTATGTTCTGGTAGGGACCAGAGTTAAAAAATAAAAGCATCTGGTTTACAACTACCTTTGGTTTTTAAAATTGTTAATACTTTCAATTTCACATCTTGATCAACCACTCACAGGAGAGAAGCCTGAACTACAAGATTAATTGTGAATGTGTGAAAAGTATCAGCAGACGAAGAGTGGTGGTTAACCCCTTTACCGTGTGTCACGAGTTAACTCGTCATAAAAATTGTTGGCTTTAACCGTGCATCACGAGTTAACTCGTCATCAGATGTAAAAGTCTTCTGTGTGCCGTGCGTCCCGAGTAAACTTGTGTTAGTACAAAAATAGCATAGAAAATGCATAGGGCGGCTAATCCAACAGCCAGTTCAACAGCGGAAGCTAAAAGTAGGTTATCACGTAATGCCAAAAGTGAAAGTGGACAGTAAACAAGAAAAAAAAGGTACGAAAGAACAAAAAACTTTTTATTGTGGTTTTATTATGATTATAATTTATAACTTTGTAGTATGATTATAATTTATGCATAGTATAGCTTGTGTAGATGTATGCGTACATACATGTATCCTATGGGCATGTATTTGCATAGTTTTTATTAGCAAGCTTGGAATCTACAGAGTACGTGCATGAACAACATGGCTGGGTTTTCATATTTTTTTTTTCTTTTTTTTCAGATGCTAATTTTCGAATAAAACAGAACACCATGACAAGTCGTAAACGTCCACTTACGAAAGAAAAAATTCAGGAGTTACTATTTGATGACAATGATGAAGTTACTTCTAGTTCTGAAGACAGCGAATTGGACAGTGAAAATGATGACAGCTCTGATTCTGAAGCAGTTGGTGGCGGAAGTGATGAGAGTGATATTGATGAGTGTTATATATTGATGAATGATATATATTGAGTGTGACACAGCACTATGTGCAGCTCCATGTTTTGGTGTTTACCACACCAAGTATAATTACTAAAAACAATTGACATCTAATATACGTATCAGTTTAGTTCGTTATTGAACAGTACCATTTAGTACAGAACATTTCTTAATTTCCTCACAATTTCTAAAAGACAACTCATTTTCACTTTAAAAAACATTTTATTTTGCCAGGACAACATAACATATCAAATTATGAAAGAAAAAAAATAGTTTGCATAACCAAAAAAAAATTTTTTTTCCACGGTAAAGGGGCTAATTGTGTGCGCTAGCTGATCCCCTGCCATGGCCTCTGGTGGGTAAGAAATACCACAATCCCTCTTCCCTATTGGCTTGCAGAGTGTCATTTTAGAAGTTAATATGTAGTCAAATCGGTCTCTGTGGCTAAGGGCTTGCGAACGCGGTTTGTGAGCCCGTATACCCAGGTTCGAAACACAGTGGTGCTGGTTTTTTCGAAAAAGGTATAGGAGCGGTCATTCAGAAAGCAATGGCAAACTACTGAACGTATAATTTGCCCAGGAATCACGAACAGCGAAAATGCTGGGGTTGACTGCTACGTCCTGTGAAGGACATGCAACTTAATTTTTAAAATGTAGTCAAACCAGAAGAAGGCAAGAGAAAATCTTTGTTGTATCCATATGTAGAACACTCAAAGTTGTCAGAGACCATGGAAGTTAACATTTTTAAAGTAATGAGACAAGGGAAAAAATTTTTATGTTAAAGATTGATGGAAAAATAAAACAAGAAAAGATGAAGATAAGAACTACTAGGAAAGAAACGAGGGCTCATGCTCCATTGAGAATAGGCAGAATAAGAAGAACGAAGGGAGGAGGAGTAGAGGCAGAAGACACAGCAACAGATTTAATGCACATGTGAGCGATTATTTCATATTATGTGCTGTTTTTTTAATGTCAGAATTTTAACCTTCTGTTGTTCTCCCTGACGACTGGGTTGGAGTTTGTTGACAACAAGGTACCTAAAACCATGAAGGTTAACCCGATCAACAAATACCAGAAGAGGTTGGATGTGTCAGCCTAAAGGCACAAATACCGCAGCTCTGCTGTAAAGACACAATGCAATTACGTCCAAAACAAACATTTCGGATAAACGAAGAAGATACTTAAAATGTTTAATGGAAATATTACAAATCTAGGCCTAACCCTAGCCAGCCCGTATGGGCTGTGGTGAATTATAATATGGTTACATCATAATATGCTGCTCTGCAGTGTGAAGTTTCAGTACCAGCTTGGCACACCCCACTGGTTTCTGAGGTTGAGGAGGGGTAGGAAGCTCTGCAACAATGTCCCAATGTACTATGTAATGGGTGAGAAGAAAAGTCTCCACCAACTTCACTCCCACAGATGGAAGCATTTCTCAGCGTTCAGATGACCTAAATGCCAATGCATCGGGCTTGAATCAGAACTAGGTCTTCCAGAGGATTCACCAACCGAAGAACCTATCCTTTCACTGCACAATTACTTTAACATTGCAAAAAGTAATTTCATATAACACATGCAACACATCTTCAGTTTAATTTAGTCCAACTAGCTATCACAGCCTTAATACTAGCAAGATGTCTTGTCCTGCAATTATGAGTGTAAAAACTTGTGAGATTCTTCTGACTGCCATATATTATATTAAACCTTCACACATTAACCAATGATTCTTGTAGCTGATAACAGACAACAGGCATGAGAATGATACCTTCTGAATACTGCTGGGTTTTTCTGTAACTGTGGCTGGCTGTCTGACAGCCCTCTGTGCAACCCAGTCACATTTTATACTGCTCAACCTACAATGAGATCAAATCAAAGTGCACATTTTGACAATCAAATCATAAATTAAATAATCAATAACATTGTTATGTGGTCCACACCATTATGTTAGTGATCAACCTATACTATTAACCTCATTCTTCTTTTGCCCTATACTCCCCAATGCGACAGAGGTCTTCAACTCTACAATCCTATCTGACACATGCCTGTGGTCATTGGCATTAAGGTGAGTGGCCGTACAATATAAACAGTTCACGAGATAAAATAGGGCGGATAGTAAGTCCCCCAGAGGGCGAAAATGAGAAGACAGTAATTGAAAGGGGGAGCTGAGAAGAGGTCAGCTGGCTAGGATGATTGTGAGGCAGACAGTTGGAGCAGTGAGGTGGGGTTTGTGTGGATCATTGTGAGGGGGCATAGAATTGTTTAAAAGACAGGGACAAAGATTGACGGGGCAGTTAATGTTTGGACTCCGAGCTGAGGGGAGTTGAGTTGAAACCGGACTAGGAGGAGGTCGTGGTCGGAGAAAGTGGAAAATTGTGACGGAGTTAGGAAGAGACTCCGCACTGTAGGTTCCAGGGATATTGAGTGGAATTCGAGACCCAGGGTGGGTTACTTTGAGTTGGGCCTAGAGAGAGGCTTGTATACCTGTCGTATGGGACGAGATTTTGTAGGCCGTGAGAGGCAGTGTTATTCGAAGTGTTCCATTGGGATGGAGATATATTCTTAGAGAATTATTGTTCCTAGATTTATATGTTACATGTGTCTGTGTTAATTCAGAATTAAAGGAATATTATGTGCGCAAATTAACGCTTGTTCATTGACTGGTGTTTGGTTGTGCTGCATCTTGGTTAATCTGTTGTTCAACATCACATTTACAAGGACATACCCTAGACACAACCATAGCCACTCTATCTGTCACTCTGTCATCAATTACTTTGACACTATCCTTAGCTATCCCATGCAGCTACACCCATTTCCTGACGTTAATTATGTCTGTAATCCTCTCCTCCGTGTGTTGGTCTTCCTCTATTTCTTTTGCCATGTGAGTTCCCAACAAAGACCTTTCTAGTCCTACCCAGCGTCTTTTCTTCACCTCTTGATTCAGAGGTCTTCTTCTATTTCTTTTGCCATGTGAGTTCCCAACAAAGACCTTTCTAGTCCTACCCAGCGTCTTTTCTTCACCTCTTGATTCAGAGGTCTTCTTCTATTTCTTTTGCCATGTGAGTTCCCAACAAAGGCCTTTCTAGTACTACCCAGTGTCTTTTCTTCACCTCTTGATTCGCTGGTATTTATCTAGTTCTCTCCAGGAGCTCTACATTGGTGATTCTATGTCATTTTAGTCTCACCAATTAGTTAATGTTTGCAGACGTGGTTGCGGCCTTGTGGGAGCACATACACACCTTGGAGGAGCAAATGGATTACCATGGTCTGGCAAGAATGAGACAGCGAGGAGTGACGAGGGGATCTGGCCGACGCTCAACGCTCAGAGGAAAGGCGAGACGGACATATAATCAGATTGCTACTGGTACAATTAGTGTTGGAACGCTTCGCTGGCTGCTGAGGATGGGGACGGAGCGCTTATGGGAATGCCCCGAATGCTGTGATGTCGATTCCTAAATCAATTAATCAATCAATCAATCAATCAGTTTATTTTATAATTGTAGTTGTTCTCCATGTTTCTGAACCATCAGTAGTACAGATTTAACAATGGAGTTAACAATTCTAAGTTTGGCACTAACTTTACCCTTCTTTTACTTCCAGAAATTTCCTAGTGCTATGAAAGCTCCTCTTGCTTTTTGTATTCTTATTTTAACTGGTTCCCCAATTTTTGTCTGATTCCCAAATAGGTGTATGATTTCACCCATTGAAGTGAGGTTTTACAAAGGAAGATCACATTATCATGGCTCGATTTATTCTCATTATCTTTGCCTTTCTCCCTATAATTATTAAACCTAATTGTTTTGACTTCTCATTCAATGCATAAACCTAATTAATTGTGGATAAATACAACTGTCAAACTTATAAAATGACAAGCCTATGCCTTAAGAAGAGCTATGGCATCACAGCTGTATGCTATAAGGAATATGGCAACTGGAGAAACACTTTTGTCCTAGGCTGATTCCATATTAAAACAAACTATGCGATTACCAACAGCTGACTATGACTTCCATCAGTACTAAACAGTCAATCAATCAATCAATCTGGTGGCATCTCCACAGTGAAGGTTGGCGGCAATGGTGTTTGTAAGAGTGTAATGTATTTTAACGTAGCCAAAATATTTCACTTGCCTCTTATTTCTTTCATCAACCCTCTTTTCATTCCTAGTTTTTCTAGAACTTCTGTATTTGATTGTTTTTGTTTCCATGAAATACGACATATTCTTCTGTATATCCACATCTCTAGAGCCTCTATTTGACTTTCTAGTTGCTTGTTTAATGTCCAGGCTTCTGCGCCATATAGTAGTGTTGAATAAACATAACATTTTACAAGGGGAAGTCAATATGTAAGTCACAAATGGCTGCAGAGAAATAACTAAATCTAAATATGATAACAACTTGAAATCAGTTTATTTTTATACATACATTGTCCCTATATTTCTCAATATATATTTCCACAAACATTGATGCACTTATCCCATCGTTTTATCAGTCCTCCCAAACCGGCCGCATTGAACTGCGTGCTCTGTTTCTAAACCACATTTTAACTTCACATTCAACTTCAGCGCCATTCGCGAAATGTCTCCCGCCAAGGTGGGTTTTTAGTGGACCGCTTTACGGGACAAACATTTGCCAGCATAAACAGGAAGCATTTCCTTATGAATGTCCTTTGCAGGCAGTCCTTTTGCCCACAAAAAACGCACAACAGCACGCTGCTCTTTGGTTGTACACTCTGTAAGTACAGTCGCCATTTTGTTTATGCGCTGCGCATAAGACACCTAGTGCCACCTGATGAATGGGAATATAAAGTTCGATGTTGCTGTCACCTAATGACACCTGTAGAAAACACCAACTACATTTACCTGCCATCCCACAGAACTGTGTGACTTACTTATTGACTTGCCCTCGTACAATTCTCATTTATAATGCATTGTTAACCTTTCTAGATGTTAATACTGGTTTCATGCTTTCAGTAATAAACAAAAATCACGATACACTATTAACATAAATTGATTATCAATCAATTTACACCATTAACAATATTCAACTACCAAGACACCTACATTGTAATTCACACCATTAACAGCAATAAAATATCAATCAAAACAATTAACTAGGGAGCCGCAATAGTAGCGGCTGGCATGATTGCCCACCTGCCAGTCTGGTGGTCATTGACCCAAATTTGCAGCGAGGCAGACTTGTAAAACTGACCTGGGCTCCCATGTCGACCCAGCCTAAAATGGGCACCAGGAAATGTCTCAGGAAGTGCAGGTGACCGGCGAGATTCTGACCACATGACCCCTGGAGTGCCAGCCGATCTATAAAACTATGGGCTAGCACCATATGTCCAATAAGCCTTAAGGCATGTAAACAGGTCCATTACCTGTAGTTGACTTATACTTTAGGCTAGATAAGAGCGCTAATTCTCTAACACTCTTGTGCTGATGCTGAGGTAAGGGGTTCAACCCTTATACTGATTAACTGGACTAAAATGTTGTCCTTGACTTGGTGACGTAGATTACAAAAAGTTGTTTAAAAAAAACAAAACATTACAAGTACCCCTTAAGTAGGAGTGGGCTGGCTTGATGGTGAGGGACACTGGTAATAGGGAAAGCTAATCCACGCCAAAATTAAGTAGATAGAAGTAGCCTGAGTATTTGCAAGTGCAAAGACAAAAACACTACCTTTGACAATGTTCCAGATTTTGTTTGATGATGTCATAGTCTGTCTGGTATAAAGGGGTATAATCCTGTAAGGACAAACAAAAAACAGCAGAAAGTGTCAGTTTGTTTGTGTGGAGGATGTGACTGTAGTGAAGATTACTTCAGTCATTATCCTTATGTTCTTGGTAAAATATAGGTTCCCTGTTACTTGGATCTGCCAAAACAAAGTAATTATCAGTAGTTTCACTAGGTCCATGCTTCTATTTTCAATATGTATTCCTGTCAGGTATGCCTTCCTTAGTCTTTAAATGATCAGTCTACGGGAAACAGAGAAGGTGAGCACTGTTACTAGTAATCAACCTGTCTGATTTGGAAGAACCAATCAATATAGATCATGGGACACAGCTCATCTACTACTCATAGGTCAAAATGTGAGAAAGGAATAACTACAGATCAAAATCTATGCTTCCTTCCTTTCTTTCTTAAGCACTCATTGTCTTCCCTGGGATACACATATATTCCAGGGAACAAAATCTTGAAATATAAAAAAAATTAGGCACAGGGGAAATCATATATCTACTGGACATTAGAAAATAGCAATGTCATTTTGTTAATATAAAGGATTGCATATCATCATATTGAAAACAAAGAATCCAGAACTTGCTTGAGAATCACGAAGTGTATAATTATTTTTAGAATAACAAGAAGAGATGAAGTACTTGATCAGTATTAATTTATTTAGAATAATAAAGAAAAGAATGTTTATTTGTAAAATAAAAATGCAATCACAAATTTTTTAAAAAAATATGACTATGCTTTATGGCACAAAAATCTACAATATGTATTTCTGAAATCTACATCTACAATATCACAGTACCCAGTGAAATGTAAAATTGGTTTGAGGTGCAAAAGTTCAGCCTGCACCTGTCCAACATCTGCCAAGAAAAGGCAGTGAGAAACATCAACACTGACAAACTTTGTGACAATTTTGATCCATTCATAAATAGTGGAAATTCAGTTCCAGATCTCAGATATTGCAGATAAGACAGTCCTATTCTCAAACAGTGCAAAGTAAAAACTGTCTGTCAAAAGACACTGAAGATCAAAATCTTGTTCTGAACACAACAAATAAAAAAGTATTGCCCAGAGACAAAACTATATGCCAACCAACAATTACAATCAACAATGAAGGCACTGAAAATGTCACACATGTATCTTGACTCCATAATTACCAACAATGGGAACAGTTCAAACAGAAGTCAGAAGAAGACTGGTCCTAACATTGTGGAGGTTAAGCACTAAGAGCCTACTGCACAATGCCATCAAACAAATTACAGTAACATTGTTGAGAACATGCATCTTTCCTGTGGCAACATACAGACATGAATAATGGACCCATTTTGCAATAACTAACAGAAACAAAATGAGACTTTTGAACAGAAATGTTCCAGAAATTTCTTAGAATGGATCAATAAGTCATGTCAGACAGGTAAAGGGACCAGGACTAGACGAAGTGAGACACAAACCTGCTACTCTGTTGGCAGACTGGGAAAACCAGTGATTAGGGTAAACAAACCAGAAAAACAAAATGTGTCAAAACTGAATGGCTTGAGGCAACACTGCAATTAAACGAGTGACAAAAGATCAGAGTGAATCAAAAAGACTAGTAATGGAATGCACAGTGCCTGGAAAGAGCAAGGGTCAACCAACATGAGGGAGGACACAGGACATTTATACAAATCAAGAACAGAAACATTTTAAACAACAATTAAAAATAGATTAATAAAAGTCAACAGCACACAAACCTTGAGCTTTGTCTTCTGAATACTGTATATGTGGCAGCTGGTGACAGCCACCAGAGCTTTCTTAACAGCCTGCACATCATCTTCTGGGACCACAACACACTTGTGTTCCTGCGGACACATTCAACACAAGGATTTATGCCATTTAAAATGTGCTTGCAAGGAATATATACATATACACATATCATATGTGCCCTGCTGGTAATTGTTGGCGGTAATTTTTCGCCATCTGACACAATCACCCAAGTTGTGGATCAGCTGTGTTCTTGTCCCGGCCATGTCATGTGGTCAAGCCATCCAGATACTGACTTCTCTGCCTTCCCCTTGTTCTTTTCCCCTCAATCTTGCCAGTTGTCACCAAGTTCTGTAGTTTATTTCTACTCATAACGTGCCCAAAAAGGTTTGGCTGTCTACATCTAATTTCTCCAATTAGTTTACGGTTTTCATTTGCCTCTTGTAGGAGGCATTTCACTGTTGAGTCATACTGGGAAAATATTTTGCAAAATTCTTGAAAAAAGATTACGAACTACTTTAGAACCCCAGCTAAGCGAAACGCAGCTTGGATTTAGGAAAAACAAAGGATGCACAGACGCCATTTTTGCTCTTAGACAACTTTTAGAAAAATCAATCGAATTCAATGAAACACTCTACTTAGCCTTTGTCGACCAAGAAAAGGCATTTGATAGGGTAGACAGAAACAAGCTGTGGGAAATCCTTAAACAATATGGAGTGAGTACACATCTAACAAACCTATGTAGAAGTTTATACAACAACAGTGAATGCATAGTGAGAGCAACTGGAGGACACTCAGAACCCTTCACCATAAGATCTGGAGTACGACAAGGTTGTGTCCTGTCCCCTCTCTTGTTCATAACATATATAGACAACATATGTAAAGAAACCAGCCAAGCAGAGACAGCAAGAATACCGCATGATGAGAACACAGAAGAAGAACCATCTGCAAATCTAACCATTAGCGAACTCCTGTTTGCGGACGACCAAGCACTAATAGCAAAATCAGAAGCTGAATTACAAGACCACATGAATAGTCTAAACAAAATGTGTAGGGAACATAACATGAAAATTAGCACAAGCAAAACAGAGGTAATGACTATAACTAAAGAAGAACAAACAGCAACAATTCACCTAAACGAACATCCCTTGAAACAAGTAAAGAGCTTCAAGTACCTAGGAAGTATAATATCATCAAATGGCAGATCAGAAGACGAGATCGAAAATAGGTGCAATAAGGCAAATCAACTCATTGGACAAATGGCACCAATACTAAAGAACAAACATGTATCAATAACTACTAAGAAAGCACTTTACAACACAATCTTCCTACCAACTCTGTGCTACCAATGCCAAACCTGGACAATGACAGAAAAAGAGAAAAGAAAAATCACAACAACAGAAATGAGGTTCCTGAGAAGAATACTCAACGTATCAAGAAGAGATAAGATCAGAAATGAAGAAATCAGGACTAAAGTGGGGGTTAAAGCTGCTCTAGATTTTATTAGAAAGCAGCAAGTCAAATGGTTTGGCCATGCAAGTAGGTTACCAGTCAACAGCATGCCACAACAAGCAATGATGTACAGACCAGATGGAAACAGAGGAAGAGGCCGACCACGTAAACGTTGGACGGAGGGAATAACAGAATCCATGGGAATGTCCATATACGAAGCCCATAACCGGGCACTCTCACGAAGTTTATACTTCACCTCGACACCGCAAGGTACAAGAGGAACATGATGAGCTGAGATGAGATGAGGACCTCCTCATTGGTTTTTCTGTCTGTTCGTGGTATTCTTTGCATTTTCCTCAGAAACCACATTTCCACTGCCATTATGGGATGTTTTCCAGCTTGTCGCTTCATTATCCATGCTTCACATACATACAAATGTACAGGTTCTGTGTAGAACATCAACACTTTTTCTTGTTGCAATCGACATCTTTTTTATTATTCAACATGTTTTCCAGCTTGTAAAAGGCACCTTTGCCATAGTGATTCTTGGTCTAATCTATTCAAGGTAAAGCCCATCAGATGTTATGATGTTGTGACTGTTCCGAGATAGCTGTACTGATTCACTTGTTTATATATATATATACACTAGATAACAAAGATGTGTGTAAGCAGAACACGACTAATACAGACATTGATATTGCACCTTGGGAGAAGTCGCCGCTAATCATGTTGCATGAAGGGCAAAGATCAGAAATAGAATAAAGGCACTGGAAAATAGTGGTGAAGATATTGACTACAAGATATCTGTCAGCTGACATGATAAAGGTTTGTGTGTTTTTTCCTTACAGCATCTGAACCTTTGTGGGTGTGTGCTGAGAAAGTACTTTCAGGTTGAGAAATATAGGCAACTGACCCACGCAGTCATCACATGGCGTACAGGCAAAGAGTTTTGTTTTTATTTTTCTTTATACACCACCTTCCTCACCATGTAATATCCCAAAGACAGCAATGGTAATTCAACATAAAATAGATGAGGAAGTAGCTGAAGAACAATTTGGGTTCAGCAAAAACAGCGGCACCAGAGAAGCAATTATCTGTTTGAGGATGTTAATTGAAAAATATATAGAAGTTCAAAAAAGTATATACGTTTGTTTTATAGACTACATGAAAGCTTTTGATAGAGTACAACATGAACGACTAATTACATGCCTTCAAGATATAGGAGTAGATGGAAAGGACATCAGATATATTAGTAACTTGTACTGGGAACAAGTGGCGTCTATTAGATGCGGTAATAACTATTTGTTGCCTATAGAGATAAAAAGAAGAGTACGGCAGGAATGTGTACTGTCCCCAAGCCTCTTCAACCTATACACAGAAAGAATTTTTAAACAAGTTGAAATGCCTGGACTCAACATCAATGGAAGAATCATAAACAATCTTAGATGTGCTGACAATACTGTGTTACTAGCAGAAAGTGAGCAAGAGTTGCAAGACCTAGTGGAAAAAGTAAACAGGCATAGTGCAGAATGTGGCTTAGATATTAACATCCAAAAAACAAAAACTATGATAATTAGTAGTGAAAAGGAAAGGTCATCAATGAACATCACAGTAAACGGGCAGATACTAGAACAAGTAACAAGTTTCTCTTATCTTGGACATATAATAACAGATGATGGCAGAAGTGAAATGGAAATCAAAAAGAGAATAGGAATGTAAATATTGAGCACAACCCACTACTGGCAACGCTGATCGCACTCCGGTATGAACCTAAGGCCTATCCACGTCAATATGGAAGCACTATACTCGAGTTTCGCTCTCGTTTGAGCTCATCAGTAGTGCATATCCCTGACCGGATCCGGAAACAAGCCCCGGATCACTGGCGTGTGAAGCGGGTGTGTAACCACGTGGCACATGCTGGACACGCCAAATTATCACAACAGACACCACAACGCTACCCATCGTAGGCTATGCTCAATGGCCAAAAATGCTTTCAACGGCATGAAATCAGTATTAACATCTAGAGAGATTAATAACGCATTAAAAATGAGACTTGTCAAATGCTACGTATATTCAACGCTACTGTATGGCGCGGAAGCCTGGACATTGAACAAGCAACTAGAAAGTTGCATAGAAGCCCTGGAGATGTGGATATACAGAAGAATAGGTCGTATTTCATCGAAACAAAAATGACATAAGCCTGGGTCATTGACATTGAGTTGAGTGACCGGGCATGAGAAAGAATGGAGATGAAAGTGGGAGACAGTAAAGTGACTGACCTGGCTATGAGAAAACAGCCAGTCCTGAGAAATAATGGGAAGGGTGAGTGTGGACCCCAGGGGGATGGGGGAAGGACAGTTTAGTTTTGTGTGAAGTCAAGGGACTTCAAGGACAGTTGATGTGTAGATGCCGAACTGGTCGGTATTCTAAGGAGAAGCGGAGTTAGAGATCTCCGTGTTGTGTTGTTCTCCTAGTTGTGAAGACAGGCCTGAACCAGAGTGGGTTCTATAGTTGAGCAGTGGCTCCGACCCAATGTGTGGGTTGTATTGTAGGAGATCCAGCCGTGGATAGTAGCTGGACTAAATGTCTTGTGGATTTGATATGAAGCAGGCTTGAGAAGGCATTGATGTGTGCTGGTTAAATTGTGAGGAAGGATATTATATTCTATGGATTACATTATTTCTGGATGTATAAACATGTTCCGTCTGTCCGTCTTATTTCTGTAATAAAGGATTATGTGCGCCAACGGAATCTTGTTTAATGACTGGTGAATATGCACTGCGGGGGTGAGTTATATTGCAAGACAGTTAGATATCTCCATTGACACACCATGAGTATCGTTACCTAGACAACGACCATCACACGACAATATCATGAACATATCATCGTAAGAACTTCGTGATATTATCATCAAGAACGACGTGTGACAAAAAACAATCAAATGCAGAGGTTCTAGAAAAACTGGGAATGAAGAGAGAGTTGATGAAAGAAATAAAGAGGATTCAAGTGAAATATTTTGGCTACATTAAAAGACATGATACTCTTATCAAAACCATTCTGGAAAACAAGGTTGAGGGCAAGCGAGCAAGAGGTAGACAACGATACAAGTGGGAGGATAACATCAAGAGATAGACGGACATCAGCCTGACAGAATGTACAGTCAAGGCAAGAGACAGACAGTGTTGGAGATCCATTGCAGCCAACCTTCATTGCGGAGACGGTACCTGATTGATTGATACACCTTCATGTGTCAGTCTGAATATATTTCAAGAAAGCAGTAGTAAACTTGAGGTTGTTGACATCTCCAACTGAGTGTATCCTCAAATGAAGAGGATGTATGCCAAAATAATTTTCTGTTCTGCATATGTTGGACAGCAACTGTTTAGTCTTGATTTTATCACTTTCACAGTTACATTCACCAGTATCTCTCATCGTTAGCTTGTTGAACAAGTGATATTTCAGTAAATTATGTCCTGTGCATTTCTGAAGATTACTACTTGTTCACTTTGGTTGAACTTTTAATGTGTATCATCTTTGCACTGGCATGGATGCTCAGGTGAGGTGTACATTTTGACCCTTCTGCCATGTTTCCTCATGATAAAAATTGCCACTGGTAAAATGACACATAATTTCAGCTTCTTTCCTCTCAAGAGCTGGAGTACAGGCTACATGAAGGTGTACAGGGTATATGAAGGTCAACAGGGTTCTAAAACAACAAAACTAGAACTTACCAGCTCACCAGACTTTGACTTGCCCAAGCCTGCTACAAAGTAGGTCACATTTATTCCACAGCTGTCCTTCCCTTTCTTCTGACATTCCACAAAAGTATATAAAGCCCTGTAATTGAAGAAACATCGGTAGTAGTTGTTTTATGTGTAAATATTTGTTAAGTCTTCTCAGTCATCTACTGTGCTCACTGGTATGAATGTTCATGTGCCTATACAAACTTCACTATCTTGCTTGGTTTATCAATGCAACTGCTGATATCTTTTCGAGATATTATTTTTCGCATTCAATATTTTTACACTCAATTGTAGTCCATACATTGCTACTGCTTCTAGTGCACTGGACTGATTTTTATGTATGGATTAGCTTTCCCTATTACCAGTGTCCCTCGCCATCAGGCAAACCCACTCCGTCTTCAGAGATTCTTGTAATTCCGAAAGTGAACATTTTAGTCCAACCAACAGGTGTAGGGGTTGAAACCATTACCTCTGCATCAGCACATTAGATGTCGGAAAACAAGGGCTCTTAACCATTCAACTATGCTGACCTCCTTTCCACGATATGATGTTACAGGGTGTATTTTTAATGACTGTGCAGTGTTTGAAAATATTGCCGGTCCAAGTTTTGTATTCACTCTCTGTAAAGTTCATGCAACATAATAGGTAAATACAAAACTAGGACCGGCAATATTTTCAAACACTGCACAGTCATTAAAAATACACCCTGTAAAAATTGAAGAGATACTGAATCTTCTCGCTAGTGCTAGCCCCGTATGTTTGACAGACCAATGGGCCATCTTTACTTACAACAACTTTTTCTGGTACCCATTTTGAGCTGGGTCAACCTGGATAGCCAGGTACATTTTTTTTTAAAATCTGCTTGTATGCATGACAGTATATATTAAACATCTCTTGAGGGTTAGAGAACGAACGAACAAATTATTTTCAAAGTGTAATAAATTGGGCATGCAGGCCCCATCTTACATTTGACCATTGCAACCACGCATTGCTAACACAGTCATTATGTTCCGTATTACGAGGGTAAGTTAATAAGTCACAAATGGCTGTAGAAAAATAACTAAATATAATAACAACTTGAAACCAGTTTATTTTTATACATACATTGTCCCTTTATTTCTCAACATTAATTACCACCAACATTGATGCATTTATCCCATCGTTTTATCAGTCCTCCCAAACCGGCTGTTGTTATCATATTTAGTTATTTTTCTACAGCCATTTGTGACTTACTTATTAACTTACCCTCATATGTATGTAATGTAGCATTAAACATACAATTCTGAACACTGAACATATACATAATATGGACAAAACATGTTACAAGACACACATACCAACCTACACATATCATATATCTACATGCATGCTGATTCACAAATACATACTCACACAGAGTAGATAACACACTTGCTGTTTTGTCAAAATTTACATTTGAAAATCTACCCATCCCCCAAAAAGCATACAATGATCATTTGCTCAAGCTCAGACTTTGTGTACTGTGCTAAGTGTCTGCTTCTGCGATCTAAGGTAAGATATTAAAAACCACTGAACGATTTACCTGTGTGTCCTGAAGATAGCCCTAAAAAAGTAACCAATTCACCATACAACTAGCTAGTCTCTTACCTCTTTGCTGTATTGATATGGAGGTTGAGTGTCAGACTTAGCCACTTGCATGTTATCTAGAAATACAACAGGCACAAGTAAAAATAGTAGTCTAGGAATTCACTTATCTTGGTTTGCTCTGTGGCAAAGGGGTTACAAATGCAATTCGTAACCCTGCATACAACATCTGAAACACAGCGGTGGGCAATATGGAAGTAGACCGTCTTGCGCTGGTTTGCATACAATATTATGAGTGCTGTCGTTCAGAAAACAATGGCAAACTACTGAACGTAAACTTGCCCAGGAATCACAAACAGCCAAAAAATGCTGGACTGTATCTTCATGTAAAGGATATGCAACTAACAACATTGAAGAGTTAAAACATAAGTCTGTAAATTCATGGTTTCTATACGTAACGTCTAGTATTAGATTCAATGGCTGTTTAATTTCGCTGTAAAGTCTAATATTCACCATCAACAAATGCTTTGCCAACTGGCTTGGACAATCATAATGCACTACATCTTGCAATCTCCAACAAGATCAAATTTAAGAAGCAGGTTAACAAGGGATATTGTCACCCAAATACAATGGTGGTTTCCCGTTGCCTTCTGCCAATTTGTGTATGGTCTGACTCCAATAGTAATGATCCTTTGTATCAACAAAATGGCTAAAAATTCACAATTGGACTAACACTTATATGTGCTATTTATTTAACAGCAATTCATTCCTTATAACAGTTGTTATGGGCACTTTTTTTTTCAAGCCACTGTGATGTATAATATCATCTATCATCATAAAGTTCCCTGCCGGCTGGCGTAGGCATTCATGGCTCTCCACAGATCTTGGCCTTTGGTATTCAGGGTCAACTCTGCTGATGATATTCCTCCATGCCATTGATTCAATCCATCCAGCATCATATTAGTAGCTGGATGACGGTCTGGTGCCACCTGTGACTCATGACTGTCCCTACCGGACGAGGATGTCCTAAGACAACCATTAACGTTTCACTACTTCTGAATTGTGTTTTGCCATGAAGTCTTGGGAAGATAATGTGGTGGTTTCTCCTTGCCTTCCACATCCACATGGTGGTCTTTTACCTCTGCCTTTGACAGCCATTTCTGACTGTCAGGACAAGTGAGTGCCCTGCTCTGCTCAGCTGCAGAGTTGTCCACTTAATCCGGTGGATACTAGGTCCCCAGGGTTGTGTTAGCCACACTGTGGTGTGTTTCCCATCCTCTATCACTGGGAGGTGCAGTTGGGATTTTCCCTTCCTAAAGTTATGGTCTATGATGGTCAAAACTCTCCAGTACTTTTACAGGATGTGTGTTTAGAGGATGTATAATATGGCCAAAGTATTTCGGAAGAATATCATAGCATCAATGATTAGTTGACTGACATCTATTTGCATTTATTATTTGTTTACAGGGAGGTCGGTGTGGCCGAATAGATAAGAGTGTGCTGATGCCGAGGTAGCAGGTTCCTACACTGGTCTGTTGGACTAAAATGTTGACTTGTCGTCCTTGACTTTGGGGAGTAAATAACAAGTTCCTCAGAAGTCGGAGTGGGTTCGGAGTGGGACACTGGTAACAGGGGAAGCTATTCCACACACACAAATCAGTATATTGGTTATATTATAGAAGAGGAATATACAAGTCTATTAAATCAGTTATATCTGTGTGTGCATTAAATGATAATGGAATAATAGTGTATTCCTGACTCTTCAAGCCTTTCCTTGTGCATGATATGTTGATATGAAAAGGCATATTTAGATGCGGCTTACCAAAGGAGGATGAGAATTCCAGGCTAAAGAAAGAGCACCACAATTAAATTTAGATGATTTCAGATTTTATTTGTAAGGTGCCTGATCACTGCTTTCACTTTTAAGTTGTCATTATATATGACTAGCTGCCCGGCCCGGCTTCGCCCAGGCTCTGGCGGGGATCTATCTATCTATCTATCTATCTATCTATCTATCTATCTATCTGTCTGTCTGCTTGTCTGTCTGTCTGCTTGTCTGTCTGACCCGGCCCGGCTTCCCCCAGCTCCTGGTGGGGAGCATCTAATTTAATTCATATAAGTAGTCATATAAGCTCCCGTTCCCGACTATCTATCTGTCTGTCTGTCTGTCTATCTGTCTGTCTGACCCGGCCCGGCTTCGCCCAGACCCTGATGGGGAGCAAATCATTTAATTCATATAAGTAGTCATATAAGCTCCCGTTCCCGACTATCTGTCTGTCCGACCCGGCCCGACTTCGCCCAGGCCATGGTGGGGATAATCTCATTTAGTTCATATAAGTAGTCATATAAGCTCCCGTTCCCGATCTATCTATCTATCTATCTATCTGTCTGTCTGTCTGTCGTGTCTGTCTGTCTATGTATGTATGTTCGGCCCGAACATAACAACAAAATATAGATAGAATAGAAGAATAGATAGAAAATATGATTGGAAGAGATCTATCTAAAGTAAACTTGGCTCCCGTTCCCGACTATCTGTCTGTCAGTCTGTCTATCTGTCTGACCTGGCCCGGCTGCACCCAGTCCCTGGTGGGGAGCATCTCACTTAATTCATCGTCAATCAACTCATTTAAACTCAGGGGACGTAACTTAAGATATAACAATTATACTAAAAGTTATATCCCTTTTTGTCATATATTATTATATTTTCTTATGTTCAGTCATGTAATTACAAAATTAAATTTTAGAAAGGTAATAGCTGATAGCTGATAGATAAAACTATCACAGTTGGTTGCACAGGAATGAAAGGAAAACGTGTAGAAAATTTCATCTCAATCGGTTGGACCGAAATTGGGGAAATTTTTGGTTTTAAAAAAGTGCAAACAAAGGGGGGTTTTGGGTTGTCACTGCCCCCCTGCCATTTTTTGGGGGAAAAAAAATAACACCTTTCCATTTTTGAGATGATTTTAAAGAAAAATTGTGTAAAATTCCGGGTAACCCAACCGGGGGGACCCCAAAGGGGTTTTAAAAGCCCGGGCTGGTTTTTTTTAAAAAGGATGGACCTTGTTTAAAACTAAAATCTAAGTAAAAACCCAAATCACGAACACAAAAAAGGGGTTTATTACACCTTAATATCAATTTAAAAAAATGTACAAACCAAAAAGGGAAAAAAATTTTTTTTTTATATAGAGCCCAAATTTGCGGCCTGGAAGTTCTTTTAAAGTCTGGAAAAAGGTTTTTTTTTTTTAAAGAGAGGGAAAAATAACCTAATGGAAAAACTAGGGGAAAAAAAGGGGTCTCAGTCCAGGAAAAAGGCAAAATGAAAAAAGGGGGGAGTAAGGGGACAAAACAGTTTAACACTTTGGGGCACTTTCATTAGGCTTTTTTTTTTAAATTAGTTTTAACCCGTTTTTTCCCCTACACTGGGTTTTTTGTTAAAAAGGGGTACCTAAAACGGGGAAGGTTAAGTCCCTTTAAAAAGAAGTTATTTTTGTAAAAAAAAAATCCCCAGCCCCTTTTAAAAAAAAAATGCTTAGAAAAAATTTTTTTGGGGAAAAAAGAAAACAAAATTTTAATAAAATAAAAAATCGGGCCAACCCACCACCCTTGGGGCGGGGGTTTTAAATTGGTTAATATAATATCTGTCTGGTTAAGTTTATCCGTTGGCCCCCCCCAGGGTTTGGGGTTGGGGGGGGGGAAAGTCTGAAAGTCCCTGTATTTTTTGGGGGGAAAATTAAATTCCTCCCTGATGGAACATTTTATTCAGATCCAAAATCCAATGCCCCTTAATTAAAATATTTCCGAGGTTTCCCCCCCTACCCTTTATGAAAATTACAACAGAAAAAGTAACAAAAAAAACGGGAACAACTTCTTTTTTTGGCCAAAATGATGACAGCCTAATACTAGAAAATTTTTGGAATTATGGGGTTAAAAACTTGTTTTTCTTCTCTCCATATTTTTTCCCCACTTTAAACCAAAGACACTGAAAAAAAAGGCAAGGAATTCTGAATCTCGGGGTTTTTGAATTGGGGGGCTTTAATTAAATACTTTTTATCCTTAAATAAATAATAAACAAAGGCAATTTTGAAATCAAATAAAAAATTTTTAAAAATAAAAAAGTTAGTTACAATTATTTATAAAAAATTTTTAAAAAATTTTTTTTGTATTTAATGCAACAATTAAAAATCCTATCCTTTTTCACAACTCCAAAATTTCTATTTTACATTCAAACCCCTTTTTTCCCGGGGATTTTTTGTTGAGCCCCCAAAAAGGGCCCTTTTCTGTCCCCCATGCCTTACCCTTACCGGGTTTGTCTTTTTTCCCCAAACAAAAAGGGGATTCATTTTCAAATCTCAAATCAGTTAAGGTTTTATTTTAAATTAATTTTTCTCCTTTTTCAACCACGAGTAAATTTTCGGGAAAAATTTTAAAAGTATGGCCAAGAACCCTTTTTTCCAAAATTTCCACAATAAAAGCCCTTTGCCAATTATTTTAACTTTTCCCCCTTTTTTTGCCGTTCCCCAAAAGGGTAAAACCCCCATTAAGTGGGGTTTTTACAAAAAGACACTTAAGGGCTCAATTTTTTTCCATTACTTGTTTTCCCATAATTTTCCTTTGGGTTTTTTTTCCAAAATGTTTAAAAAATTTTTTGGGGAAAAATACAAAAACTTTAAAAGAAAGCCATTTTAAAGAAGACATGGCATCCAACGTAGGGGGAAATAGGAAAGGAGAAACATTTTGCCTACCTGTTCCAATTAAAAAAACTAGGGAAAACCCAACCGAAACCCCATGTCAAAACGAATTAACAACATCCCATTACGGTGAAGGGGTCAAGGTTTTTTAAAAGTTTTATTTTTTTTAATGTTGAAAAACAGCCCCCTTTTTTTTTAGAACCCTTTTTTTCCTTTTTTTAGCCCCCTTTTTTTTTCCCAAAATAAAATTTTTTTTAACCACACCAACCTTATTTGCTTCAAATTTCCTTTTTTAAATGTCCGGGCTTTGCGCCAAAGAGTTTAAATACATAAAATTTAAACAACCCATTTTTCTTGACCCCCAAGTTAATCATTTATGTTTTCAGAATAAAAAAAAATAAAAACATTTTAAATATTGTTTCTAATTTCCCTTAAAAATTTCAACTACCAAAAAACCAATTGTTTTCAAAAAAAAAAATTCCCAAAAAAAACAATTTGGGAGCCCAAATACGGCTCTTTGCCCCCCTTGGGTTCTTCCCAAATTTGCAGGGGAAACAGTCTGATCTCCCTTTCGGCCAAAATGGGCCCCAAAATTCTCAAAATGGGGTAGGGGGAATTGCCCTGAGGATCCGGGTCTATAAAATATTGCAAAATTTAAAGTTAAAGACATTAAACCCATTACCAGCAGCTTAATTTAGGAAAAAGTTTCCAACCCCTTGTTGCATGGGGGTTAAACCCCTTTAGGGAACTAAAAAAGGTTTTTTTGCCGAGGTGGTAGTTACAAAAATTTAAAAAAAAACTAATTAAAGTATTAATCACTGGTTGAGGTAACACAAAGGGGAAAAGCAAATAGAAAAATTAAAAGAATAGAATACCTAGATTTGAAGTCAAAGCCCTTTTTTAAATTTCCAATTTTTTTTAAACGCAAGCGGGAAAAGGGGGTACCTGTGGGAAAAAAAAAAACAGCAAAATTCATTTTTTTTGGGAAAGGGACTTGGGAAATTTAAGTATTACCACTTGAAAATTATTTGTTAGACTAAAAAAAAATTACAAGACAGGTATGCTTCTACAAAGACCTTCATACCTTTCCTTACTTTAAAAAAGCTCAAAAAAAAAAAAGGGAAGATTTATAAAATCAATGCGTTTTGGAAGAAAGTCAAATAGTCAAAACCCCATCAACTCATGGAAAAATGGAAAAAAAACACAGATCAAAATCTAGCCCCTTTTTTTTTTTTTTCTAAACTCTGTTTTCCATCATTTTACCAAGGGAAAAAAAAAGAAAATAAAAAAAATTAGGCCAGGGGAAATCAATATCAAAATTTAGAAAATAGAATGCATTTTGTTTAAAGGTTGCTAATTATTAAAAACAAAGCCCAAATTGTTGGGAAATACAATTTAGTTATTTTAAATAACAAAAGATAAAGTACGACCAGATAAAGGGAAAAAAAAGAAAAGAATTTTTAGAAAAAAAATAAATAAAATTTTAAAAAAAAAGCTTTTTTGGCACTCTACAATTTATTTCAAATCACACCAAGTCAAGACCTGGTGAAATGAAATTTGAGGCCCCAAAGTCCCTGTCTCCCCCTTCCAAAAAAAACTAGAAACATCACTGCAAAATTGGAAAATTTTCCACTTGTGTTCATTCCATTAATATTCAATGACAGTCCTTTTAAACATCAAAAATTGGTAAAAACGCCCCAAAAAAAAATCAAAATTTTTTCTGAAAAAAACTAAAAAGTTTTCCCCCACAAAAAAATTTAGCCAATCAAAATTAAATTGAAAGGGGCCAAAAAATGAAACGATTTGTATATATAATTACCAAAAAGGGGAATGTTAAAAAGAACAAAAAGACTGGTTAACTTGGGATTTAAAAACCCTTGCAAAGCCAAAACAAATTAATAACATTGGAAAATTTTTCCTCAAATACGCATAATAATTTTTGTTCAAAAAATGAACTTTTGTGTGTTCCAAAATTTTTCTTAGTGGAAATAAGCATTAACAAAAAGGGATAAACAATGGTAGCAAAATGTTTTTAATCAAAACCTTTAAAAAACAAAAGAAAAAAATGTTTAAAATTTAATGGTTGAGGAAAGTGCTTAAACAATTTTCGAAAAGGGCCAGAAAGCAAAAGGGAAAGAAGTTGGAAAAGGGGGGTCAAAAAAGGGGAAACGGTTTTAAAATAAGAACAGAAACTTTTAAACAAAAATTAAAAAATTTTAAAAAAAAGCCCAAATTGAGTTTGGAATGTTAAAGGGCCTGGTACGGCCCCAGGCTTTTTAAAACCCCCCAACATTTTGGCCAAAAAGCCGCAAAAATTCCCAAAAGGGTTTACCCATTAAAAAGGTTTAAAAATTAATTTTAATCACATATTGGAATTTTCAATTTTTTGATTGCACAATCCCCCGTTTGGAAGTGGGTGGCCAGCTGTGGAAGACCGATATGATTTTGCCTTTTTTTTTCCCCCCAACCCCATTGTAAATTTTTAGATTTCCCCATAACTCCCAAAAGGGACTGCAACAATTTTTTCTATTTTTTTTTTAAATTTTGTTTGGGGATTTTTGGTTTTTCCGGATGGAATTTTTTTTTTTCCAAAACCATTTTTCCAACCCTTATTTTTTTCGTTTTCCAGCTTAATCCATCAAAATAAAGCTTTTAAACAAAAAATCCCTCTTGACTCTTTTTTATTCATTTTTTCCGTTGGAAAGGCCCCAACCTGCCTGAGGAAAAAACACTTTTCAATGCTGACCGAATTTTTAAACCACCACCATCAGTGCCATGCCAAAGCTCGGCATATTTCCGTTACCACCCCAAGAGGTATACCCTTTTTTGCTGCCATCCCACGTAACCACCGGTATTTACCCGGCCCCCTTGGCCTTTCCCCCTTTTGAGCCCCCAAAAGCTAATTTTTTCCCCAAAACATCCCAAAAAATTTTTTTGACTGCTGTCAATTTAAATAGTTAAACCTTTTGTTTTGAAGGATTGCATTTTTTCTGCTGCCATGGACCCTTTTTTTCCTAGAAAAATTTTAAGAGGTGCAGGAGAGCAGTTAATTAAAAAGATAGGTTTTGTAGATGCCATTTTTTCCGTTTCAGGAACTTTTTATTGGTGTTGTTTTTCTTTGAAAAGGCCCCCCGAACTTTTTTGTTCAAATTTTAAGGAAATCCCTCGAATGTTGGGGAAAAATGTAGATCCACTTGAAAGAACTGACTAATTTTCCCTTGTGGATTTTTTTCCCAGTGAGACCATAATTGTGCTTTTAAATTTTTTAAATTTTTTCATGGTAAAAACCCGATTATAAATTTTCGGTCCTTTATTTCTGAATAAGATGCCACGAATCTTGTTATTGATGTTCCCCCGTTGATTTTTCCAATTTTTATTTTCTAAAAATTTTTTTTCCCTTACTAAAAAAGACTAACAACAATCCTTGCTCCATTTTTTTAATGGTGATATTACCTAACATTTTTTAAAAACATAATAAAAAAGAGTTTAAAGAAACGATAAAAAAATTGATAGATTGGGAGAATCAGAATATTTGCTAAAAGACAGAAAAAAAACATGGAAAAAAGGGTGAGAAGACAGATACAAGATATTGAGTACATGATAAATTTTTTTTTTCCCCTTTACAGTTTGTTTTTTTGGGGGGCAGAAAGTGTTTGGGTTAAAAAAATTAAAATCCCCAAGGTCTAAGGGTGTACACAAAGGGTTTTTTTTTAAGCGTAAAACCCCTTAGGTGGAAAAAATTTTTTCAATTTGGGGTTGTTCCCCCAATAAGGATTTCAAAAAAATTTCCCCTGTTCTGCAATGTTGGACAGCAACTGTTTAGTCTTGATTTTATCACTTTCAGTTACATTCACCAGTATCTCTCATCTTTTGCTTGTTGAACAAGTGATATTTCAGTAAATTATGTCCTGTGCATTTCTGAAGATTGTTACTTGTTCACTTTGGTTGAACTTTTAATGTGTATCATCTTTGCACTGGCATGGATGCTCAGGTGAGGTGTACATTTTGGCTCTTCTGTTTCCTCATGATAAAATGCATAATTTCATTCTTTCCTTTTAAGAGCTGGAGTACAGGCTACATGAAGTGTACGGGGTATATGAAGGTCAAAAAGGTTCAAAAACAACAAAACTAGAACTTACCAGCTCACCAGACTTTGACTTGCCAAGCCTGCTACAAAGTAGGTCACATTTATTCCACGCTGCCCTTTCCCCTTTCTTCTGACATTCCACAAAAGTATTTAAAGCCCTGTAATGAAGAAACATGGTAGTAGTTGTTTTATGTGAAAATATTTGTTAATCTTCTCAGTCATCTACTGTGCTACTGGTATGAATGTTCATGTGCCTATACAAACTTCACTATCTTGCTGGTTTATCAATGCAACTGCTGATATCTTTTCGAGATATTATTTTTTCGCATTCAATATTTTTACATTTAATTTGTAGTCCATACATTGCTACTGCTTCTAGTGCACGGGACTGATTTTTATGTATGGATTAGCTTTCCCTATTACCTGTCCCTCGCCATCAGGCAAACCCACTCCGCTTCAGAGATTCTTGTAATTCCAAAGTAACTTTTTAGTCCAACCAACAGGTGTAGGGGTTGAAACCATTACCTCTGCATCAGCACATTAGATGTGGAAAAACAGGGCTTTTAAACCATTCAACTATGCTGACCCTTTTCCACGATATGATTTTACAGGGTTTTTTTTAATGACTGGCAGTGTTTGAAAATATTGCCGTCCAAGTTTTGTATTCACCTCTGAAAAGTTCATGCAACATAATAGGTAAATAAAAAACTAGGACGGAAATTTTTTTAAAAAAAAATTTTAAAAATACACCCTGAAAAATTTGAAGAGATACTAATCTTCTCGCTGTGCTAGCCCCTATGTTTACAAAAAGGGTTTTTTTAAAATTTTTTTCCCTTTTAGGGGTAACCTGGATAGCCAGGTAATTTTTTTTATCTGCTTGTATGCGACAGTATATATTAAACATCTTTTGAGGGTTAGAGAACAAACGAAAAAATTATTTTCAAAGGTAATAAATTGGGCATGCGGGCCCCCATCTTACTTTTACCATTGCAACCACGCATTGTAACAAGTCATTATGTTCTTATTACGAGGGTAAGTTAATAAGTCACAAATGGCTGTAGAAAAATAACTAAATATAATAAAACTGAAACCAGTTTATTTTATACATACATTGTCCCTTTATTTCTCAACTAATTCCACCAACATTGATGCATTTATCCCTTTGTTTTATCAGTCCCCCCAAAAGGGGGTTTTTTTAATTTTTTTTTTTTAAATTTGTTTTATTAACTTACCCTCAATGTATGAAATGTAGCATTAAACATACAATTCTGAACACTGAACATATACATAATATGGACAAAACATGTTACAAGACACACATACCAACCTAGATATATCAGATATCTACATGCATGCTGTTTCACAAATGCATACTCACACAGAGTAGATAACACACTGTCTTGTCAAAATTTACATTTGAAAATCTACCATCCCCAAAAAAACATACAATGATCATTTCTCAAGCTCCCTTTTGACTGTGCTAAGGTCTGCTTCTGCGATCTAAGGGGGGATATTAAAAAACACTGAAAGATTTTTTGTGTGTCCTGAAGATAGCCCTAAAAATAACCCCATAAATACATGCTAAATTACTCGATGAAAGAGAAAAAACAAATACCAGCAAAAATAACCAAGGGTTCAGCAAGAAAATAGTATCGGGGTCCTTCTGGGTTGCCGTCAAGGTACCTTTTTAATTGACGCATAATCAAAACAGGGTTCCCCCCTTGGAGTACCCCCGCGGTGATCAATTTAAGGAAAGGGCCAAAAAAAACATTGATTGCCCCTTTAAAACCCCAAAAAAAAGGGAAAACAAACAGCAAAAGCACCAAAAAATGTAAGATGACTACCCCATTAGGTAAAACCAAAAAATCTTATTCTGTCCCCAGAACGGGGGAAAAAAAATTCCCAAACCCCGTTAAAAAAACGTTGGGGAAAAGCCATTCACATTAGGCTGCAAAAGCGGGACATATCCAAACTGCCCAAAAATCAATTAGGAAACCCCGGTAAGGAGCAAAATAAAATTTGGCCCGTTGCTGGCATTTTATGGGACCATTAGTTATGACTTTTCAACAAAAGGAAAAAAAATAACCCTTACTAACCTAGCTATTTTACCTCTTTCTTATTGTATGGGGTTTTCCTTAGCCACTTTAGATTAAAATACAACAACACAATAAAAATTGGCTGGGAACATTTCTTTGGGTTTACTCTTGGCGGGTTCAAAGCAATTTGTAATGATATTTTGGGGGTTAAATCCCTTTCGGGTTTCATCAATAATGATTGTCGTTGAAAAAAATGGAAAATCTGAAAGTAAAAGCCCCCGGAAAACAAACAGCCAAAAAATCACTGATTTGTGGAAAGAACTTAAAAATTAAGGTTTGTCTTAAACATGGTTTTTCTTTTAATTCTTGCGAAATTTTGCTGTAAAAACAATATTCCCTCCAAATGCTTTCCAACGGTTTGGGAAAAATAATTTCCCCCCTTGTTCCAAAACGTCAAAATTTAAAAGGAGGTTAAAAGGGATTTTCCCCAAATATGGGCAGGGTGGTTTTAACCAGACTTCAGTTGTGTAAAAAGAAGAAAGCCCAAAAACAAGGAAAACCCAAGCAACATTTATAGTAAGGAACTAAAGGGGGGGTTAAAAGGGTCCCGGATGTCGTTTTTGGACAAGTTTTGGGTCCTTAAACGAAGTAAAGGGGCTAAAAAATGTTGGGAATAAAGGCCTGGGTCCAGGAAAAAAAGTCCCAAACCATGGGAAATTCCCCTGTAAGAAAAACAATACAAAACATATTTGGGTTTATAAGGGAAAACAGTATACCCTAAATCCTGGGCTTAAATTTGAAAAAATTCCCACCTAAAGGTTTTGTGCATAAAAAATTGATTGGAAGGCTATAAGGGGGTTCCAAAGAGGTTATCAGGGTGGGAAAAAAACATATTAAGATCCCCCAATAAAAGGTAGTGGGGTGAAACGTCCCCCTTTAAAAATTCAAAAAATAAGCTGTACGCGGGTGCGGGCGCGAACAACTATTATCTACTTCTTTATTTTAAAAGTTTTGCCGTTGTTCTGCGCCTTCGTCCCAAGGGCGCTCCCCAATCCGTGGGCTTTCAAAACCCCAATATTATATTTTCCTTCGACAAAACAAAAAATGCCTGCGAAACCCCTGTTTAGCCCTCGCCCACAAAGGCATTTTTTTGGTCTTAGGGTCTTTAAGGCCTGAAATTGGCTGCCCACCCCTTCGCCATTGTGGAAATTTTCCCCCAAAACATAAGGGTATAATCGTTGATTCAACTTCTAAAATTTGTCGGTGGGTTGCAATTGTGTCTAGTATTTTGGAAAAATTTTTTTCCTTTTTGAAATAGATTTTTGAAATGGTGGAAAATTTACTAGTAATGGGGGTCCTCCGAATTAAGGCTGCCAAAAAAAGGGGGGGCTGTCGAGGTTGCTTTTTCAAATCTGGTTGACCCCCCCCTAAAAATTCAAAGTCATACTCATTTCCCCGGTTCTAAGGTTTAACAATTAAAAAAGGAAAAAAATTTGTCAAATAATTTCAATCTTATTACAAATAGAGATAGTAGAATTTTAATATCTGGTCAGGGAAAAGAAAACCCCCGTAGGAAATCAACACCCGGTTGGAAGGGCGCAACAAAATGAAAGGAAGAAAAAATCAAACAAAGTTTAAAAAAAATCCGTTACAAGTTGGGCCAGTCTTTTAGGCAGGAAACCCGGTTCTCAACCCCAAAAGGGAAAAAAAACACTTTATATGCGGTGTCGGGACTTGGTTTAAGTGGCAAGCAAAACAAAATTGAAGTATTGGGGATCATTTTGGGACGTTTTTTGCTTTTGAATTGTAAACATCTTTGGGGGAAAGGTTGGTAGTACCCAAAAATACTTTTGGTGAATTAAAATGGGAAAATTCAGGGCGGCCCCTAAATGTGGTTTTAAGCGGGGCTGTTGTCAGGATTGAAAAGACATTGGGGGAACGGTGAAGGTTTGGGGGAGGGAAAACAGAAATGGGTAAAGTCAAAAGGGGAAAAAATTTTTAGAAAAAACACAAACGTTTTAATAAGATGGTGCTGAGGTGGTGCCCGTTAATGCCCCAAAGAACGGTTTTAAAAGGGGAAAATTCCATAGTAATCGACCCCAATTTTAAAAATTAGCCTTTTTGGAAAACCCTTTGTTGTCAAACCGGTGAAGACTCATGCCCCAAATAAAAGGGGTTTCCCTTTTTTTGAAGGCAGGTCTATCCCGTTGATTTTTTATAAAAAAACTGAAAAATTACTTCTACCCCTTAAGTTAATTTAAAGCAATTCATTCCAAAGGTTGTTATGGGGTTTTTTTTCAAACGGATTATAATACAATAATAAATTTGCCCCAGGATTCACCCCACAGATCTTGGCCCGGGACATCAATCCTGATAATTCCTCCATGCCCTTGTTAATATAATATATATATGGGTATTGGTGCCCCCTGTGTCATATTTAAAATGTCCAAGACAACCTTAACTTTACTACTTTAAAGTGTTTTCCCTAAGGGGAAAATTGGGGGGGCCCCTTTTCCCCTACGGGGCTTTTCCCCCTTTTTTTATTTTGCGTCAGGACAAGTATGTGTTCTCGGCAGAGTTGCCATTAATGGGGGATCATCCCCCCCTTTGGTTTGCCCCAGTGGGGGTTTCCCTCCTTATATGGGGGGTGGTTGGGGTTTTCCCCCTAAAATTTGGTTATTGGTAAAATTAGACTTTTAAATTTGTTTTGAATGAAAATGGAAATATTTGGGTATCAAGTAATTTTTGTACTTATTTATTTATTTTTTTTTAAAGGTCTTGGGAATTAAATTCTTCCATACTCCTACACTGGGGTTCTTTTCTTTCACCGCTTTAATAAAAAACAAGTTCCTCAAATAGAGTGGATTTGGGTAATGGTAACAGGGGAAATATTTAACCCCTAGTATATTTTATTTTAGGAGGAAAATACGTCATTAAAAAGAATTGTTGGGCATTTAAAAGAAATGGAATAAAGTGATTCCCGACCTTAAGTTTCCGGAAAGTTATTGAAAAGGGTTTTTGGGAAATTAAAAGGGGATAAATTCCGGAAAAAAACCCAAAATTAAATTTGTATTTTAGTTTTTTTTTAAGGGGCCTATCATCTTTTACTTTTTGTTTATTTTATTGATAAAACAAATAGTATAAAATCCAACTTATCAGGTAAATTATTGGTGTTTTTTAAGGGGATTTTGTACCAAAAAAATTTTTTCCCACTTCATGGCCTGGCGGATAAAAAAAAGGAATTACTTAAGATGATAAACCTAGAAAACCCCCTTTTTTTTCAAAAACGCCCGAAAGGACACAAAGAAACCCGATGGACAAATTTTGTCCCTAAATCTACTATAAAAAAATTTTTTTTAAATCTAAAAAGTTGTAAACCCATTTTCCCTTTAAAAGCAAAGAACATTTTATTAAATATTAGATAAATATAAAATTTAATTAATAGGGGGACAGGCAGAACGCTTTCACTGAAAATTTTAGGTGTATGGAAAATGTTCCCAACTGCCCAACCCAAAACAGTCGATTAACTCAAAAAAAACCCTAATGGGATGTTTGGAAAATCACCACACCCCATTGCCCCCCCATTTCCTTTTTTTTCCCCTAAAAACCCCCCTTTGGGAACATTTTGCGAAAACGCTTTTTTGAAGTAAAAATGGATCGAAGCGTTTATATTTGGGGGATTATAAAAAAGGGTTCCTTTTTTCAAAAACTTAAAAAAAAAGAAACAAATTCATTCCCAAAAATATTTGTTATGAAACCCCTTTTAATTTGTTTTGTAAACAATTAAAAAAAATTTTTTCTTCAAACAAAAATTCCCCCAAAAATCTACTTACAATCTAAATTGTGTTAAATTCATTTAAAACATTTTTTTAATTTTAAAAAAAATTTTATTCTAATTTGTTATTTTTAAAAGTTTTGGCAAAATTTAAAAAAATTATTAAAAACTGGACAGGCTTTAAAAATGTTTCATTGTTAATTTAGGAAGGATTCAACCCCGTTGTAAAGACCCCTTTTTCAAACGGCTTTGTGGGAGTGTTCCAAATCCCATTAACGAGGCGTTGGGGAGGCCATGTTAATATTTTTTTTTCAAAAACTACCTATGCACAGGGGGAAAACCTGCCTATGCGGGGGCTGTTTTCACCCGGGCACTTTTTTTTTTTTTTTGGAAAAAAGGGGGAAAAAACCTTAAAATGTTGCTACTGATTAAAGGGGGTTTTTCAACCCCCATGAAAAAGTCCCTTTACAAGGGGGGTTTGGCGGAGGAGCCCAAAAGGACAAAAGGGGCATGTCTTTCAACACATCTTTCTCATATCTCTGTCTCTCACACTAGCTTCGTTATCTATCTCTCTCCTCTCTCTTTTCAACCTGCTTCACATATAACAGGTTTTCCTGCACTTTATATGAGTAGCATGTCCTTGTTTATTTGTTAATTCATCAGGCCAGTCAGTCGAAAGCCTGATGATTTAATTGACTAATCAAGTCTCTCTGAGGCGACGCATATTACTGTCAGCTTGGACCGGAATGGTCAGGACATAAATAGTAGGAAATAGTAGGTCAGTAATGTAAACAAAGATGGATGCCTGTAAACAGTAAGTGTACAGAAACACAAGTTAACAATTCTTGAACTCGCTTGGGGACACAATTATTTGTATAGGGGATACCAATCTGGAAAATTATTCTTGATATTTAAACTGTCGTACTTCAGCTATGTATAAAGTATCCCTTTACTCATACTTCAGCTATGTATAAAGTATATGTTTATTCATACTTCAGCTATGTATAAACTCTCCCTTAATTCATGTTAATTGATTATTGATGATTTCAGGCAAACCAGTAAATATGTTCACTTTAAAAAAGAAATTTGACTTTTAGCAAAAATTCAAAACTGGGTCTTTGTGCTGAGATTATTAAATGACGAAAAAAATAATACATATTATACGAATTGATACTCTAAGCAACACACACGCACACACACAAAACTAAGTAACTAACAACAGCTGAGAACGTCAGCAAACAGTTGAAACAGAACGAACAGTGTTTCAGTGAAACACCTTTTGTTCAATTAATATTAATAATAATATGACTACTGTTGCTACAGCGTATTTTAAAATCAACATTCCCAATGACAAACGAACATGACCAATCTTCTTCAAACTTTAAATATATAGAATATAAATAATTTAAATTATAATTAAATTAAATAAAATAAAGAAAGCAAACAAAGCAAGCAAGCTGCTGTCACTGTCAGTAGTGTCAGTGTCACTGTCATTCACCCACCCACCACCGCTTGCAAATTCTTATACAGACGGATGATATCTCATTTTCCCTTCATTATGACATAGACTATGCGACCTCACAAACACAAGCCAATTGTACAAATGACAACATACTCACAATTTTATTTTCATCATTCACAAACTCATCAATATTTTCCTGGACCATACTCAAGTCGTCCGGATTCGCCATTTTCTTTCGCGCTGGGTAACTGTAAAATATAGGATTCCCGGGAAAAGGGCCGTTATTTATTTGTGGGATAAATCTAATGCGGGTTTGCCCGGAATGTTATGGTGTCGATACTTGAGTCAGCCAGACAACAAATGTATTCATTTCTCCTATAATATGGTGTAATTGAACTTTTAAATTTGTAGGTAACACAAAATATATATTATTATATATATCGTTCTCTAATACTAATAGTGTTGTGCAATTTTACTCATAACTTACATTCTTAAAGTTTTTTGTTTGTTTTTCATATCATTTTTACAGGACATCGGTGTCAACATCTGCACTGCTGTTATTGATGTCTTGGCAAGTTTGCGTTACGTAGTTTGCCATCGCTTTCTGAACGACCGGCTCCCATACCATCACGTTAAAACCCTGCGCGACACGGTCTGCTGCCAAATCGGTCGCAGCTGTGTTTCGAATGCAGGTAAACGGAATTACGAACCACGTCCGTAACGACTTGGCCACGGAGACGGCTTCTTATAGTTAGTAGTTGGGTTCCAAATGTTGCTGTATGTAGCCGAGGCGCGGTGTTGGGGTGAGCGCCCAACATTGCTTAAATACCTCAATGGCTCGTGAATACATAACCTATGCAGCAAAAGTCCAACTCCTGGCCTTCACGTGGCGGAACTGTTTAAACTAACACGAGAAGGGGCGACGGCGAGTCTCTGGCGCCGGAAAATAACCAGTATGCTCTAGATGTGTATGCTCGTACATGCATGCGCAGACAGGTGTGTGCGCGCGTACACATCTACACTCGAGTGAGACCACAGTCTGCTCTAGCAAAGAAAGGTGCTGAAGACGGAGGCAACCAGCCAAGAGGCGCACCACAGAAATCAGGATGCCACGCAATCACGCAAAATGGAATATGTCGACTACTGCTAATTGTTATGGTGCTCGCCCTGCTTTGGACCCCCAGGCAGGTGCAGTGCCGGGCCCTATGTCTCGAAAGGGTCCAACCCCAACTACTGGAGGTCCTTCTCAGATGTCCTGTGGAGCCAGGGGACATGAGAATAGGATGACTGGCCATACTAAACGAAGACTTAAAATAATGCACTGGAATGCAGAGGGAGTCAGCAACAAACAAACAGAATTAGAAAAAATCTTGGACCAAGAAAAAGTAAGCATATGTTGCTTGCAAGAAACTCACCTCAATGAAAATATAGCCTTCAAAATCAGAGGCTACCAGTGTTACCGATCTGACCGAAAGGACAGGCGAAAAGGTGGGATACTGACCCTTGTAAAAAATAACATCATGGCTTCCCAAATCAAAGTCTTTATGGAAGGGGCTGAGTATCAGACACTTAAACTTAAGACAGGTAATACAGACCTACATCTGATCAATTACTACTGTCCAAGTGACCGCCCACAGGCACTGGACACACTACCACTAAAAGAAAAAATGATTGTGTGTGGCGATTTCAACAGCCACTCGCAGAGCTGGGGCTATGATCACATGGACCAGAGAGGAGAGAGACTGGAAGACTGGCAGGATGAGAATAGATTCATCTTGATTAACAAGCCGTCCGACCCACATACTTTCTACTCGAGATCATGGCACTCTACAACTACACCTGACCTGTTTTTTTTCATTCACCAGACCTGGAGTGGAACATTACACGAATTGTTGGGAAACAACTTGGTGGCAGTGACCATCGGCCAGTCTTTCTAACCGTAGAAAATGAGCTTGTAAGTGAAAGCAGCACCCTCTCGAGGTGGAACTACAAGAAAGCAGACTGGGCAATGTACAAGCATCGCACCAGCATACTGGTTAGAAACCTGAACACTGAGAAAGACATACATTAAGTAGTTGAAGAGTTTGGGAAATGCATGCTACAGGCAGCGCGAGAAACAGTACCAAGAGAAGCCCGTAAACAATATAAACCCTACTGGAGTAGTGAACTGGAACAGTTGCATAATGATGTGGAAGTGTGTAGAAAGCAAGCAGAGGCCACACCCAGCCAAGAGCACCACAATACATTCCAGCATGCAAAAGCCAAATTTCAAAGGGCCAAGCTGCAGGCTAGACGGAAAAGCTGGCAGGAGAAAACGGAGTCTCTGAACTTTGAAAGAGACACAAGGAAATTGTGGAAGCTAATAAAACAGCTTAATGACGAGGGCACAGGGAGAAACTCAAAAATTGCGCTACATAAAGATGGAAAAATCTTAACAAGAAAACAAGCAGCTGACCATTTTGCGGACTCATTCGCACAAGATATAACAATATCAAAATTAGTCCAGAGAAACAACAGAGATTCGAGAGAAACGACAACCTACAGGACAGAATGAAATAGTACATGAGGTTCTGGAGGCACCATCACAATCAGCGATCTGGAGCTAGCCATATCAAAACTGAAATGAGAAAGTCACCAGGAGCTGATGGTATCTCCAATGAAATGATCAGGAACCTAGGAACAGAGGCCAAAACAAAGCTGTTGCAGATCTTCAATAACAGCTGGACCTTAGGCAGTGTTCCACAAGCCTGGAGAGAAGCAATCATGATACCCTCCTAAAATCAGGGAAAGATAGTTCCATTGCCTCTAGCTACAGACCAATTAGCCTCACCAGCTGTCTCTGCAAAACACTGGAGCGCATCATCAATCACAGACTGCAGTGGTACATTGAAAGGGATAAAACCCGGTGCAATGAAGTCGACCCTGTCGACTTTTAAGCGACTTTTTAAGTGCTATTCTACGGAAGATCAGACAACCTACCTCTCTCAAGAAATTGAGGATGCATTCCAAGAGAAGAAGCTGGTGCTTTCGGCATGGATAGATCTAAAGAAAGCCTTTGACAAAGTCTGGAAAGAAGGTCTGATGAAGAAACTGAGAAACTGCAAAGTCAATGGAAGAATGTACAAATGGGTGAAAGCATACTTGCACAACAGAAGAGCCCGAGTACAGATAGACGGACTCAAGAGCAAGAAAGTACTACTGCGTCACGGTGTTCCCCAGGGCGGAGTCTTGTCCCCCACACTTTTTCTAATCTTCATCAATGATCTTGTTGCTCACCTACCGCATTGAAATTAAAGCGGCAATGTACGCCGATGACCTGGTTCTATGGAGCACAAATGAATATGCATCAGTGGCCACCAGATTGCTACAAAGAGCTGTAGATACATTTGCTGCATGGGCAAATAGATGGTGTGTCAGCATAAACACTGACAAGTGCAGCACCACCCTATTTACCCTCTCTCCAAAACAAAAGGCAGGGATCATCCAGATAAATGGAATACCCCTAATAGATGATAAAGAACCAACATACCTTGGAGTAACATTTGATGGCAGGCTGACATGGAGAAAGCACATCAACAAATCAGTAGCTAAAGCCAGAAGGAAAATAGCCATTCTGAGAAAGCTAAGTGGAACCACATGGAGAGCCAGTACGAAAATACTTAGCAAAGTTTACCAACAGAGCATACGACCACACCTGGAATATGGGTCAACTGCGTGGTGTTCAGCATCAAAAACCACACTACAAGAGCTGGACAAGGTGCAAAATCAAGCACTTAGAGTCACCACAGGAGGGATAAGATCAACCCCTATAGTGGAAATGGAGAAGATGGGGAGGACACAGGCACTGAGTGAGCGCAGAGATACGAAAACGCTAATACAAGCAGAAAAGTTCTTCAGCTTGCCAGGCCACCCTATGAAGAACAGATTTGAAAACCTAGCTATGGGGCGGTTGAAAAGAAGTATCCACCAGGCCAAACGACTCTGCAGAGAAACCACTGATCTGCCCACAGTTGGTATCCCCCTAACAACTATTCCAGAGCGAACTCCATGGAGGGATGAGCATAGACTATCATTACAAATCCAGACAAAAGTGAGAGGAATATTTGACAAGGAAGAACAGAACAGTGTGCAGCGCAAAACAGCCACTCTCAGCTTCCTTGATGAAGAATACCCACAGGACCTCTGGATCCGAGTCTACACAGATGGGTCGGCACAGAATGCTGTTCGAAATGGAGGAGCGGGAGTGTACATAGAATACCCAAATAATACTAGGGACACAGCCAGAGTACCGATAGGAAAGTACTGCCATAACTATGATGCCGAAATTGAGGCAATCAAGATAGCAACAGAGAAATTACTAAATAACAGCAATGGTACACAACCTGTGGTGCTACTAACAGATGCAAAATCAGTACTCGAGGCGCTCCTCTCTGGGAAATTGCCAGTACTAAGGACACTACTTTCTGAACTTAGCAGTCAGCATAAAGTCACCATACAGTGGATACCATCCCACTGTGGAGTACCCGGAAACGACAGAGCTGATCAATTGGCTAAGGAAGGAGCCAAAGAAGAACAGCCTGATGTGCCCATTACATACCACCAAAAGAAAAGAATGATCAAATCAGTCAGAAAGCCACCAAAACCTGCTCAAGATGACTACCACGTTATGGACAGACCAGAACAAGTCATTATTCTGCGCCTCAGAACAGGACACAATAGATTACGCAACCACATGTATACAAAATTCAAGATTGGTGAAACAGCCATGTGCACATGTGGATTGGCGTCGCAGACAGCAGAGCACATACTCCAAGACTGCCCAAAATATAACATATCTAGGCAAACCTTCTGGCCTAGAGAGACGACAATGGAAGATAAACTCTATGGACCACTGTGTGAACTGAAAAAAAAACAGTTCAATTCATGCAAGAGACGACATTGCAGATATAGACATATTTCAAGCGAACGAAAGAAGAAGAAGAAGAAGTTAGTAGCATATACGTTAAAAAAAATGCTGGGATTGACTGCTTTTTTTAAGCAGTCAATCCCAGCATTTTTGACTATTTGTGATTTCTTAGCAACTTTACGTTCAGTAGTTTGCCAATGCTTTCTCAACGGACCGACACTCATACCATTTTATGAAAATGGCCGTCTACTATAATATCGTGTTTCGAACGGGATTACGAGATTAAGAACGAGATTACGAATTGCACACTTTCGCCACAGAGCACGCTTCATTGGCCTTACATTCTTAGCATAATTTATATTCACATATGTAAACAAGAATTCAAAGAGTATGCTTAGCGAAGGTGGAGAAAGGAATGTTTCGTGTGGAATGGCTCTCGTCGCTTCAGAGGTCACAGATTGTGAGAATTGTATGGATATTTTGCCTTGGCCATGCGGGGGTACGGGGGAATGAACAGGCTGATAGGCTAGCAGGGAATGCACCTCTTGGTGGTATTTTGCTTATGGAAAAGGGGGAGGTGGTAGTGCGCTTGTGGGACCATGTGGAGAAGGCGGAGGAACAGACTGAGAACCCATATGAGGAAAGAATGAGATTGCGGGGGATCGGCAGGGGTTCTGGAAGAATATCAAAACTGAGAGGGAAGACCAGGAGAACTTTTAATCAGATAGCGGTGGGAACGATTAGTAGTATGACTCTTCGCTGGCTGTTGAACGAGGGGACGGAGCACGTATGGGAATGTCCTGAGTGCAGTGACGTCGGCTCTTAACTCAACTCAACTCAACATATGTAAACAAGAATCTCATGTATAAGATGTCACCTGTATTTTCCAAGAATAACATGATTATATGTATACTACACAAAGCCCTTCATCTCTTGGGTAGTGAGATCAGACACTTAGCTTTATCGGATAAGTGCGAAAAACAGGAGGTTTAGTGTGCAAGATACGAACGTTAAAAATCTCACGACAGTTGAAAATCGCAAAGAACAGGCCTTAAGGCTGTTTCCCTGGCAACATTGCTATGAAAGAAAACCTACCTACGGGCAGATAGAGCCGGTCACCTTGGATGGAATCTGTCTAGAGGAAGGAAACTTGACACACATGCATGCCGAAGTCAGACATACTAACCTTTGAGGTGAGTAACTAGATGTGGTGAAGGCCCTCTGAGAGAATGTGATTAATGCAGAAGAACAGGTAGACTATCATGGTCTAGAGAGATTGATTGATTGATTGATTTAGGAATCGACATCACAGCATTCGGGGCGTTCCCATAAGTGCTCCGTCCCCATCCTCAGCAGCCAGCAAAGAGTTCCAACACCATAGTACCAGTAGCAATCTGATTATATGTCCGTCTCGCCTTTCCTCTGAGCGTTGAGCGTCGGCCAGATCCCCTCGTCACTCCTCGCTGTCTCATTCTTGCCAGACCATGGTAATCCATTTGCTCCTCCGAGGTGTGCACGTACTCCCACAAGGCCGCAACCACGTCTGCCTTGTCATGTATCAATACTCCACCAAGTTCTGCAGAGCCAGCCAGCCTGTCCGCCTGTTCATTTCCCAGCACACCGGCATGCCCCGGAGAAAAGATCCAGGCGATGCTTGTCACCCGATGACCTCCGAAGCCACTAAGTGCATAAAAGTTGATGGAAATTATGTTGAGAAATAAAGGGACAATGTATGTATACAAATAAACTGGTTTCAAGTTGTTATCATATTTAGTTATTTTTCTACAACCATTTGTGTCTTACTTATTAACGTACCTTCGTACGTAATGTTAATACATGTGTCATGTTTATGTTGATTGCGTGTCCTTCACAGAACGTTGCATTCACGACCAGCTCTACTGCCTGTTTGTCATTTTCTAAGCAATTTTAATTTTGCGTTCAGCAGTATGTCATTGCTCCCTGGAAGATAAATCAACGTTTAAGAAGTCCAGCGAACCTACTACAGATGTTTATAAAGCATGCCAACAAAATAGATACAGAGACAAGAAGTCGACACAGCAGATGACAAATATATGAAAAGTTTCAATAATAAGAATGTAAAGGACACGTTTCTGCGCCTTGAGGTTTATTGGATATATGGTGCTAGTGTGATGTTGTTTTTTTTTTTTATAGACGAGCCGGCTACTCCATAGGTGATATGTTCAATATCACACCTGCCTTCATTTACTCTTTGAGACATTTCTTACTACCAATTTTAAGATGATTCGACCAGGAGCCCAAGCCAATTTTCTTTTAAAATGTGCCTCGGTGGGATTCGAACACAATGCCATCGGGCAGGCAGGCAAGCCTCTACCCTTCCATCTCACTTCCTAAACTAGAGGTCGGCGTGGTTTATCACGCTTAAACTTTTCCTTCTGACCGTTGCGTAGTGGGTTCGTTCCAAACGCCCATCAATTAGATGTAAACGTCGACTTCTCTGCCTTGGCTTGGGCAAGTAAATTACAAGTACCTTAAAGTGGAAGCGGGTTTACCTGATGGTTATAGGGAAAGATGGCCCTTAGCCAAATCAGTACAGTGTACTCACTAATGTAGCATCCACTAGTAGTTGTATCACTATGTGGACTACGATTGAGTTAAAAGCGAGTAAATGCCAAAAAAAATGAGGTGGGGAGTGGGAGACGTCCTAATTATGTTGCCACATACATAAAACATTTTGTGCAGTTCAAATGGCATTAACTTTCACATCACCTTGAAGTCCATGTTTACTCTGTACGGTGACTCCGTACTTAAACTTTTCGGTTGCAAACAACCCATCATGTGTAATGAACCAGATCTTAATAAATGTGTCATATCTGATTGTACTTCTTAAGTTAAGTCAGGGTACGCCAAAGAAATGTGACAAGGTATTTGTTTTTTGACTCAGGAACCACATCTCCAAGCTTGGAAGCAATGGAGATTTGGTTCCTGAGACGAATGTTGCGAATACCTTGGACTGACAGAGTAACTAACAACGATTATCTGGAAGAGACTAATGAAAGCAAAACACTATATATAAATTATATGCAACTATAAGAAAGAGATAAATCAGTACCCTCATTGGACAATAATCATCTTCACATTAATATCCTGTTAATGGGATTATTAATTTTAGCCGGTGATGGACCCTAATATATATATATATATATATATATATATTCTCTCTGACGTTGAACCGGGTAGGGGTAATTGAATCGGTAAAAAGAGAGAAATAGCATTCTTTCGTCAAATAATGTGAAGAGAGGCATTGGAAAACATCGTGACAACTGGAAAGATCAGTGGTAAAAGAGACAGAGGCAGACAGGGGAAATGATGCTGGGATTGGACAGTGGCATGGAGGAATATCTTCCACAGAGTTGATACAGAATACCAACCACCGAGATCTGTGGAGAAACATGAACCTCCACGCCAGTTTTCAAAGCACCTTATTGTGATTAGATTTGCTTTCTACGATGTGTGTATATTTTGACCCCTGGGAAAGTAATGCCGTCCTGGTTTTGATGTTATTGTTTCTTTTTTTTTTGTGGTACCCGTCGAAGAAGTTCTGTGACCTTTTTGAATTGAGAGTTAAATTGAATAAAATCAATCAATCTCCTTCCGCACAAATAGGTTAATGAGAAGGAGCGTGAGTTTAGATATTAAATTAAATTAAGCACTTCACAGGTTTAACTCTTTGTTTTAAGTGATGTTTGGTGACATGTGCGATTGTATGTGTGTGGAATTTGACACCACAGTTTATTTCTACATGTTGAATGCGGTCATCATCATCATGCATCATGCCTATATGCGTGGGCGGTTATGTTTCGCCATCTCACACGATCACCAGAGTCGTGGATTGAATGCGGTGCGTTTGCCTGAATATACATAAGTACGGAACCCTTCTTTTGATACTTGACTCATAAGGGGAAAAAAGTAATACTGTAATCTACCATGCATGTCGTAAGAGGCGACTAAGTCGGGTTGGCGTAAGACTGGAAAGAGGGTTGGCATAAGACTGGTTACCTAGTCCTAAAAATACTTAGCTGCAAAACTCACCAAATTTTAAACAAGTCTGCGAAATACTTGGCGTGAGTTTGTTGAGAGCCTATGCTCCACTTGGACGTGAGAGACAAACGAATAAGATGTGGGCCGCGGTAGCCAGTAGCTAATGAATTTGCCTGCCAGCCCGGTGGTCATGGGTGATTGAGGAGGATGTTTTAAAAATGACCTGAGTTCCCAGGTCGACCTACGTAAAACTGGTACCATGACTTGTCCTGGAAATTAAATACGGTCGACTTGTTATTGACCACATAACCCATTGAGTGCCGATTGTTGTATACAAATATTGCGCAGCTAGCGGTATGTGCCCAGTACGCCACAACGAGTGCAACTGGGTCATTTTCTATACTCTATGAACCCCTTTAAACTAAAAACGTTTCGCTCGCCTTTTCAACGCTTTTACACCAAGAAAACGGCATTCAAAGGCTCACACACATGCATACACGTGCACACACACACACACACAAACTCCCTCCCTCCCTCACACACACACACACACACACTGACACACACACACGCGCGCGCGCGCGCGCGCGTACTCATGTTATCATCGACCAAAATAAAAAAAAAAAAACCTCCCGTTTATTTGTCCAAATTATTTCTATGGCTTCCGTTCCTGGGAGGAAATTAATACTGTTCTACGAGAAAACAAGCCTGGCTGTCATTACTGCCTATAATACCTTGCTGTGTAAGAGTAAGACAGGCGTTTTGGACCTACCGAAGACAAGAACCCGAGTTTCCCAAGTAGGGGACGGCGTTCTAGCTACTGGGCCAAAAACCAGCTCAACCAAACACCCGGCTCAACCACACGCCCAGATCAACCACACACCCAGGTCAACCAAACACCCAGCTCAACCAAACACCCAGCTTAACCAAACACCCAGCTCAACCACACACCCAGGTTAACCAAACACCTAGCTCAACCAAACTCCCAGCTCAACCAATCACCCAGCTCAACCACACACCCAGGTCAACCAAACACACAGCTCAGCCCTGTTCTTAATTTGCCATCAAAAGAAAGCCGAGTCAACAAACGAAGACGAGAGTAGAAGTTCATTTAGATGTCATCATTATGCGCCATGCCGATAAGCATGGGCGGACATGTTTCGTCATCTCACGCGATTAGCAGAGTCGTGGATCATTTAGATAAGGTACACAGTAAAAGCCGGCTTCCTGACCTAGAGATTAGCAACTTTTCTCCGTAATCTCGTATACTCTCGTAAGTAACGTGACGATGGTGAGAACCAGCAGTGGTTCGAATCGCGTCGGTAACTTACGGGGTATGTGAGCCGGCCGCTCAGAAAGCAATGGCAAACTACTGAGCGTAATCTTGCCAAGAAATCAACAATTAGCTGAAAGATGCTGATGTTGACAGCGATGTCCCGCAAAGGATATGCAAACATTTTTAAACACAGTAAAAACTGTCAATATTACAATTTAGCAGGGAAGATATCTGTATTCTCTGGGAAAGCCCCTTGTTTTGAGTATCATGTAACAAATGAAGTTGTGAGCGTTGAATTGTCCCGTGTATCGTTGGTTTCTGAAACATCTGATTTCTCCTTTCATAGTCACCCAACCTTGGTACAATGTGTTTCTCTCGCTGGGTTTTGGTTGGATGGCTGGTGAATCTTCTAAAGACCGAATTTTAACTCATCAAGTTCGTTGCACGGGCATTCAGGCCACATGAGGCCCTAAAACGGATGTATGTCTATCTAAGTGAGGTTAGTGTACAAACTGCGCTCCCAAATCTGGTACTTATGTACCAGCGTCACAGGAACTGTGTTGCGAGGCAATCCTTTCCCCCTCCAAGCTCAGAAACCAGCGGGGTGTGTAAGACCAGTGCTGAAATGTTACATCTTGAGAGAAACACGATGTTACCAGGTCATGATTCAGCACAGCACATACCGACTGCTCGGTAAAGGGTCAAGGTTGGCAATGTGTCATCCATGTGTTGTAGGTATCTCATTGTCAACACACTCCAACTCAATGTCCAGGGGCAGTAGGTCAGTATATAAAACATACACTCTGTGGATGGTGTGATTCACTGGGCTGGTCACTTAACTCGCATGCCAGGCTCAAGGTGATGCAGGCGAAGGTATACCGCAGAGTAGCTGCAGACACAGATCACCTGTTGCATGAGGCGCTGGACGCAGTTAAGGGTCAGCGACTGATAAGAGCGAAATCACGGATGGCTCAGGCGGATGATACGATTAGACAGGTGTGCATCTTGGAGAACATTAGGCGAGGAGAGGAGTGGGTCAGAGTGCCAGCGGAGCAGTCAGACTTGTGCAGTTATAATCACATTGAGCCGGGAGTGCAGGGAGTGACCAGCAGGGGCCACGGAAGTGGAAATCCAGCAACTAATTCAGGATAATGCTCGCCCGGCTGATGTGATTATATACACAGATGGTTCGGTGTTGAGAGGCAGGAGAAATGCCTGGGGGTTCTTAGCAAAAACTAATGGTCGACGTTTGGTGCAGGAGAGCCTGGCATATGATGCCACAACATCTATCTTAAGAATGGAGATGGAGGCGGTCAGTGCAGCTTTCCGCTGGATGGAGAATACTACACACACACACACACACACACACACACACACACACACACACACACACACACACACATCGTGATTGTAACTGACTCAGAAAGCATGCTGAGTAGGGTGCGGACAGGCAAGTTTCGTGCAGAGTGGCTTGCTTTGCTTCGGAAGTCACGGGTGGCAAGCATCGTCTGTATCTTTTCTTCTGGGCATGCTGGTGTGCTGGGGAATGAACAGGTGGACAGATTGGCTGGCTCTGCAAAACTTGGTGGAGTATTGATGCATGATAAGGCAGACGTGATTACGGCCTTGTGGGAGCACGTGTACACCTCGGAGTAGCAAATGGATGACCATACTCTGGCAAGAATGCGACAGCGAGGGGTGACGAGGGGATCTGGCCGACGATCGACGCTCAGAGGAAAGGCGAGACGGACACATAATCATATTGCTATTAGTACTATTAGTGTTGGAACTCTTCGCTGGCTTCTGGGGATGGGGACGGAGCGCTTATGGGAATGCCCCGAATGCTGCGATGTCGGTTCCTAAATCAATCAATCAATCAATCAACTCGCATGCCAGATCACAGGCTCAATAAACGAATTTTTTTACGGCGAGTTGCGTTGTGGTAAACGCTCCCAAGGCGGCCAGAGCAAACGCTTTAAAGACACTCTGAAAGTCTCACTGAATGCTTTTGGAATTCATCATGACATCTGGGAGGCTGCAGCCAGAGACTGAAATTCGTGGCGTGCATCATTACGCAAGGGTGCAGCCACGTGTTAGGCAACCAGGACTGCAAGAGCTGTGAAGAAAAGGCAGGACAGAAAAACCACTGCAGGAGATCCTCCTCCAGAAACGTCAAGCATTCTTTGTCCACGTTGTCAAAGAACATTTCGAGACAAAATAGGCCTTATCAGCCATCTTAGAACCCACGACTCCATACTTTCAACCCCACTGGATGAAATTAATGGCCATCATCAGTCTTGATGGACAAACAACAACAACAGCAACAACAACAACAACAACAACACACACACACACACACACACACGCACACACACACACACATATATATATATATATATATATATATATATATATATATATATATATATATATTGGCATATTCTAATTACAGGATATCGCTGTCAACAGCAGCATTTTACTGCTGTTGTTGATGTCATTGTAAGTTTACGTTAAGTAGTTTGCCATTACTTTCTGAACGACCGGCTCCCATATCAACACGTTAAAACCCAGCGCAACGCGATCTGCTGCCAAATCGGTCGCAGCTGTGTTTCGAATGCGGGTAAGCGGGTTTACGAATCGCGTCCACAAGACCTTAGCCACGGAGAACACGTGTGGTTAATATAGGGTGTATCTTTTAATGCCTGTGCATTGTTTGAAAATATTACCGGTCCAAGTGTTGTATTCACCATCTGTAAAGTTCATGCAACATAATAGGTAAAAGGAAAACTCGGACCGGCATTACTTTCAAACACTGCAAAGTCATTAAAAATACACTGTATCACACCGATCAACTTTACTAAGTTAGTTGTATGTCCTTCACGGGAAGTCGCATTCAATCCCAGCATTTTTAGACTGTTTGTGATTTTATAGGCAAGTGTAAGTTCAGCAGTTTGCCACTGCGTTCTGAACACCACAAGCTCATACCATTGTATGAAACCAGCGCAAGGCGGTCAACTCCTTTGCTAACCAGAACTAAAATATAGCTAGCTGTAAAGAAATGCGATCTTATCGATTTCATATCTTTGACGAGACGAGAAATATAGTCACCAACGTCTGAAAATCAAAGATTACTCAGGCAGATTTTTTTTTTTTTCTTTTTTTTTTTTTTTTTTTTTGCATATCCTTTACAGGACATCGCTGTCACCACCAGCATCTTTCAGCTGTATGTTGATTTCTTGGCAAGATTACGCTCAGTAGTTTGCCATTGCTTTCTGAGCGGCCGGCTCACATACCCCGTAAGTTACCGATGCGATTCGAACCACTGCTGATTCTCACCGTCATCACGTTACCGACGAGAGTAGGCTATACGAGATTACGGAGAAACGTCATAACCTCTAAGCCACGAAGCCGGCACTCAGGCAGATACAACTAATAAATAGCCATGTACTTGGGATGGGTTCGGAACGGTGAGTTACAATAGACAGACACATGCGAAGATAATGCAAGTGTGTAAATGCGCATTTTCAAGTTAATACATTGGTCGGTTTCTAGAATGGTGGTTACTGTCGTTGCTAAACGAAACAGTGGTCTCGGTTTCAATCCCCGGATGTGCCAGGTTTTTTTTTCCCCAGCCTCCTACAATGAATAATCATCATCCAGTGGCTTGTCAACTGCAGAACTTAGTCCCATAAAAGTCTTTTTAATGTCTCTCTATCAGAAGCCAGATGTCCTGTCTCTCTATCGGAAACCAGATGTCCTGCTTGTCTATCATAAGCCAGATGTCCTGCCTCGGTTGCGGCATGTGTAAATTATTTATCCCATCTTGAATCAGTGTACATTGTGGTCTTCGTCTTCTCCGCTTCCCTGGAATTACCACACTCGGTTCTTTTCTTTTCCAAACAACCATGTCGTGAATATTTAATTTCCCCCAATTTTATTTGCTTGGTAAGCAATATTTCTCAACATTGAGTTCTTGCTGGATCGATGTGCTTGTTTCCCCATCTCCCCTCCCCCAGGAATTATCAACACACTCTGTAACAATTATATTAAAAGGCGCATGCAAGCTTTGGGGCTGACTTGTAACATGTACAAGTTTCTCACCCGTATGTTGCCAGCCAGAAATATGCACAACATGGATATTGAAATATGTTCAAAATTTTCTAGGAATTGCCTGTGAAGACATAAAAACAAAAAAACGTCTCAAAAGAGAACTGGCTACCTCACATCTGTATGAAAAAACTTAAGAGTGTGAAAGCGTAACTCTTCAGAGTTCAGCGACAGTATTTGCCATTACCTTCACCATTGTCACTCACTGTTGTTACAATAAACTCCCAGCATTTCTCGCTGATTGTTACTGTATAGTGCTCTCGCCATATACTGCAGCAATAGTGACAAGGACATGGGCGTATGATACAGATAAAGCGTTGACAGGTATAAAGGTAAATGAACCGACTTCATTGCACCGGGTTGGATCTCATATGGCTCAGCTTCTTTCCGCAGATTGATCTGCCAAAAGTGTCGAAAAGAGCACGGACTCGATAGCTTCAGCCACAACCCCAGGACCTATTACCTACATTCATACCACCCAACCAACCAACCAACCAACCAACCAACCAACCAACCAACATACCTACCTACCTACCTACCTACCTGTCTGAATGCCTACCTACGTACCTATGTACCTACCTACCTACCTATCTACCTAGCTACCTACCTACGTACCTACCTACCTACATACTATCTGCCTGCCTGCCTGCCTACCTACCTACCTACCTACCTACCCGCCTACCCAGCTCATCTTTCTGTCTGTCAGTCCGTCCATCCGTTCATCCGTCTGTCTGTCTATCAATCCATCCGTCAGTATGTCTTTCCTTCAACATATCTTTCATTAGACGAATAGAAAAATTAATAGTTCTCTCGCACGTCTATCAGCAAAGAGCGATTCCGTGTAACGATAAAGCAAACGGGATAACTCTAGTCTCGTCTGGGATCTAGTAGAACAAACAAGAAATTGAACATTTCTATATTTCTGAAAGTTTTTATTTTCGCCAAAGGTCCCAGACATTTTTATATTTTCCCATTACATCTATTCCGATTGATGGCGATGTGACACAGATGGAAAAAAAAAGAAGAAGTTCCTTTGCCATAAACCCTTTTATTAGAATGAGCCTTCTGTTTATTCTTTTGCTGTTTAAGTCCCATTGGCAGCAGAGGTCCTCATCCAACTAACTTCAAGCTGTCCTATCCTTAGCTATCCTATACAGCACCGTTATGTCTTCCACATATTATTGATTTCTGTCAACTTCTCTTCTTCGTGTCGGTTTTGCCATGCAGGCCGTTATAGCGATACTATTCTCGAGTTTTCTCAATGTATGCGATATCAAGCTCCCGCGTCTTTTCTTCACCGCTTGGTTCACAGGGTCTAGTTCTCTACATGAGCTCTACATTGGTGGTTCTGTCAAATATTTTGAATGCTTCTATTCTGCGCAGGCGACATTTAATATTAGGGACGTTCATTTAAAACCCGTTCCAATGGCTTTATTACAAAAGCATGTAAGAAACATTAACAGGTGTCGTAGAATTAAACAAAGCATTCATTTTGAATGAATTATGCGCCATGGGTTGGTCAGAAGAAGTCGCCGTAGGCATTCAGGCAAGCATCCCATTGCTTAGGTAGGCGGCGAATGCCGTCCGCTAAAAGGATTGTGGTTGCTCACTTAACCAAGTGTTTACCGCGTTCATTACGTCTGCATCTGGTTGAAATCATTGCCCCTTGAGAGTTTTTTTTAGAGGTCCGAACAAATGAAAATCACATGGTGACAAATCAGGACGATAGGCTGGATGTTGCAGAGTTTCCCACTTCTTCCTTGCTAATGCTTCCTGCACAATCTTTGCGACATGCGGACGAGCATTATCGTGCAACAAAATCACACCGCGAGAAAGCTTGCCGGGTTGTTTATTCTTAATGACTTTTTGCAGCTTGTCTAGTGTTTGCAAGTAATGGGCAGAGTTGATGTTGCCACCAGGTTCTTTAAAGTCGGCCAACAATAACCCTTCATGGTAAAAAAATTCGCTGAGCATAACCTTACCAGCGGAAACCGGTAACATTAATTTTTTTTTGGCTTTTGGTGATCCAGCATGCTTCCATTGCATGCTTTCTCTTTTGCTGCTCGGCTCAAAGTGGTGACACCATGATCCATCGCCTGCCACTATGCGGAAGAGAAATGCATCGCCCTCCACTCTGCAACGCAGCAAGTGGTTCAAACACAACCCCATGCGTTCCTCTTTTTGGTGCTCGGTCAACATCCGTGGTGCCCACTGTGAACACACCTTCCGATATTGGCAGTTTCTTATGAACGATCTTTTGAATTGTCCCAATTGACACACCAAATTATTTTGCCATCGAACGTATGCTTCGACAACGGTTCATCTGTACTGCTGCATCAATTTTGACGATGGTTTTTTCTGTTGCAACAATATGCGCTTGACCCGGCTGTCGAAGATCTGTCGTGAACTGACGTCCTTTCCGAAACATTCGTGCCCAGTCTGTCACTGTTGTCTTCGACACACATTTGTTACCGTACGCTGCCTGCATTCTTCGATGAATGTCCACTGGCCGACATCCTTCAAATGAAAGAAACTAAATCACCGCTCTTTGAGCTTCTTTGGACAGGTTTTGGATCAACCCGGCCATTTTCTCAACGGTCAGAAACAGAACCTATGCATCATGGGACGATAAGCACGTGCTCTTTCATTCATTGGTCAGTACTTATCACATGACTATGACATGATCATGTTTAACGTACGCAATTAAGCGCGGTACGGCACGAACAGATTTCAAATGAACGCCCCTTATAGTACTTATACATGTTTGTATATTATTTATAATCGTTTTAGTCGTTGTCGATGTTTCTGATCCATAGACTAGTACTTACTTAACATTAGAACTGGAGGTTGGCATGACCGAATGGATAAGAACGCGCATTCGTAAACGCTCAGTGTGCTGATGCCGAGTTAATGGGTTCAACCCCTACACCGGACAGTTGGACTGAGATGTTGACTTCTTGTCCTTGAGTAAAATTAAATTACGTAAATTACGTAAATTACAAGTACCTCTGAAGTCGGAGTCGGCACGCCTGATGGCGAAGGACACTGGTAATAGGGAAAGCTAATCTACACGCAAAATTCAACCTAGTCATACTAGAATTAGTGTGTATTGATTAAGCTTGAGTTAAAAGCGAGGGAGCGCAAAAATGTTAAACTGAATATTCTAAATTTGACTTCCATAAACTACTTAGTGCTATAAAGCTTCACATGCTTTTTGTATTCTTATCAATCAATCAATCAATCATGTGCCATGCCGGAAAGCGTGGGCGGTCATGACTCGCCATTTCACTCGATCACCAGTGTCGTGGATCAGCTCAGTGTTCCTGTCTCGTCCATGCCATGTGGCCAAGCCATCCAGGTATTTTCCTCTCCGTCTTCCTCTTGGTCTGTTCCCTTCGATCTTGCCAGTTGTCACCAAGTTCTCCAATTCATTTCTTCTCATAACATGTCCAAAAATTTTTGACTGTCTACGTCTAATTTCTCTAATCAGTTTACGATGTTCATTTGTCTCCTGTAGTACTTGGTCATTGATTTTTCTGTCTGTCCATGGTATTCGTTGCATTCTCCTCAGAAACCAAATTTCTGCAGCCATCAGATGTTTTTCAGCTTGACTGCTCATTGTCCAAGTTTCACATCCATACAAAAGAACAGGCTCTATGTATCCCCTCAACACTCTTTTTCTCGTTTCAATTGACATCTTTTTATTGGTCAGAATGTTTTTCATCTTGCTAAAGGCTACTTTCGCCATGGTGATTCTTGTTCTAATCTCTTCAAGGCATCTCCCATCAGCTGTTATGACTGTTCCAAGATAATTGTACCGATTCACTTGTTGAAGAATATTTCCATTTACTTGTATATTACATTGTGGCACTTCTTTCTTCCTAGTGACGACCATAACCTGAGTCTTTTTACAATTTAATTCTAACCCCAGTTGCACACTGTGTACAACAACCGCATCTACTAATTGTTGCAGGTCCTGCGCATTGTCTACAATTAATACTGTATCATCTGCATATCTAATGTTATTGATGTTTCGTCCTCCAATGCTGATTCCATTTATATCCTCTACATTTCTGAAAATATTTTCACTGTATAGGGAAAAAAGATCTGGAGACATCACACATCCCTGCCTAACACCTCTCTTAATTGGCTGATACTGTCCCACTTCATTATCAATCCCTATTGCAGCTTGTTGTTTCCAATATATGGTTATTTTTGTACAAGAACATCGGAGCGACTGCAACAACTATAGGGGTATCTCACTTCTGTGTATTGTTGGAAAAGTGTTTGCCAGAAATGTTCTGCGCAGACTTCAAGTCCTAGGAGATCAAGTCTACCCCGAATCACAGTGTGGCTTTCGACAGAACCGGTCTACCATTCATATGATATTCTCATTGCGACAAATGCAAGAAAAATGCCGTGAACAGAATCAACCACTGTTTATTGCCTTCATCGACCTCACAAAGGCATTTGATTTGGTCAGTCGTGAGGGTCTGTTCAAGGCACTAAAGAAGATTGGCTGCCCACCAACTCTTCTGTCCATTGTGGAATCTTTCCACACAGGCATGAAGGGTATAATCAAGTTTGATGGGGCAACTTCTGAAGAGTTTGAAATCAAGAGTGGAGTTAAGCAAGGTTGTGTACTAGCTCCCATCCTCTTTGAAATATACTTTTCACTTCTACTGAAATATGCCTTTCGTGATTAGTGTCAAGATCTTGGATGAGATGACAGAAGTAATAGAAGGATATCAATTAGGGATAAGACCAAGATAGGATAAATATAACATCCCTGAACAGGGATTGGAGATTCAAGGGACAGAAGAGAGGATAGAACTATTAAGGAGTTATCCAACAGGACACACAGGTGTCAACAGAAGGACATGATAGGACACGACAGGAATTACTCCCAGGTTAGTTAAACACGGGAAGTACCCGTAAACAGCCTTAAAAATTTTGGGTTTTAAAATTTTTTAAACCGGCGCTTGAACATTTGGGTAACAAGGAAAGTTTTTGAGCAGATTTAAAGCCCCGACTCCCAAACGCCAAGATTTCCAGAGGGGGAATTTGGCTTAAAAATGTTTTTTTTCCTTCCTTTTAAAAAATTTTACCTTTGAAATTTCGGATTTAAATTGGAATTTTAAAATTTGTCTTAAAAATTTTAATTCAATTAATTTTTTAAGAAAATTTAAAGTCAACCAAATTTTCCCCAATAAAAAAAGTTTTCCTTTTCCCAAACAATTGTACCGTCTACAAACGAAAACCCCTTAAAGTTTAAAACAAATTTAAGGGGGGAATTTTTTGGGCAAATCTTAAAATTAGCCCCACAATCATTTCATTTTAAAATAAAAATAAAAATCCCCAAAAAATTTTGTTTCTTTTAAAAAATGAAAACCAAAATTAACTATTATAGTTTTTATGGTTTTAAAAATTTTGTGTCAAACCCCGGGGTTTTTATTTAAACGAAAAAAGTTTTTCAGCCCAAACCAAAAAATAAAACCAAAATCACTTACGAAATAAATTTGGAAATTTTACGGGTTTTAAATTAAAATTTAAAATTAAAAATCTTAATTTTTTAAAAAATTGTACAAATTCCCCTAATAAAAATTTAAATGTGAAACACTTAAAAAAACGATAAAAAAAACACAAAAAGTCAAAACACTTCAGCAATTAAATCCAAAAAAAACCCAATTTTTTTTGGGGAAAATTAAAAAATTTTTGGGTTTTTAGTGAAGGTTTTTTACAAAGTTAGAAGGTAGAAAGCGGCATTTAAAAGTTAAACCAAAGAAAGAAACACCAAAAAGCTGGCGAGTTAAGTGGGGTCCCCAAACAGAAAGAAATAGATTTTTTTCAGGAAACTAAAAAAAAATTAAAAATAAAAAAAAAAAATTAAATATAAAAAAAGAAATACTAAAAAAAATAAAAATAGAATTTTTAAGACCCCAGGTTAAAAAATCAAAAAAAGGGAAACCCCCACCCAAATTCTAAGCAAAAAAAAGGGGTTTAGGGGGAAAAAGAAAAAATTTAAAAGTAAAAAGGGGTAAGAAAGCCCATTGAGGAGTTTAACCGGGACAAAAAAGAAACATTAAAAAACGGGAGATTTAAGGAGGCACCAAAAAGGATTTGCGGAACAAAAAGAAAAATTTGGGGTACCAAAAGGGAAAGAGCAAAATTCCCCCTGAAAGAAAAAACAAAACCAGACTAAAAGGATGTTTTACAGCACAGCTTAAAAAAAAGGAAATAGATTAATTTTCAAATTGAGCCCCAAAAAGGTACGGGGAAAAACTTAAAAAGACAATTGTCCCCAATTCCAAAGTTATTTTTAACAAAATTGACCCTGAAGTGGCGAAGAAAGGGAAAGATTTTGAAAATTTTTTAAAAGGGTAATGGTTTTTTAAAACAAAATTTAACTCCCATTTCCAAAAACCCTTTGCCAAATTTTTACCCAAGGATATAAAACCCTTTTCGAAAATTTGGAAAAAGCTGGTTCGGCTTTTTTTTCCCCCAATGAAATTTTTTTAAAAATCTAAGGGGGAAAATGGGGAAATTTTTGGGGATTTAAAAGCCAAAAAAAAATTTTTTCCAAATTTCCAAAGCCAAAATTTTCCAAAAAGCCTAAGATAAACAAACATCAAAGCCACCACAATGCATCTATTGTCATTTTTTTCATAACGAATTTTCTATGTGCGACAAAAATCCTTCATACCCGTCACACCTGGAAAAGATGATTAATAAGCAGAAAGGCAAGAGAACGGCATATAAACGTGCTGTTAAATGCTTCTTTTGCCTCTAGTACGGGCACTATAATTATAAATGCCCGAGACGACAGAGATTGAGAGCCAGCAACGCTGTACTTGTGGATACCTCGTCTGGAAGTGAGAGTGAGCATGAGAGTGTGAATGACGAAAATCTATCGTTCAATCGACGTGAAAGTGTGTCATGTGCAATGGATGTTTTAAATTTTGATAACTGTGAGACATGTAACCATTTCCATAAAGATGGGATACTTAAATGTAGCCATATTGTACCCTGTTCTAATGAGAACGCAAACGCAGCTATTGCCCCTAGAAGCAACTTAGTGTTCCACAATGCTTTGGTTAATGACCAGCCATGCCAATGCTTGCTTGACAGCGGCAGTACACTAATCGGTTTAAGGAAAGAACTGGTTAAACCAGAGGATTATACGGGCGGCGTTGTGAAATGCCGCACCTTCTCGGGTAATATTGAAGAATACCCACTAGCGAAAGCCCGTATAAACACCCCGTTTCTTTCCGGCACATTTATATGCGCCATTTTATACAATCCGTGTACAGACCTGATTCTTGGGTGCCTAACACAGTTTAAAAAAAAATGTACATCAAAGCAAATAAAAGCATGGAAGAAAACCAGAAAGGCTAAAACACAAACAAGGTCAGAAACACCAAAACAAGTTAATGACCTACAGAAAGAAAAATTACACCAAAAAAAAAAAACGACACGGTGTACAGAAAGTACCACCATGATAGAAAACCCGACTAAAGTACAGTGTGTCAATCTACCTATCTCACCTGATTTGCAAAGTATGGGTGAGAAAACAGAAACAAACAAAATATCATGTTGTCTTAAACTAAACAATACAACTCTCAGTGAAGTAATGAAGAGAGATAACCCAGAGAATCAACAAAGGTTATCCCTTGTCAAACACCTACAAACACATTCACCATTGGTTGTTTCCTGGCACTATAACAACGCAAAAGCCAGAATTCTAGGACAATTTGACTGGTTAAATTTCTATAAACAATTTAGATATTTTCAATGTTCATGTATCTGTGATCAACTTGTAATTAGAAAACTGCAATGTAATACAGCAGAGGACCGATAAATTACATCGGCCTCTATTCATAACCATCAGACAAACGACGAACAGAATGCATCTACACCAAGCAATCAGACGACAGACAAAAATAACGCAACTACACTAGTTAGTTTGACAGAAGACGACGACAACGCAACCTCACTTAATCAGCAAACAGAATACGCACTTAGTACCACCACATTACTTAACCAAGTAGAAGACGACGACAGGGAACTACCTGTTCCAACAGTGGACATAACAGCGACAAGTGACATGACACACAGTGAACCAAAACGCACAGACAGTAGAAGGAATTTTAGATCACACGGTAGATACATAGACGACATATGTATCCATACAGTTGACTGGACCACACATCTACAGAAACTGAGACATGTCTTTGACAGAATAAAACTATTTGGTCTCACAGTGAAACCGACCAAAGTAGAGTTGGGATTGGAAGAAATTGACTTCCTTGGCCTTACCATCACAAAAGGCCAACTGAAAACAGACAATAAAATTGTAACAAAAATTCTACACCTGACCATGCCGACCACCAAAAAGCAGGTCAGAAGTTTACTTTGATTAGTAAACTATTATAACAAATTTATTCCAAATTTAGCTGAGATTACCAGCGTTTTTTCGAATTTGTTGAAAGCCTCTGTAAAGATAAATGTGAAAGATGCTGAATTAATTAAAGCTTTATCAAAACTGAAAAAAAAATGTTTAGCAATGTACCAATATTGCGCTTGCCTAACCCGTCCCATACCTATTTTCTTAGGACAGACGCGAGTACTGTAGCCATTGGGGGCGTACTAGGTCAACATTATGATGGGATCTTTCATCTAATCAACTATGTCAGCCGCAAAATTACACCTACAGAATCGAAGTACGGAGTCTCTGAATTGGAGGGGTTGAGCATCATCTACTGTGTCCGGAAACTTCACAGGTTTGTGGCAGGTACGCATTTTGTCATCCAGACTGACAACTCCCCACTCACCGTCTTGGAGACAGGAGTCCACACCAATAACCGCATTTACAGGTGGTCTCTTACGCTCCAGAACTACTCCTTCACCATCCAACACATCAAGGGTAGAACGAACTTACTTACTGACACTTTGAGCCGACCATCTGACGTCGAGATACCTCATGTAACGCAGAGGAATGATACAAAATTACCATAGTCAGTAACACTATAATTACACCTTGTCCAAACTGGTGTGTTACAGACACTATAGTGCTCTTATATTTGTGTGTCACCAGTAAGAAAACGGTGTATAGAACTATGTACATAACTTTAGATAGAACTGTGGATAGAACTGTGTATAGAACTGTGTCAATAAAAATTGCAACACCGTCATCCACTAGATTCGACACAACATTGAGTCTACAGATAGACAATACCCAGGAACAGCGCGGAAGATTATCAGACTTTTGATTTAACAGTTTGGAAATAAATTGATATTCTACTCCAAGAACGCGACTTCACCATCACGCCTGGAAGGAATTAGTGTAATTAGTACATTAGGTAGAAAGATATTGTGATATGTATTATAGTATATTTTTATTTGCAGTTGCATGTAAATTGAGATCTGTGTTAGTTTAACATAATTCTTTAAAACATCACCATCTTTCTTTAGACATAGGACACGGCGGGATTATTATGGAAGTAGCAACATTTACAGTCTAAATTCCATTTACAGTCATTTAGAACCTAATAGATTTAAAACTACGAATTTAGGTCCATCAATCTCGTAAACACATTATTAATTTTTCATACATTTTAGAACAGTTTAGTTCAATTAAATCATCACGTAAATGTATACCATCATTTAAAATTAACATCATAAGGTAATTAACACATTTCACCCCATTTCATTTATTTAAGTAGATTAGTTCCCTTAGCTTAACTCATTCAGTTAGTTAATTTAGCTCAGCTCACCACATTGAATACAATAGTTAGCTTAGATTACTAGACCTAGGAATGTTTACTAACAATCCTTACAAACATGTAATTATTTTGTACATAATATGACTAGTGCCAAGACATAGTACAGTCATACGGCTCTATAACTATGAACCGAGCCAAAAATTTAATGTCAATATTCTTGCATGTATTTTTTTTTGCAATATTTTAATGACATTTTGTTTTTAAACTAATGGGAATGAATGTGAGAGAAAAAGGAAAGAGAGAAAGAAATTGAGTGAAAGAATTAAAAGCAGATGAGCGAAACATTAGTGCGACATTTTCCCGCACAATCGCGAGTTTTTGTAATTCGTTCGTTCCATTCATGTGACACATGTGTTGTACAGTTTTTATGTGTGTTGTAGCCACTAATACATTGCAGGTTAGGAAATATGATTTAAGCATCCTAAACCGGCGTACCAGTCATGAATCAGGCATACGCACTCATTCGTGACTGAAATAAACCGCTTTATGGTGCTTGAAACACAACATTCAAATAAATTATAGATATATACACTTGTTTGTAATTTACACAAACTTTAATTATAAATAAACACGCAAACAGTCAGAAATACTTTCAGTTAAACTTGCATCAGCATTAACTAGAAAGGGACTTAACTCTGAACAGGGGAAATTACAGACTCACGAAATTCGGATATAACATTGAAAGATGTTGTCCACAAACGAGAGTTAGATAGGTGAAAAACTAACACACACATCAAGTAAATGGGTTGGATTTACATTATATTGGGGGGACATGAATATTATTCATGGAATGTACCCGTAACAGGAACATTTTGTCCGGGTTGTTAGTTATTTAACAATGCGAGCAGTAGGTCTTAAAAGACAATCGGCTTCGGTTCGAACAACTCACAGAAATATAATGGAAGATGAGCATTAGCTCTGGCCAACATTACAGTGTGTTGTGTTAATGAATAACCAGTGGATGCATACAACAGTGTGACATCAGACAGTAGTGATCAGTCATCGTACCCAGAACATAGTTAGCAATCTCAACCAGCTCTTGACAAAATTAGACAGCCTTATTTTTAAGATAATCCAATTGTGTCACACCCATAACATAAAGTTCGTGACACAACACAGACGGGAGGAGAGCATGTCAAGATCTTGGATGAGATGACAGAAGTAATAGAGGGATATCAATTAGGGATAAGACCAAGATAGGATAAATATAACATCCCTGAACAGGGATTGGAAATTTAAGGGACAGAAGAGAGGATAGAACTATTAAGGAGTTATCCTACAGGACACACAGGTGTCAACAGAAGGACATGATAGGGCACGACAGGGATTTACTCCCAGGTTAGTTAAACACGGGAAGTACCCGTAAACAGCCTTAACTAGAATGTAGTAACTAGTAACAGGCTGCTGAACAGCGTGCCGGGTAACAACGCACGCAAGAGTGCTGACGCACGAGGGTTCACAAGTCCGCAGCTGACCAGCGCTGCTAAGATTTGCCAGACGGGGACTTGACAGCTTAGGAGACAGATCGTTATATTTTGCCTTGGCCATTGTGTAGTTGTTAGGGCACTGTAGGATCGTGACCTAACTTAGGACAGTTAGAGAATTGTGCTTAGAAATATTATTGCTGTATTGAGTGTGATACTTTGTTAATGATTGTGAATTACTCATGTGAGCTCGTAGAGCCAACTGTATCATTACGCAATAAAATGAAGTATTCCCTTCGTACACCTATTCGTTAGTATTCGTGCGGTACAAATGAAGAATCCCTGTATGCCTGTCTGAACGAGGTTGTTGACAATTAGGATGGTGGTATATACATTCACTCACGCTCAGATGGCGGCCTCTACAATGCTCAGAGATTGAAGGCCAAGACCAAAATTAGGAGGGTACTGATCAGAGAGTTGCTTTTTGCAGATGATGCTGCAGTTACGACCCACTCAGAGGAAGAATTGCGATGTCACTATCTGCATTCTCCAATGCTTGTTCTGAATGTGGTTTAACAATTAGCAAAAAGAAGACTCAGATTATGTCACAAGGTGCACATGGCGTACCATCAATCTTTATTGACGACGCCGAACTGGAGATGGTAGAACATTTTACATATCTAGGATCAGTGGTAAATAGCAAATTATCCTTAGATCAGGAAATCAACATCCGGATTGGTAAGGCAGCAACAACAATGAACAGGTTAAGAAAAGAGTCTGGGAGAACAGGAAGCTTCCTGCCAAAACAAAAGTCCTTGTCTATCAAGCCTGTGTCCTTAGTACTCTTCTTTATGGCAGTTACACCTGGACAACTTACTCACACCAAGAGAAACGTTTAAACAGCTTTCATATGCGGTGTCTGCGAAGAATTCTTGGTATTAAGTGGCAAGACAAAATCACAAATACTGAAGTATTGGAAAGATCAGGTTGTGTGACGGTTTATTCCATGCTCAGTCTTCGTAGACTTAGATGGATAGGACATCTTAGGAGGATGGATGATGGTAGAATACCAAAGGATATCTTTTTTGGTGAATTACAGATGGGTAAGAGATCTCAGGGTCGGCCTCTACTACGATACAAAGATGTGTGTAAGCGGAACATGATTGATACACGCATTGATAATGCACATTGGGAGCAAGTCGCCGCTGAACGTGTTGCATGGAGGGCAAACATCAGAAATGGAATAAAGACAAAGGAGAAAATGATTGCAGATAAAGCACACACAGAGCGTGTGAGACGTAAGATGGTGCATGATGGTGGAAATGACCACGTGTTCACATACACCCACTGTTATCGAACATTTAGAGAGCGAATTCGCCTTATTAGTCACATTCGCTACCGCCATAGGTAAAAGTTATTATGCATTTTTAAAACACAAACTATCGTCTGTCAAGACGGCAAGGTGCCAATGTATGTGTATGTGTGTGTGTGTATATATATATATATATATATATATATATATATATATATATATATATATATATATATATATATATATATATATATATATATATATATATATATATTATCTAGGCAGGCGTATTATTCTGTCTCTTGAAATAAGGTTTCTTCAATGAAGATCAGGTTATAATTTCTTTGATGTATTCTTTAAAAAAAAAAAAAAAAATTAAAATGAATTCGTAAACCTAATTATTAGAATGATTAACGACATGCAAAACAGCATTCTTGACAATCACGAAATCCCGCTGTTAGAAGGTTATGTGTGGTCTGCTCTTCATTAATCTGTATTTAAGGGAACTCTGAGCATTGATGCAGAAACTGGATTCAGTGGAAAAGAATGTTGAGAATATCGTGAACATAGAAGAAAATAAAGGGCTATAAAATTCAAAATAATCTACTACGCGAATTTGAACACAGAAGCCACAAACAATATGCTGGACGATTTATGGCCTGACCATTTCGCTTCATCTAGACAGGTGCATACTGCAGAGTTATATATCATATGAAGTGAATAATGTAATACTAATTTAGCTGAAACACTTAAAACACAGTCACAGGTATTGTTCGAACCTAGAGCACTTTCTTATCCCCACGGTAATATCAAATTTCACACAAACTCTCTTTGTTTGTATAAAACAGACTGGAATTGCCTAATTGCTAACGCTTCAATATATTTGATCAATCGTGTATTGTTCGTCGAATACAGTACACGAAAAGCTTTTTTTAAAAATTGTTAGTTAACGTTATGAACTATGAACTCAGTGAATAAAAGACCACCAGGGCATAGAAAAATAGTAAAGTAAAGGTCTTTTACACGCCTATATGACATTGGGCATATGGAGCGATATTTTATAGACTTAACGGCACACAGTGAGTGATGGGGTAGGAGGTATTATGCATACTACCTTTACTTCCATAGACACTCCGTGGGACGCATGTTAGGCTGGGTCAACCTGAGAGGTCGATTTAAAGACATTTCGAAACCACCCTTAGACGGATCGAACCCAAGCCCACCGCTACGGCAGACTTTTACGCTACCGCGACTTCCTATAGGGAACTAATGTTTATCATACATTTTCAAGATACGATCAGTTCATAAGTTTTAGATTGGAAACGGGACACAAGAGACAGACAAATCATACAGATTTAGATAGGTGTGCCGGATCTCTGTGTGGTATGTGTGTGTGTGTGTGTGTGTGTGTGAATGTGTGTGTGTGTGTGTGTGTGTGTGTGTGTGTATGTGTGTGAGAGAGACAGAGTTAAAGTGAGAGAGGGGGAGGGAGAGAGAGGGAACGAAAGAACAAATGCACACACTTTATTTTCAAAGGGTTAAGAATTGGGCACGCAGGCCCGTCTAACAGTCTGCCCGTCTATCACTCTCTTTCATACAATATTTCATTCATACATCATTCAAGGCTTACAGAGAACAGCAACAATATAAAAGAAATGCATTATAAAGGCATGGGCAAAATGCGAACATCAGTACTACGCGACTCCGTAATATTAGATAATGGTGTGAGAGGAGAGAGAGAGTGAGAGAGAGAGAGAGAGAGAGAGAGAGAGAGAGAGAGAGAGAGAGAGAGAGAGAGAGAGAGAGAGAGAGAGAGAGAGAGAGAGAGAGAGAGAGAGAGAATATCCCCTGGATGACCAGGCCCCTTGTCCAACTGAAAGCAATGAACGTAACAAATGTGGCATCAGACCTCTTTATCACACAAAAAACCGTAAGGGAATGTCATGAATCTGAAACAGACTACTGTTTTTATTAGAGGCGTTAAGGGGCAGGTCTGGGCACCAACGATTTCAAGGAGGTTGGAGTCCGTGCACGAATTTCACGACACCAGAGAAGAAACCAATTTGCCTATGTAATATGCGCAACGTCGCATACAGTACAGCGCTTGGGTTAAATCTTTAGACCCGATTTGTAGGCATTGGATAAAAGGAAGGAAATGCCACTTTGACAATAAGATTATTTTAATATATATAAATGTAATTACTTTTGTTGAAGAACAGAAGATTTTCACTTGTTATAGCAAGGACGATCTCATACGTCTATGGCACAAAGCAGGGGTCAGCAAACATTTTGTGCGTAGGGCCACATTGACAAATGTATAGCTATTGGGGGTGGGGGGAGGGGGCTCATATATATTATGTCCACTTTGGTTTACAGCAACCTATCACAATAAGTAATAATGAATTATTTAGAGGTTATTAAACAGTATAAATAACGAATTATTACAATTTAAGTTTACTTATATACTTGATACATTACAGTTGACAATATGGACAACAACGTTTACTAATTTGTTAACAAAAGTTTACAATTTTTAATAATAATAATTTTAAAAAAAAATATCTATCAATGGCTTTAATTGAGACTACATTGTCACTATAATTGTTGATTTCTAATGAGATGTATATAATTGCTTGCAATGTTTGACAAAATTCTTGAAATCTGGAGCAAATTTACTTGTTGCAATTCGCATGACAGCATGGAAGTTGCAGTCCGACAACAAAGACCTATTCTTAAATTTGTTGATCTTCAAGCAAGAAAATGCCTGTTCTCAAATGTATGTTGATCCAAACAAGGATACAAGTTTAGCTGCAAAGTTTTTCAAGTTGGGAAATGATTCTTCTGATAAAGATCCATAGAAATCCAGCATACCATTTGACTTGAATTTCTATTTCAGGTTATGACCCGCTTGTAAGTCAAGCAGCTCCAACTGTATGTCCTCTGTGGCTGTATCAGCGTTTGACATTCAGTTCATTTAACATTTCCATAATTTCAATGGAAAACATAAAGTCTAACTTCTATTCTTTATTGACAATGTTAGTAGTAAA
>JACEFZ010021521.1:5000-42500 GCA_014155875.1 Cepaea nemoralis
CTAATCTTGGCTCCCATGTTGACACACACTAACCTTGGCTCCCATGTCGATCCATCCTAATCTTGGCTCTTATGTTGACACACCCTAACCTTGGCTCCCATGTTGACAAACCCTAACCTTGGCTCCCATGTTGACACAGTCTAACCTTGGCTCCCGTATTGACACACCCTAACCTTGGCTCAGATGTTGACATACCCTAACCTTGGCTCCCATGTTGACACACCCTAACCTTGACTCCCATGTTGACACAGCCTAACCTTGGCTCCCGGTGTTGACACACCCTAACCTTGGCTCAGATGTTGACATACCCTAACCTTGGCTCCCATGTTGACACACCCTAACCTTGGCTCAGATGTTGATCCATCCTAACTTTGGCTCCCGTGATGACATACCCTAACCTTGGCTCAGATGTTGACCCGCCCTAACCTTGGCTCCCGTGTTGACCCACCCTAACCTTGGCTCAGATGTTGACACACCCTAACCTTGGCTCCTGTGTTGACACATCCTAACCTTGGCTCCCATGTTGACAAACCTAACCTTGGCTCCCATGTTGACACACCCTAACCTTGGCTCAGATGTTGACACACCCTAACCTTGGCTCCCATGTTGACATACCCTAACTTTGGCTCCCGTGTTGACCTACCCTAACCTTGGCTCCCGTGTTGACCTACCCTAACCTTGGCTCCCATGTTGACACACCCTAACCTTGGCTCCCATGTTGACACAGCCTAACCTTGGCTCAGATGTTGACACACTTTAACCTTGGCTCCCATGTTGACACACCCTAACCTTGGCTCCCATGTTGACACACCTTAACCTTGGCTCCCATGTTGACACACCCTACCTTTGGCTCCCATGTTGACACACCCTAACCTTGGCTCCCATGTTGACCCACCCTAACCTTGGCTCCCATGTTGACACACCCTAACCTTGGCTCCCATGTTGACCCACCCTAACCTTGGCTCCCATGTTGACACACCCTAACCTTGGCTCCCATTTTGACATACCCTAACCTTTGCTCCCATGTTTACACACCCTAATCTTGGCTCCCATGTTGACACACTTTAACCTTGGCTCCCATGTTGACACACCGTAGCCTTGGCTCCCGTGTTTACACACCCTAACCTTGGCTCAGATGTTGACACACCCTAACCTTGGCTCCCATGTTGACATACCCTAACCTTGGCTCCCGAGTTGACACACCTTGGCTCCCGTGTTGACATACCCTAACCTTGGCTCCCATGTTGACCTACCCTAACCTTGGCTCCCATGTTGACCTACCCTAACCTTGGCTCCCATGTTGACCTACCCTAACCTTGGCCTCCATGTTGACACACCCTAACCTTGACTCCCATGTTTACACACCCTAGCTTTGGCTCCCGCATTGACACAACCTAACCTTGGCTCAGATGTTGACCCACCCTAACCTTGGCTCCCATGTTGACACACCCTAACCTTGACTCCCATGTTGACACAGCCTAACCTTGGCTCCCGGTGTTGACACACCCTAACCTTGGCTCAGATGTTGACATACCCTAACCTTGGCTCCCATGTTGACACACCCTAACCTTGGCTCAGATGTTGATCCATCCTAACCTTGGCTCCCGTGATGACATACCCTAACCTTGGCTCCCGTGATGACATACCCTAACCTTGGCTCAGATGTTGACCCACCCTAACCTTGGCTCAGATGTTGACACACCCTAACCTTGGCTCCTGTGTTGACACATCCTAACCTTGGCTCCCCTGTTGACAAACCTAACCTTGGCTCCCATGTTGACACACCCTAACCTTGGCTCAGATGTTGACCCGCCCTAACCTTGGCTCCCGTCTTGACCCACCCTAACCTTGGCTCAGATGTTGACACACTCTAACCTTGGCTCCCGTGTTGACACACCCTAACCTTTGCTCCCGTGTTGATACACCCTAACCTTGGCTCCCGTGTTTACACACCCTAACCTTGGCTCCCATGTTGACACACCCTAACCTTGGCTCCCATGTTGACACACCCTAACCTTGGCTCCCGTGTTGACACACCCTAACCTTGGCTCAGATGTTGACATAACCTAACCTTGGCTCCCATGTTGACACACCCTAACCTTGGCTCCCGTGTTGACACACCTTAACCTTGGCTCCCATGTTGACACACCCTAACCTTGGCGCCCATGTTGACATACCCTAACTTTGGCTCCCGTGTTGACCTACCCTAACCTTGGCTCCCGTGTTGACCTACCCTAACCTTGGCTCCCATGTTGACACACCCTAACCTTGGCTCCCATGTTGACACACCCTAACCTTGGCTCCCATGTTGACACACCCTAACCTTGGCTCAGATGTTGACACACTTTAACCTTGGCTCCCATGTTGACACACCCTAACCTTGGCTCCCATGTTGACACACCCTAACCTTGGCTCCCATGTTGACACACCTTAACCTTGGCTCCCATGTTGACACACCCTACCTTTGGTTCCCATGTTGACACACCCTAACCTTGGCTCCCATGTTGACCCACCCTAACCTTGGCTCCCATGTTGACACACCCTAACCTTGGCTCCCATGTTGACATACCCTAACCTTTGCTCCCATGTTTACACACCCTAATCTTGGCTCCCATGTTGACACACTTTAACCTTGGCTCCCATGTTGACACACCGTAACCTTGGCTCCCGTGTTTACACACCCTAACCTTGGCTCAGATGTTGACACACCCTAACCTTGGCTCCCATGTTGACATACCCTAACCTTGGCTCCCGAGTTGCGACACCTTGGCTCCCGTGTTGACATACCCTAACCTTGGCTCCCATGTTGACCTACCCTAACCTTGGCTCCCATGTTGACCTACCCTAACCTTGGCTCCCATGTTGACCTACCCTAACCTTGGCCTCCATGTTGACACACCCTAACCTTGACTCCCATGTTTACACACCCTAGCTTTGGCTCCCGCATTGACACAACCTAACCTTGGCTCAGATGTTGACCCACCCTAACCTTGGCTCCCATGTTGACACACCCTAACCTTGGCGCCCATGATGACACACCTTAACCTTGGCTCCCATGTTGACAAACCCTAACCTTGGCTCCCGTGTTTACACACCCTAACCTTGGCTCCCATGTTGACACAACATAACCTTGGCTCAGATGTTGACACACTCTAACCTTGGCTCCCATGTAGACACACCCTAACCTTGGCTCCCATGTTGACCCACCCTATCCTTGGCTCCTATGTTGACCCACCCTAACCTTGTCTCCCATGTTGACCCACCTTACCTTGGCTCCCTTGTTGACCCATCCTAACCTTGGCTCCCATGTTGACCCATGCTAACCTTGTGTGTTGACCCACCCTAAGCTTGGCTCCCGTGTTGACCCATCCTAGGGCACCGAGGAGTATCTTAGGCTTAAAGGCAGTTGGCGTAATATAAACCACATCACCCACTACGTGCCGATTCGTCTATTCAAATATGAGTTCAGCACCATAGGCCCTATTAGCCATGGGGCGTATAAAAGGATCCTTTACTTACTACCAGTAAAAATCAATAATTGTCTCTTGTCATTTTTTTTTTTTAATTTATTTTGATACCCTATTTACAGGACATCGCTGTCAGCACCAGCATTTTACTGCTGTTGTTGATGTCTTGGCAAGTTTACGTTCAGTAGTTTGCCATTGTTTTCTGAACTACCGGCTCCCATACCAACACGTTAAAACCCAGTGCAACGCGGTCTGCTGGCAGCTGTGTTTCGAACGCAGGTAAGCGGGCTTACGAATCGCGTCCGTAAGACCCTAACCACGGAGACCGGCAATCATTTGAATAGTTCAGAATAATTGTTTCTGGTGATCGTGTCAAAGCTTCTACCTCAGCGTTGAAGTTATTATAAAATGTACCTGACCTGACTGATACATAGTGCATTGCGTTATTTCATTTGATAACAACGCCAGATTTTCTCTGGCAGTAATGGTGGAGCCATCAGTCTAGGCTTGTGTCCTGTGTGTTTGGGGTCATGCTAGATTAACACAGTTGGTTGATGGGCGCCTTCTCTGTATGGTTGACTGGGTGCCTTTGGCGTTAATGTTTGGTATACTTGTATTAAGCTCGGGTAAACATGTTATTTGTTATCCAAACATGTTTTGTTTTTGTTTTGTTTTTTTACATTGTTTTGTTGATTTTTTTTTTTTTTTTTTGGTTATGTTGTTCTGTTTAGTTTGTTTTACATTATTTTGTTTAGTTTTTTTTTTTTTTTTTCGTTGTTCTGTTTAGTTTCTTTTACATTATTTTGTTTGTTTTGTTGTTGTTTTTCAAAATTGTTCTGTTTAGTTTGTTTTACATAATTTTGCTTAGTTTTTTGTTGTTGTTTTTTACATCATTTAGTATAGTTTTTTTTCCAGTTTGCTTTGTTTAGTTTTTGCATACATCAGTTCCCCAGCCAATATCTGTTTGTTTCTCATGATGCTGAGTCGCTATTTGGCCCGTTGTTGTGTGTGGTTATTTATTTTCAATGTCCGGCAGTGATATTGTGTAATATCTAAGTATGTAGGACTTTCTTTCTCCAGAATTTCTTGTCCAAGTAGCTGTAGTTTTACTCTGTATTGTTTGTTCATAGATTAAATGTATTGTGTGTTGATTTTTGTTGACTGAGTTGAGATAAGTTGAGTTGAGCTGAGAACCAACATTACTGCACTAAGAATATTCCTATACGCGCTTCGTCCCCTCGTTCAACAGCCAGCGAACAGTCATACTACTAATCGTTCCCACTGCTATCTGACTGAAAGTTGTCCTTGTCTTCCCTCTCAGTTTTGAGATTCTTCCAGAACACCTGCCAACCCCTGCAATATCATTCTTTCCACATATGGGTTCTTAATCTGTACCACCGCCTGTCCACCCGTTCCCATAGGCGCTCAACCACCTCTCCCTTGTCTATAGGTAATCTACCACCCAAAGGTGAATCCCTGTCCAGCCTATCAGTCTCTTCATTCCCCCCGCAACCCCGCATGGCCAGGGGGAAAATGCCATACAATTCTCATAATCTACGACCTCTGAAGCGAGGAACTAAGATTGTGTAAAATAATGCTATTAAAATGCACAATTTGCAAATATAGAGTGTATTTTTAATGACTGTACAGAGTTTGAAAATATTGCCGGTACAACTTTTGGATTCACCCTCTATAAAGTACCCACTTAGCATGAGATGTATAAAAGTCTCTTTTACTTAACATACTCATTTAGCCTGAAAATGTGTAAAATTTGTCTTTATTTACCATATACCTTGTTAGTCTGAATATGTGAAAGTCTCCTTTACTTACCATATACCCAGTTAGCTTGAATATGTGTAAAAGTGTCCTTTATTTTATTTACCAGTTAGCCTGAAAGCATATGAAGATGTGTAATAGTTTCCTTTACTTTACTTAAAATATACCCAGTTAGTCTGACGATGTATAGGTGTGATATACTTTATTTTCACAAACGTAACATGCTGTAGATATTTCCCGTCGACAATTAATGCCTGAACACCGCAACAGGATTGTTTGTTCCAAAATTGTACGATCCAGGATTTAATATACCCATTGGCAATGAAAAACGTGAACCGGAAAAGCCAGCGTATAAATAGCAGCACGCAAAGCGACAATGGCCTGTTTGTTTATCAGCCAGCATGAGACATAAGATCTGATATAGCGGAACGAGTGAGAGAGTTTCAAAATCAAATTCACGAGAAAAGAAAATCCTCAGCCTACGACATCGCTTGTGAGAAATTGTATTTCATTCGGATCATGAAACGTGTCGACATGTTGAAGTCATTCTGATAAATAAGGTAAACATCATATTTACTCTAATTTATTGTAAATCTTAGATTAGTTGTGAGTATTTTTCCAAGAAGAAGAGTTGGTAAGTCGACTTGTTGAACACACGTGGTGAGTTCTTAAGAAGTTAATTATAATATATTTAATTGTTATAATTTATAGATAAACTATTCATTAAGAATAACCATAGTGAGTTTTATTTTCTCCCAAAGTAAACAACTGATTTAATGTATAAGCATTAGTCCAAGTTGTACATTTATTTCTTAAGCAACTCAATCTACAATGATTTAGAATGGTGAGTTCTTAAGAATTTAATCTAGTAGAAACTAAATAATATTATACTCAATTATCATAGTCATAAGATAAACTGTACATTAGGATAAAACTACAGTGTTTTATTTTCTAACAGCTAAACAACTTAGTTAATGTATAAACATTAGAAACATGTTGTAAACTTTGTTTCTAAAGCATAAACCTCAATCTGCAATGAATTAGAGTAACTTAAGACTTAAGGAAACTCAGAATTCTTAGTACAGTGGTAAGTACATATGGTGCATGTACCCACACTGGTCAGAGGAAACACATTTAAATGTGCCAGCATATGTCATTGAAGAGTATGCTTGTGTCATGTGTTGTTCATTATTGTTAAACAGATGTGAATGTATCATTTGATAAAACCCATCAGCATGCATGACTAAATATCATCCAGGAAATAGTATAATTTCTGATGAAGGATGAGATTTCCTTGTAATGTCATTCTTGTTGAATCTGTGAATGCATTCTGTGTAAAGCACCTACATAGGTATAATTTTCATTCCTACAGATATGATGTGTATGATGAGTGATTGTGAAAGGAGATATTTCATTGTGATATCAATGATGGTAAACATTTTAAGTTATCATTGGGAAATCACATAAGTATAATTACTCACCTAATATGCCAGTATGAAGGATGTGTGATGAATGATTCCTATATGATCACCCATACCGATATGAATGTGTCTACAGACTGAGTGAAATGATCATCCATACATATGAGTGTCTGAGAGGAGTGAATTTACCCCACATTCACAGATGGATATGTTGATTGATGCATGAGGAGTTTGAGTGAGTGAGTGAAGTTACAGGCTGAGAGAGAGAGGGAGTATAGGCCAACATTCCCGGGAAGGTTAACCCGGTCAACAAATGCCCGCAGAAGTCGGATGTGTCGGACTAACGGTGCAAGAACGCAGCTCTGCTGTAAACAGGCACAACGCAATCACGTCCGGAAAAAAAGTCCGGATGAACGCAGAAGAAGAAGTATAGGCCAACAGTCAATCTCAGGATAGCCGGCAACTTGATGTGTAATGCCATGACTATCACCAAAGAACTGGTTCGGCGTAACCCATAAAGTAAATAATAATTTAGTACACTCCGGCGCATAACAACACTTTGTATAAAATATCATTCATGCTACAATCATCTGGTTTTGTGCGCTAAGCACGACACAACCAATATCATACATTACGAATACTACCAGCATCTGTGTTTGTATTTAAGCAAAATCCCTCTTTGTAGTTCATGTCACTCCTGTTAACATATATGGTCTAGTGTAATGATAATAATGTACTACAAGGATGATGATGATGACTGTAATGATTATGATAATAATAATAATGATTGTAATGACAATGATATAATGAGCATGGTAATAATAATAATGATTGTAATTACAATGATATAAGGAAACCATGATGATGTTGATGATGATGATAATAAATATTACATCCATGAGAATGGAAGAAACCTCCTCACTTGAAGCATTTAATGAAGAAGAATACACCTGAATGCTATACAAGAATTATACCATAATGAACATATATTGTTTATAAGCAAATACTCATTGAAATTGGAACTGATTTTTAAAAGCCCTTAATGTATGAGACCCTTTTTCTTGAATAGAAAAAGATGAAGAGAATTAACTAGGAACAGAATGGGATAGGAGACATAGTTGTATATTCCAAATCAATCAAGTTATGACTTAACTGGTAGACCTGAGGACAGGCATAGGTGAAGATGAAACTGCACATCTGCTAGTCTAAAACTTGAACGCCATATAATGGAAGATGGAATGGAGAGCAACCAATTATGTTATGGATAACTATTTGAGAGCACCAAGACTCTTTACCTTCCACTGTTTATTTTCCTAGGATCACAATTCTTTTAAGTATTTTCTTTGTGATGTTCTTGAGAAAAATATAGAACATTTCAGTTCTGATGTTCATATTGCTGATATTTTTAGATCTATGATGGATGCTAAAATTTCAGGTAGTGGTCATAATCCAGACCTGATATATATATATATATATATATATATATATATATATAATATATATATATATATATATATATATATATATATATATCTAATATATATATATATATATATATAATATATATATATAATATATATATATATATATATATAATATATATATATATATATATATATATATATATAATATATATATATATATATATATATATAAATGATGAAAATTACGGATTATTTTCTCTTTTGAGAGTTCTCTTGCCATAGTAAAATTGTTGTAAGCAATTACCCTAGATTACTTATTTAGTTGGTAGAGGATATGCAAGGAACCACCCCTAAGGACATTTGGGATACTCAGTAAAAATGTCATTGTTTTCCTGGAAGTATTCCTTAGTTCTCCAAAACTCTATTTAATGGTCAAGCGAGATGATTCTCAATCCCTTGTCTCAGTAGGAACTAAAATTGTATACAATAATGCTATTAAAATGCACAATTTGCAAATATAGAGTGTATTTTTAATGACTGTGCAGAGTTTGAATATATTGCCGGTACAACTTTTGGATTCTTCTTCTTCTTCTTCTGCGTTCATCCGGAGTTTTTTTTCGGACGTGACTGCGTTGTGCCTGTTTACAGCAGAGCTGCGTTCTTGCGCCGTTAGGCCGACACATCCGACTACTGCGGGCATTTATTGACCGGGTTAACCTTCCCGGAAACTTTTGTATTCACCCTCTATAAAGTACCCAGTTAGCATGAGATGTATAAAAGTCTCCTTTACATAACATACTCTTTTAGCCTGAAAATGTGTAAAAATTTGTCTTCATTTACCATATACCTTGTTAGTCTGAATATGTGAAAGTCTCCTTTACTTACCATATACCCAGTTAGCTTGAATAAGTGTAAAAGTGTCCTTCATTTATTTACCAGTTAGCATGAAGACATGTGAATGTGTGTAATTGTTTCCTTTACTTTACTTAAAAAATACCCAGTTAGTCTGACGATGTATAGGTGTGCTTTACTTACCATATACCCAGTTAGTCTGAAGATGTGTAAAAGTGTCCTTTACTTTACTTACCATATACCCGGTTAGCCTGAAGATGTGTAAAAGTGTTCTTTACTTTACTTTACTTTACTTTACTTTACTTTACTTTACTTTACTTTACTTTACTGTACTTTACTTACCATATAACCGGTTAGCCTGAAGATGTGTAAAAGTGTTCTTTACTTTACTTTACTTTACTTTACTTTACTTTACTTTACTTACCATATACCCGGTTAGCCTGAAGATGTGTAAAAGTGTTCTTTACTTTATTTACTTTACTTTACTTTACTGTACTTTACTTGCCATATACCCGGTTAGTCTGAAGATGTGTAAAAGTGTCCTTTACTTTACTTTACTTTACTTACCATATACCCGGTTAGCTTGAAGAGGTTAAAAGTGTCCTTTACTTTACTTTACTTTACTTACCATATACCCGGTTAGCCTGAAGATGTGTAAAAGTGTCATTTACTTTAATTTACTTTTCTTACCATATACCCAGTTAGCCTGAAGATGTGCAAAAGTGTCCTTTACTTTACTTTACTTACCATATACCAGGTTAGTCTGAAGATGTGTAAAAGTGTCCATTACTTTACTTACCATATACCCGGTTAGCCTGAAGTTAGTAAAGGATTCTTTATTTCACTTTTTGCTTACAGAGATCACGACCTAGATTTCTGAGAAAGCCTGACCGGGTGTTATGTAAACGGGATTCCAGTTATGATTATTTTAATGAGGATCCGTCTTAGCAAAATTAGTGCGCGTGGCTACCAGGACAGCCGTGTGGGTTCAATCCCCAACGACAAGATATTTCATATCTTAGTTCGGCTGCTAGGACGGTTTAGATTCATTGCATTCATATTCTATAATGCTCAGATGTTTTAGAAAATTGGAAAAGAAGGGCAGCAAGGATAGAAACTGATCACCTCGCCTCATTATGATATTAAATAGAAATTGTGAAGATCCACAACTTCACACACTAGCGACAACATCTGCCATGTTGCTGCGTCTACCGTGTATTTCTATTAAATATGTTTTCAATAATATTATTATTAAAACCACAGGACATCTTATTCGGTGGTTTACAGATGGGTAAAACATATCGGGTTCGGTCTCTCATCATCATCATGTGTCATGTCGGTAAGCGTGGGCGATCATGCTTCGCCATCTGACATGATCACCAGAGTCATGGATCAGCTCCGTGTTCTTGTCCCGACCAAGTCCTGTGGTCACGCCATCCAGATATTTACTTATCTGCCTTCCCTTTGTTCTTTTCCCCTAAATCTTGCCAGTTGTCATCAAGTTCCCTAGTTTATTTCTTCTGATAACGTGCCCAACAAATGTGACTGTCTACGTCTAATTTCTCTAATCAGTTTGCGGTTTTCATTTGCCTCTTGTAGGACTTGCTCATTGGTTTTTCTGTCTATCCATAGTATTCTTTGCATTTTCCTCAACAACCCCATGTCCACAGCCATTAGATGATTTTCATGTTGTCTGCTCATCGTCCACGTTTCACATCCATACAAAAGTATAACTTCTATGTAGCACTTTTTTCTCGTTTCATTTGATATCTTTTTATTGGTCAGTATGTTTTTCAACTTGTAAAAGGCTACCTTCGAAATGGCAATTCTTGTTCTAATTTCTTCAAAGCATCTCCCATCAGATGTTATGACTATTCCGAGATAACTGTACCGATTCACTTGTTTAAGAATATGCCCATTTACTTGTATATTAAATTGTGGTATTTTCTTCTTCCCAGTGACTACCATAATCTGTGTCTTCTTACAATTCAATTATAAGCCTATTGCAGGTCCTGCTCATTGTCTGTGTTTTTATATCACAGTCTTATTGGCCATGTAGTTTGTTACTCTTGACTTTGGTCCTATACATTCCATGATGGGATAAGTAGGATTAACAGGTCTGCTAAACTCGTTCGCCGACTTAACCTGGACGTCAAAGAGATTCATAGAATTTACCAGAATACCAAAGTTGTCCCTATGATTCATCACAATATCAATAGAATCCACAAAAATCCATAAACTTCTGAAACTCTCAAATGTATCCAAGACAACAAAACGAATAAAGAGTTCATGAAGCAAAGGATTGAAAATCATATTTATGTATCAAGGATTCCAACTGCAATAAACGATTCGATAACAGATTTTCATCAGTTAATGTAAACGAAAACGTGGAGTAAGGTTTAAATCAAGGGGTACTGGGCATAAGTTTAAGCCGGACACGCGAAATAAAACAGAAGTCGGAGAATGAAATGGATAATTTAATAAAAGAAACCAAAGGCATTTGCAATTAAGGGGAACACAAGAAGCCATGCACTAATGAAGCGTGTTGAAGCATGCGCAGTTGGCAAGCAATAAGAAAACCAAAATGATGCCCTAGAAATGGGGATATACAGAGAAATGATTTTCATTTCAATGAAGCGAAAGCAAACAAATGTACAGGCTCCTGAGGAATGTGAATGACATGAGAGTTGATGGAAGGGTTTAAAAAGAGAGATTAAATGTTTTTGCCACATTAAAAGACATTCCACGCTCACAGAAATCATAGTGTAAGGATAAGTTAGGTGCGGTTGGGCAAGAAGAAGGGGAAATGTATACAAGTGGGGAGATAACAGCGATAAAAGGACGTTCATCGATCTATCAAAGTTTACAACAAGAGCAAGTGACAAAAAGTTGTTGAGATTCATAACATCCAAACTTCAGTGTGGAGAAGAAGGTGCTACATTGATTGATTGATCACGATGGAAAATATTATCTAAACACTGGCGACATTCTCATTAAGCAGATGTACAGTTATAACTTTCAATACTCATTAATTAAGCAAATATGTAATCGATCAATCAGGTGCCGTCTCCATACTGAAGGTTGGCTGCAATGGATCTCCAATACTGTATGTCTCTCGCCTTGATTGTATTAGTACATTCTGTCAGGCTGCTGTTTGTCCTTCTCTTGATATTATCTTCTCACTTGTAGCGCTACACCTTGTAGCGCTGTCTTTCTCCCTATCTCTCTATCTCCTTCTCTCTCTCTCTCTCTCTCTCTCTCTCTCTCTCTCTATCTCTCTCTCTCTCTCTCTCTCTCTCTCTCTCTCTCTCTCTCTCTCTCTCATCTTCGCGGTGTCTCTTGACAGCATTAACTGTTTCAGTCTCTGGGTACTGTTTGAGAGGAGGGACGTGCCATCCGCGGGTCCCAATTCTGGAACTGATTTCCACTAGTTATGAATAGGTTCAACAAATGGGGCTGGTTATCAACCAAGATAAGACAGAATATATGGTAATTTCAAGAGAAGGAACGGCTAAAAACTCTGGCCACATACAAAGAGATAATATGACCATTAAAAGAACGGAAACATATAAATACCTGGGTACAATCTTCAACATAATAAGGGAAGAAATACAAACTAGAATCATCTCTGGAAATAAGATATACTATGCACTACAACATCTGCTAAAGTCAAATGCACTATCTCGTAACACCAAGATCATAATATACAAAACACTGATTAGACCTGTTGTGCTCTATGACTCTGAAACCTGGAGTACAACTAAAGGAGACGAAGCCTTGTTACAAACCTTTGAGAATAAAGTCTTAAGATGCATCTTTGGGCCCCATTAGGGATGCACAAAGTGGAGAGTGGAAAAGAAGAAGCAACAAAGACATTTATGATTTCTTAAGTCCCCGCTAATCACTGGTATCATGAAGGCTAATAGACTGCGATGGTTGGGGCGTATAGAAAGAATGGAAGATAATAGGGAAACAAAACTCGCTTACACTCAGGAAATAAATGACCGTAGACCCCGAGGTAGAACAAGAAGACGGTGGAGAGATAATATACATACAGACCTACAAGCACTTGGAATCAGCGACTGGCAAGAGAAGGTAAACCAGAGAGACGAATGGAGACGACTTGTATCTGCAGCAAAAAACCACAATGGCTCGGAATGCTGAAGAAGAAGAAGAAGAAGAAGAGGAGAAGAAGAAGAAGAAGAAGAAGAAGAAGAAGAAGAAGAAGAAGAAGAAGAAGAAGAAGAAGAAGAAGAAGAAGAAGAAGAAGAAGAAGAAGAAGAAGAAGAAGAAGAAGAAGAAGAAGAAGAAGAAGTAGAAGAAGAAGAAGAATGAATAGGTTAAAACTGGCACGGGTCTCATCAATGTTGACGTTTCTCATTACACTTTCCTCATAGACGTTGAACAGTTAACGAGAGAGAATGCAACCCTGTCTTACCCCCTTTACATCTCAAATAATTTGGTATTTTATCAGCTATTCTGGCAGCTGGTTCTTGTTTATGATATATCTTTACATTATGTGCATTAAAAGCGCTGAAAACCCCATATCCCGCATGTTGTTCCATAATTTCTTAAGCCAAACAAAGTCGAAGACCTGCTGTAGTCAATGAAACAAGTATGAAGATCTACATTGCTATGTGCATTTTTCAAAGACGGTTCTCACATTGAAGATATGGCTCCTGCTTCCCCATCCCTGTCTGGAACCTGTCTGTACTTCTTGTAATCTTCTAACTTCCCTTCAATACATGTCATGATACTCTGCAAGATGGTTTTACTGGCATGACTTATTAGTGCGATACTACGATAGTTGGTGCACAGTTGCATATTTCTTTTCTTTGTGAGAGGGGTTTTGATTGTTCTCTTCCATGTTTGTAACCAAATAGCGTTGTGCCAGATCTGTTACACGGTCAGTGGTGGATTTGTACGCTGTCTTCTCCTAGATTAGTTCCGTTGGTATAGGGTGCATTTTTAATGGCGGTGGGGTTTTTGAAAATATTGCCGTTCCAAGTTTTGTATCCACTCTCTGTGGAGTTCATGCAACAAAACAGGTAAATACAAAACTTAGAAGGGCAATATTTTCAAACACCCCACAGTTATTAAAAATACACCCTATACATTGCCACAGCGAGGCGATTTCCTTTCTTTGTGTTGCCTCACTGGAGACCGTAATGTCAGGTTACGCCGTTCCTTTCTGGCTCCTTTTCTTCTCGGAGTCTCCGAGGCGTGTGGTTGCACCGCCAGCCCCACGCTTCGAAGGTCGTGAGTTCGATTCCGTGCCACAAATGCAATTTTCTCCGATACTCCTGTGGGTCATCGCTGGAGCAAAGGAGTTCGTGCTTTATGTTACGTTTTCAGCAGGCAGCCCTGCGGAAAGTAACCCAGCCATGTGGGATAACAGCCGATGTATGTCGATCTTATAAACCCCTTTTAAACTCTGACTTCTCTGTCATTACTTTCACGAGTCAGTGGTGAAAAACAGGCGGAGTGGTTGGGGTTTCATTGCGAAGGCTAATAGACGATTCTTGAAAAGGAGATCTGGCGAATGAGGCTACGACCTCCAGCATGAGAATGGAGGTGGAAGCAGTCACATCAGCATTCCGTTGGTTTGAGGAGACCACTGCAATACACGTTGTTTTCATTACGAACACAAGGTGTATGCTTAGTAAGGTGGAGAGAGGATTGTTTCGTGTGAAATTGTTCATCTCGCTTCAGAGAGGTTGTGAGAATTGTATGGATTTTTTGCCCTGACCATGCGGAAGTGCGGGGGAATGAACAGGCTAATAGGCTGGCAGGACTGTACCCCTTGGTGGTAGATTACCTATGGACAAGGGAGAGGTGGTCGTGAGGTGGAGAAGGTGGAGGAACAGATCGAGAACCGTATGTGGAAAGGATGAGAATGCGGGGGATGGCAATGGTTCTGGTAGAATCACAAGACTGAGAGGGATGATCAGGAGAACTTTCAATCAAATAGCTGTTGTACCGATTAATAATGTGACTCTTTGCTGGCTGTTGAACGAGGTGACGGAGCGCCTATGGGAATGTCCTGAGTGCAGTGATGTCGGTTCTTAGCTCAACTCAACTCAACTCAAGAACTTCCACGAGTGTCAAATATGTACACTTTTTATCAAATACAAACATTGGCAGGTTACTTTAGTATGTGTGTTCTGCTTCAACAGAATTGGTGCATATAATCACACCTGCCAGGTTGATTGATGCAACCACACACCGTAGGTTGCTTGCCACAGAAAGAGGAAATGCCCAGCTCCGTCACTGACAGCTTTGCGTGTGAAGAAACTGTGCAGAACAATGTTTTTATTGTTTATAGTAATGAACGTAAATTACCTTTCAAATTGAATACGTTCTCAAAAGTAATTCCCATTGCTTCATTGTAGCCACGGTTCATTGCGTGGTGAATTTCTTGGTCTAAATGAATTACGCTACAAATACATTTCTCGTATATGTGTGTATGTGTTTATTGCTCTCATTATAAAGGAATGTCGCCTGTGTGCTGGTCTGTCCGTGTTGTTTTGTTTATCCCGTTGACGGTGTGTAGCCAGATACAAAATCGATGACTCCGGTTTCTGTTTAATTGGCACTAAGCCAGCCAAGAGTCGGTGGTTCTGTTTTGCCCATTAAATTATCAACCGGCTGTTCTAACTAATACATGTAAGAATAGTGAGACCGTCACGTGATGTGACAGATATCACATTAAGAGCCTGGGAGACGCAACAGCATTGCCATGACAACACTGTTCGGTAAATTAGCGTAATAGGAGATGTCCGTACGTCTAAATACTGCAACTTGAGAAGTAAATGCACAGGTATTGAGCGGCACTCATTCATTCATCATGCCATACCGATAAACGCGGCAGTCATGATTCGCCATCTCACTCTATCACCGATGTCGTCGTGGATCAGCTCAGCGTTCTTGTCTCTCAGTGCTGTCCTTGTCTTGTGACGTTCTGTAATTTGACAAATCATGATAAACTAGGCATCTTTAAAGAAAGATAGTTTGTTGTTGCTTTTCTTCCTGGCAGTGACCATACTGACCGGAAACCGTAGCCATTGTCCCATTTAAGAGATCTTCTGCCTGCCGTCGCGAAACTTTAGATCATAATCAACAACTATCTGTTGGATGCCCTCAATATTTCATCCATCACCTGCCTTCTTTGGTTTCTTGTGAAAACTTCCTAAAACGGATACGAAAAAAACAAAACAGCGTCCTCTAAAAACACATCGTTATGCCCTCGCCATTTTACCGGAAGATATAGTAAAGAAGTCAATATCAGAGAACTGTTGTTGCTACGTTTTTCCCCCTCTATTATATAAGTGTTCATCAATACCTGCGACTGTATTTTCCATGATACTTTCTTGATCGAGCCACTTCAAATATCTAGTTGTCTCGGGTAGATGGAACTCTTCAACCTTGCCTGACAGCCCATCTCATCAGATCATCATATCGAGGGTTCTCTACAGAACGTCGCTCTTGTCCCGACCCGCGTACATGGTCCTCGCCGCTGTGCCCCTTACCGTGCCCCATTGTGGAGGGATCGACCCCTGTCAGCTCAGTATTGAAGGTTAGCAGGTGAAAATTGGCCCGGGGCCATTGCAGGCTTCTTGTAGATCAGCTCCTGAGAAGTGTCTTGAAGGTTACTGGTGACGTCGAAATCTCCAGCCAAGTCTAGAGGATGTGTCTTGAATCCTCAGAATTCAGTTCATTTAGTGTACATAAATTGGACGTTTACCCAGTGTTAAGAAAAGTTCCGATCCAATCGATCAGACATGTAAAAAATAAAAATGTCCACTTTGTTCAACCGGCTGTAGTAGTGTTAGTTATAATCATGGAGGTTAAGTATGCGGCTTTAGTTTCTCTCGTCTTCTGTGTCAATGTTAGCTGACTTTTCTATCTGAGTTCATGCCTGTGACGTCAGCTGGAGGTTTGGCAGGCGTGTTCTCCTTTGTGTCCGTTTCTTCTTGTTTTTTTTTTTTCGTTTGTCAGTGTAGGCTCGTGGCTCGTCTGTTGTTAGTGGATGCAGTCCTTTGGTCTAGTTGCTTTGGTGTCCTTTCATCATTAACATTATTAGTATTATTATTATTATTATTATTATTATTATTAAGATTATTATTATTATTTATTTCGCCCTTTATTCCACATTGGGACATAGGCCTTGATACAATTCATGTCAAGCCGTACTATCCTTAGCTATCCCATGCAGATTATCCTTAGCTATCCCATGCAGTTTATTCTTAGCTATCCCCATGCAGTTTATCCTTAGCTATCCCCATATAGTTTATCCTTAGCTATCCCCATGCAGTTTATCCTTAGCTATCCCCATGCAGTTTATCCTTAGCTATCCCCATATAGTTTATCCTCAGCTATCCCCAAGCAGTTTATCCTTAGCTATCCCATGCAGTTTGTCCTGAGCTATCCCCATGCAGTTGATTCTTAGCTATCCCATGCAGTTTATCCTGAGCTATCCCATGCAGTTTATCCTTAGCTATCCCCGTGCAGTTTACCCGTAGCTATCCCAATGCAGTTTATCCTGAGCTATCCCCATGCAGTTTATCCTTAGCTATCCCCATGCAGTGACTACTTCCGTTCCCCAACATAGCGGATAGGCAGTTGAACCGTTAAAGCCTCTGGAGTGTTTATGCTTCTGGCTACTGTTTACAGTAGCATTTTCCTCATGTTGGACTGGTAGTGCATGGTTCCGTCGCTCTGCTACTGAGTTGAGTGCGTGGCGCGACACTGTGAGCTGTGAATTTCGTTTGGAATGTTTTTACATCTGTCCGCGGTAGGTTGTAGCATGAACTGCAAGTTCGGAACGATGGCGGTCATCTTATCGCTTGGAATTGACTGGATTGCCTTTTCGGTTCACGAGTGCATTTTTCTCGGAGACTCATGGGGATCGTCGCTGGAGGTACGGTGTTTGTGTTTTGTGCGATGCTTTCAGCGGGCCGCCCTGAAAGGGATCGAGCCATATGGGATAATTCCCGAAGCAATAAAGCCGATCCTCTCGACATTTAATGCAGTAATGTGTGGCTGCTGGTTTTCTAGTGACTGCCGTTTCCATCGACGATGAACTGTATTTTCCGTGGAGGACTTTTTTGTTGGCATTCTGACGGCAGCATTATGAACAGTGTATCTGTGCGGGCTATTGGCTTGTCGAGACTCGTGTATATTCCACTTCTCACATAGGACAGTGAGAAGCATGTTGTGTGATATTCACTGGCACAGGAATGGAGCATAATGAGAACGACTCGTTGCCGTGAAGTTGGAACCGCGACTAACTAACTAACTGACTAACTAACTAACTAACTAACTAACTAACTAACTGACTGACTGACTGACTGACTAACTAGCTAGCTAACTAACTAGCTATCTAACTAACCCCATGCAGTTTATCCTTAGCTTGCCCATGTAGTTTATAGACAAGTCGATACTCCGTGGGGAATGAGGTTAATATCAGGCCGGCCGCTCTAACTTTACAGGGCTTTTCTGGCACCTATATTTAGACTGGGTCGACGCAGAAACCCCGGTCAATTTTAAATCCTCGGCCTAGATGGCGATTTTAATGCACGACTACCAGACCGGACAGCAAGCGGGCTAACGACTGCGCCATCTCAGTATCCCCATTTAATCATAATTGGGATGTATTTGCTTCTTTATCACATGTCATGTTAGTATTGGATAGATCTGTGGAAGTCCTACTCATTCTATGTAAAAAAAAAAAAAACAGCTGCATGTCCTTAACATTACGTCGCAATCAACCTCGGCATTTATTGGCTGTTTGTGATTCTCTGGACAAAGTTCAGTAATTTGCCATTGCTTTCTGAAGCAGCCACTCTCGTATCATTGGTTTAAAAAAAAAAAAAACGCAAATGGTTTGCAGCGGATTTCGAACACTGTAAGCGGGATTGTGAACCGCGTTCGCCACACCTGAGTCACAACGGCTAGAAAATTAACAAGAATGGATGTCCTAGTACAGTGCAATCCACTTATGGCGATCTCGTATGTGGCGAATTTCTGTTGTGAAGAACAATTTGTTTATCCCCGGCAATGTTTCTTATTTGTCTCTTATCTCTTATAAGATGAATTCTGATCAGAAGAATTATTTCTGAGGTCCCAGATGAGTTCGCCTTATCAGGTCTGAGCTATATTTTGTTTGTTCTGTGAAGTTCCGCTTCTCTTCCAACCACAAAGGGTTTATACAGTTGTCACAAAGTGAATGTTGACTAAGTGACAGATAGAGTGGCTATGGTTATGTCTAGGGTATGTCCTTGTAACAATGTGATGTTGAACAACAGATTAATCAAGATGCATCACCACCAAACACCAGTCAGTGAACACGCGTTAATTTGCGCACATAATATTCCTTTAATTCTGAATTAACACAGACACATGTAACATATACATCCAGGAACAATAATTCTCTAAGAATATATCTCCATCCCAATGGAACACGTCGAATAACACTGCCTCTCAAGGCTACTAAAATCTCGTCCCACACGACAGGTATACTAGCCTCTCTCTAGGCCCGACTCAAAGTAACCCACTATGGGTCTCGAATTCCACTCACTATCCCTGGAACCCACAGTGCGGAGTTATCTTCCAAACTCCGTCACAATTCTTCACTTTATCAGACCACGACCTTCTCCTGGTCTGGTCTACACTCAACTCCCTCTCAGCTCGGAGTCCAAACCTCAACTGCCCGTCAATCTTTGTCCCTGTCTTTTTAAACAATTCTATGCCCCACATTGCCTCACACACACCACACAACCTCACTGCTCCAACTGTCTGCCTCACCAGCTGACCTCTTCTCAGCTCCCCCTTCAATTACTGTCCTCTCATTTACGCCCTCTGGGGGACCCACCATCCGCCCCATTTTATCTCGTGAACTGTTTATCTTGTACGGCCACTCACCTTAATGCCACTGAACACAGGCATGTGACACTACCCCACCCTCAAAAGAAAACATCGTTTTCAAATGTTGGGAGACTCATACTTATCAAATATGTGACCCAGACACATTGCCTGGGTAGTCGTTAGTATAAATCCAATTTACTCTAGCTACCACACTTAATAATATATCAAATACTCATAGTACACTCCCATATTCCCCACACATAAATACAAACAACTTTCTATCTTTTGTATCAATGCATGAACTAATACATCACATAATAATAATAATATACATCATAGAAAAGCATTATACTTATGTACCCACAGGTCTCTTACTACTTCACGACCACACAATACTATTTGTGTACCGACCTATATCAGGTGGTTCTGTTCTTGCATTAACCCACCTCTGATTCCTGTCGATGCTGTGTCTACCTTTCATGTACCCATCACTCATGGTACCTCTACAATTACAACATCTGTTTGCTATCCCTAGCCCTGGGTCAGTAATGTCGCGACAACTCTTTTGACCTGACTCAACTTTCCTATCTGTATATTGCACCGTTACACTTGAGTCTCTGTTTAGTCTGAACTCTTTATTCAATCTTGGCCCATATATCTGGCACCTTTCTTTCTGCTGCATACGCCTTATGCCTATGTGCCCTGCACATGCACTATCCTGAGCTGTTCTAGTATATCGGTGTCTGTGTGCTAAAGGTACTGCTACTTGCCCACGTGCAGTTCCACTATCTGAAAAGCGGCGAGTAAGAACATTGTTCTTCCTCTCGAAGCACCATCTACCTTTCTTTGACTGCCTATGTTCTACTCTCCTACACCCTGTGAACATTTGTTCAGAGTAGTATCTTGTCTCTGGAGCCACTAGCACTATATTTGGGATCCATTCTCATCTGCTCAGCTGTACTATCCTTGTCCTGAGTTCCTGTGTCTACTTCAAGTGCCTCTTCTACCTCAGCTATACTCTCTAATTTAGGTTCTCTTGTGGTAACTACCTCATTACTGCTTACACTATATTTTTGGTCCCAATAAACTACTTCCTCTTCTGTACACTCTTTAACTCCTATAACATTTCCTATGATGAGATCTGCCACTGGTGAGTCTAAAACACATGCTGTCACTCTTCCTGTTATGTATGGTGTTTTTACTGTTATCACGGCTATTGGGTAGTAATTCTACTGTCCCATTAAATGTTATGGATCTAATCTTTTCTCCTGTATAATCCGAGGGATGCACTAAACCCTTTCTCACCCCGATGGACGTACATCCGGAATCCCTAATTGTTAACGCTGGCCTATCATTAACAAACCCATGATGCATCTTCAGACTTCCTCCTTCATGCACTGCTGATCCTGCTTTAACTGTGTGACCACATATTAAGACTGGCTGACTGTCTTTTTCAAAAAGAGGTTTGCACCCACTACAATCTTCATTGTTCAGCGTCTCAATTACTTGTGCTGCATTTGAGTGCTCTGTTTCTCTCATCCTACATTGATGACTGACATGCCCGTTCCTTCCACATTTGAAACAAGTGATCTCCCTTTTACTGTTGTTCGTTGGTCCATCTGATGGTTGTGCATCACAATCTGCCATTTTGTGTCTCCAGCTCCCACAATTCCAACATCCGGCATAATTTGGACGTCTCTGGAAGTTCCCTCTTCTATATGGGTACCGTCCTACTCTACCAACATTGTTTCCTCGGAAACCATTATCTTGAAGTTCTTGCTGCTCACCTTTCTGTGCTGCATCCACACTTTTCGCCCTTGGTCTGATGACTGGATTCTGGTCCTGTTTAGTGTACGCTGCACAGACTATTTCCTCACTCATTAGTTTCCCAATAGAACTGTTAGGATGTGCAGTCATATAGTTTTGCCCTAACTGAGACATTGTGTCTATGTCCTTTGGCTTACGTTCCTCAAAGAAAGCTACTAAGTTAGTATTGCATGATGATAACACTTTGTCTCTTAACACTAAATCCACTAATTTATTAAAATCTTTTCCTACCTCTGCCAGCTCCATCCACTTATTAAATGTATTCTTCACTGTGTTAACAAAATCTGTGAAATCTTGATTTGTCTCTGGCCCTAACTGTCTAAACTTTGTTCTATATCCATGCTCAGTTAGTTGGAACTTTGTCAGCAAACGTTGACGTAAGATAGTGTAGTTGTTCCTTTCTTCTACAGGTAAATTAAACATTGTTTCTAGGGCCTTACCCGTTAAATACTCGCCCAGTCTAATTGCGTACTCGCTTTCTGGGATGCCTAATACCTTCACTGATGCTTCGAATCTCGACAAATAGGAATCCAAGTTGTCTCGGTCCGTAAAAAATGGCAGTTTTAATCTCTGTGACGACTGCGACGGTCTTCTGCTTTCCTCACTTTGACCTTTCGAAGATAGTTCTAGTTTTCCTTAACTCGATTTCAGTTTGCATCTGGCACTTGATCTTCTCTTTCTCAATTTCCATTTCAGCTAACTTTACTTCCTGTAGACGTTTGTTTTCCATTTCAGCTAGTTTTACTTGCGTCTCTTTCTCTTCCTGTAGACGCTTGTTTTCCATTTCAGCTAGTTTTACTTGCGTCTCTTTCTCTTCCTGTAGACGCTTTGCCTCGCGTTCATTATGCCTCTCCTCTCTTTCCGTCTGCTTTTGTTCTTTCGCTTCTGCATACTCCTGTAACTCTTTACCCTTTCAGGCCTATTCGTTCACCTGCTTCAATATAATCCATTAAAGTAGGCATCTTGTACTTGTGGACACGTTGTTGTGAATCAGCCAACTATAAATGTACAGACTCTGCTGTTAGTCTTTGTGTCACTTCCCTAAGTACACCCGCACTCCCTGTGTACGTAAATCCGTAGTGCTACAATATCACTCTGTACTCACCCAGTCACTCTATAAGCACTAGGTAGTGAGGGGGGAATATAACTATACTCCCTCCTATATATATATATATATATATATATATATATATATATATATATATATATATATATATATATATATATATATATATATATATATATCAAATAACTGTAGAACAATTCCTGGAAATAGTTGTAAACATACATATACATACACAAATGGATGATACACACTAACTGCGAACTATTAAACGCTAGACGCATAGGCCGGTGAAACGCAGACGGATGATTACATAGAAATAAAAACCACTGACATAAACATGCCCATGAAAGACCATACCGTGCGCATAATATAAACTGACAAATACCATCTAGATAGAAGATGTATTAACATAAGCATTACAACAATACCATATATCCAAAGAACTCAAATATTATATGTAACAGTAAAGAGAAAACAGTAAAAAGAACAAATATAAAATGAATAATGTACATAGATCTGACGTAGACACTTGGACACCATGTATAATGTCGAGACGACCCAATGCCACAGCACAAAACAAACTGACTCGTCAGCTGTCTCTCAACCAATACAATGTGCACCTAGAAACTTCACCTTTGCTCTGTCTCCCGCATTTCGAGAAATAAAGCAAAAATATCCTACTTATTACGACCACTGGACCACATACAAATATTTACGTAACGCACAACAACAACAATACTTAGGACGATGAGAACAACAGAAGCAAACAAGGGTTGCCGACACCAATGCGATGGTAGAATCTTAAAAAAGTCCTTAATTTGTTTTCAATAGTCTCCGAAAATCGCCTGGAAATGTTTGTCGGTTACTGTTTTGAAAAGATTACGACGTTAGCTTCCCACAATGAATTAAAGTTCTGATGCGTTGTCACTTTTTGTTGACGTGGTGACACGATTTTCGACTGTCGTAAAAGTTGAAGATGATGATAATTATCCCAACGCCTTGTATCTTCACAGTCCGTAATGTTTTTGTAACCCTCCCTGTAGGGATGGCCTGTGATTGTATAATGTATGTGAACGCTCTTGTTTTGCCAGAAATATTGGGTTTTCGTTGCGTTTTGGGGAGCCGAAAATACCTTTAAAATCAATGAATGTTTATCTGCGTAGTCACTGTCGCTTTGAAGTGATGGTATGGTTTCACTGTTGCTGACCCGGTTAAACCAACGAATAGCAGAAAATGATCACGCGCTTTAAATCCGCTTCGCAAGTCTTTTTTGGTGAAAAAATGCGCTCATATTTGCGAAGACGGCACCTGAATGACTGTTGTGGTTTGTTTGCCGATGATGACACACACACACAAAGACGTTAAACGTAAATCGTAGTTTCAGTAGAAAACCCAACGTGTTATTCTCCGTGGAAATTTTTCCGTCAAATTCCCTGGTTCTCGGCCTTGACTCACAAGGTCATCTCTGTTTCTCTTTATCACAATACTCCCTGTAGAAACTTTTCCTTTTCTGTGGAGCAACGATTGTCACCTTTGTGTGTTCCCCACACTTTCCTCCTATAACTCCCCTCCTCCTGGCGAGTTTTTAACCATGAATTACCCTCGTAACTCCTCTGGCGCCCCTTTCCGTCTTATTATCTGCACCGAACTCTGAAGACGCCGTACACACACACTCGCTGTCCACAAGTTCACCTGACCTATAAACACACGCGCCTGTTTGCGTTAATTTTCTGACGTCCCTGATAGCCGAAGAAATACTGCCTGGTATCCAATTTACCTGTCCTGACCTTCTCGTGACCTATGTGCTACCCAGTTCCCGCACGGAAGAAACCCCAGTGTTTATATCGTGGACACACTTTCCCCGTCTCCTCTCCCCACTCCGAGTGAGAAATGATATTTTTACCTGGTTTCTCGTGGACTCTGTATTAATTCTCCGACACTTTTGAAATGCGCTGTCTACTGAAAATGGTGTTTATTCTTGACAGGAGAGCTCTCATTAATTGTTGTTGTAATTGGGCATCCGACTAATGTCTCTGATGTTAGTGTTCTCTCTAATCGACGAAGCCTCCCAGAAATCTACTCTGTCACAAAGTGAATGTTGACTAAGTGACAGATAGAGTGGCTATGGTTATGTCTAGGGTATGTCCTTGTAACAATGTGATGTTGAACAACAGATTAATCAAGATGCATCACCACCAAACACCAGTCAGTGAACAAGCGTTAATTTGCGCACATAATATTCCTTTAATTCTGAATTAACACAGACACATGTAACATATAAATCCAGGAACAATAATTCTCTAAGAATATATCTCCATCCCAATGGAACACGTCGAATAACACTGCCTCTCAAGGCTACTAAAATATCGTCCCACACGACAGGTATACTAGCCTCTCTCTAGGCCCGACTCAAAGTAACCCACTATGGGTCTCGAATTCCACTCACTATCCCTGGAACCCACAGTGCGGAGTTATCTTCCAAACTCCGTCACAATTCTTCACTTTATCAGACCACGACCTTCTCCTGGTCTGGTCTAGACTCAACTCCCTCTCAGCTCGGAGTCCAAACCTCAACAGCCCGTCAATCTTTGTCCCTGTCTTTTTAAACAATTCTATGCCCCACATTGCCTCACACACACCACACAACCTCACTGCTCCAACTGTCTGCCTCACCAGCTGATCTCTTCTCACCTCCCCCTTCAATTACTGTCCTCTCATTTACGCCCTCTGGGGGACCCACCATCCGCCCCATTTTATCTCGTGAACTGTTTATCTTGTACGGCCACTCACCTTAATGCCACTGAACACAGGCATGTGACACAGTATACATATACATTCTTGCTTTTTCACATGTATACACACATACAGATTTAGTGGACATATAAATGTAAGTTATTGCATATTTACAGAAGGGGGCTCCGTGGTCAAGTTGTTAAGCCGCCTGCTTCGCCCTCGGAAGGTTGTGTGTTTGATCCCGGATTCCGTCTTCGGTTCACAAGGAGATTCATGGGGGTCGTCGCAATAGCTGCGGAGTTCGTGCTTTGGGCGACGCTTTCGACATACCACACACACATACACACACACTTAACTGTATGCTAGCGAACCTCACAAATAAGTGAAGTGTCACGCACATATGCGTATATATGCAAAACTACACATATAGACGATCGAACTCGCATAAGCATATGTAATGATACATCGCATACACAACTTCGGAGCACACTTGTGCATGCAGAGTAACAGAGGGAACACTAATTCACAGCACACAGTCACATACAGTGGTAAACAACTCATAAACGGGTTTGATCCTATTTACACTGGTTAAGAACGCATAGCCGGTCTCCCTGGTCCAGAGTTACACGACTTTCTCCGTAATCATTTATACTCTCGGGAGTAATGTGACGTGCGCGAGAATCGGTAGCGGTTCTCTCCGCGTCGGTAACTTACGGGGTATGTGAGCCGGTCGCTCAGAAAGCCATGGCAAACTACTGAGCGTAACATTGCCAAGAAATCAACAATCAGCTGGAAGATGCTGATGTTGACAGCGATGTCCTGTAAAGGACATGCGAACAACAAAGAACGCATACACATGTATGCCGATTAACAGCACTCGTGCGCACGTACACACGCACACACACACACACACACACACATATATATATATATACACACACACATATATACACACACATACATATACACGAGTTCAGAAGACACAAATACATATACCTGTACACAATACAATTACTGGTACAAGTTCACACACACACACACACACACACACACACACACACACACACACACACACACACACATTTATACATCGACTTCATTGCACCGGGTTTTATCCCGTGTAGCTCGGTTTCTCTTCTTAGAGCGACCTGCCTAAAGCTCGCACGGAGCTCGGACTCTGGCGCCAGTCACGACCTCCCAGGGGGATCTGAAAATATTACACTCGTGAACCGAATGATCGCGTGAGGAAACGAACCCGTCACCTCTGTAGCGTGATGTAGACGGCTAGGTATCTTTCATACAGAGATCCATTATACTAGTTTACAGTATGGCTTCAACGACGACCACCCAGGGGTCTCTGGAAACTGCATTCTTGAACCGAATGACCATTTCAGAACACGAACCCGCGACCTTCCTGAGGAAGGACAGCACTTGTACACAGATATCCCTTATACCCGGTACAATACATACTGGTCCAGGGGATGTATACACATATACGGATCAATAACACATATATTGATTCAGAGCACAGACATACGAGTTAACTGCACATTCTCGTAGTCTGGTCGAGAGCACACATACACGCACCGGTTTACAGCGCTTGCCAATTTAAGGAATGGATGTAAAGGTTTGAGAAAATCGATGGAAGACCGTAATGTCACTTTATGCCGTTCCTTTTCGTGAAATAATGCTTATACGCTGTTTCATGAATTGTATAAAATGAACACATAAATAGGAAGAAATGTCGAGAGATTTAGATATCGCCCAGCCTATATTGATTAGAATACTTATATGAATAAGCTTATGGCTATTTTATGATTTTTACTCTATGTTTGCCATTATGATACCTCGGTGAGACATCAGCCATGTTCATAAATAGCCCGGATAACCAGAAGCAAATTCGTGGAGAGATAAAGGCAAACGTTTAATTCTATACAATCAGACTACTGGACTTTCACGCTCAGAGAGAAGATGAGGCGGGACCTCAACTCGGGGTTTAGCACTTGGGGACATTCCCATACGTGCTTCGTCCTCATCTGCAACAGCCAGCGAAGAGCCTCAGTATTAATGGTGCTAGTAGCAGTCTGATTATGTGTCCGTCTGGCCTGTCTTCTGAGTTTTGTGTGTCGGCCAGATCCTCTGGTCACTATCTATAGCACCATTCTCTCCAAGCCATGATGATCTTTACGTTCGTCTGCACCATAGACACATCATTACGCAAGGGTGTAGTCACGTGTAAAGCAAACAGGACTGCAAGAACTGTGAAAAAAAGGCTGGACAAAAATACCATAGCAAGAGATCCTCCTCCTGGGACGTCAAGCATTCCTTGCCCACATGGTCAAAGAACATTGCTGCCAAAATAGACCTTACCAGCTGTCATATATTTTTGAAGGGAGTGGGAGATCACTGTAGTGCATGCCCCATCTCTAACAAAAGATGTAGAGCCCCATCCTCTTCTATCTTCAATAACCCCAGAATATGAACCTTGAGTTATCTGCAGGTCTCGTTCTATTAAGTATTGTCTAGGAGATATAGATTATGGCCCTGGTGAGAATGGTAATTTACTAACTGGGAATCTGCCCCTTCTCCAATGATTCTTTAGCTCTGGAGCCCCCTTTTAGTTTATCAAATCTGAGGAAAGTCTGGAGAATTTTCTCAGCCTGATTTAGATGAAGAAAACATGGATGTTGAGCAGTTGATAGATCTAGAGTCTTTTTATTTCCCCCTTTCAGTAAGTCATTATGAGTTAATTTATCTCCAAACAATCAATCACATAATCTATCACATTAGATTCTGACAACATGATGTACAAAGAAGTTGTTGACACAGATAGGTTTGAACTGACAAATTAACAGAAGGTCAATTCATGTTAATCATTTATTGACTGGCCTGAGCCTTCTGGTCAGTACATACATCTCTATTGTGATTTACACAAAGTAATAGAACAGTTGCACATTGGACCATTGTCCCAGACAATCAATAACAAGCATCAATATATGAGATGTCAACAAGTGTGAAAACATAGTAAACATTTTGATGTTGTACATATTAAGTATGATGGTGATGTCTCAACCATTAAATATCAGTTTTCCTGAAATTGGGTGTGGTGTCTACCAATGAGAAAAGTAACCTGGTGACTGGAGGATTAGGTAAGCCAGGGTCCATTGACTGATGGATCCACTTCAGGTCTGCCCGTATAGCTCCTCTGAAGGCCTCCCCATGCTCTGCTCATAGCCAAGTCATCCTCCATCTCACTTGTGGTTCATCTCTTTCTCTCGGCTTCCCTCTTTCAGGTCTGATTTAGGTGGTTAATTTGCTGATGTGTTGGGTGGTTGTTGGTATGTAGCCACCAAGATCACTGATGAATATTCACATAAATATATACATTCCTACCAATACAATAATAAGAAGTAGGTCGGAAGAAATCTAAATTCCTGAAGTAGGAACTAGTTCCCCTCCCCCTCTTTTCTCTCTAAGCTAGTGTTGGGTTAATTTGGGGTGGTCAGAGTTTATCACACTGTGTACGCCTTGTATCAACTTGTTCCTGCTGTATGTAAGTCCTCATTTGACCTGGGTCAGTGAACGTGTACAGTGAGACAATGACAAGAGTGAGAATGTGTCAAGATGCATGTAAATAAATGACATACATTTATAACATTTCTTCTACTCCATGGTGTTCACAATGTGTATAAATAATTCTCTGTGTTTTCCCAATTAACTACCTCTTCTTCTTGTTGTGTCTAATACTCTCTTCCATTATCTGTTGTTGTTGAGTGTTGAGTGTTGTGTTGTGTGGTGATGAGTGGTGTTGAGTGGTGTTGTGTTTTAAGTTATGTTGAGTAATGAGTTAAGTTCACTGCGCGCGATGGTTTTCCGCGAAGCACAACTTTCTCCTGTATTGCAGTTCATAAGTGCTCTTATCTAATTAAATTTGACATAAATATAAATATTTATTTCGCCAAACCCTATTAATTCTATAGATAAAGGAGAAAGGAAAGATTGATTTCTCTTTCAGCTTTCTAGATTGTAAATAGGCATAGATAAGTCTGTTTTAGAACAAGGCACTTGTTCTAGTACACGAACTGTCATTTCAGCTGTAGGTAGTGATAGCATCTTTAACAATGTTTCTGGTGAAATGCACAAGATTGCTTTCGAATCATCACTTCTCACAGTTGTTTAGAATAGAACGTAGTAGTATAATGCACTTCTTAAAGTTAATAATTATCTTTAAGAATATCAGAGATGGCAGTTCTATCTAAGAGAATATTAGAGAGTCATTTTGCCCGGGAATGGCTTTGCGTCGTTAGAATCTACAGTCGAGCATTTTTACATTTCAGAGGTTTTAATTAATAATAATACATTTCAATTGACATCACAAACACGGGTTTACATTACTTGATACTTGATATATCGGGTTCTGAGTCTAATCACGGGACTATCAAACGTACCTAGGATCCAGACTTCTGCCTTGCCCATTGAATTTTTGGTCACACAATCTTCTCACATCCGTCCATGAAGCGAGTTCAGACAAAAGTGCGGGCTTATTAACATTTCTGATGAAATAGTAATATATGCTAATTATGCCCTGGCGCGAAGGCGGATCACGTGTTTCTCCCATCCAATGGGGTTCCGAGCTTGGTCTGATGAAATCTTTCTAAGAATCCACGTCATTTGTCATTTGTTCAGTTCCAGTTTCGATGTTAAGTTTTACGTCCTAATCTCCATTTGCGGTTGTGAAGTCAATTTCTTTTAATGTTGTTTCCTCTTTTTGCGGCAGGTGTTGATGAATGAATAATGTTGGCTGCGTTATGCCACACCAGCCATCTTAAAACTCACGGCTCCAAACTTTCAACCCCACTGGATGAATTGAATGGTCATCATCATTCTTGATGGACAAACACCACACACGATTCTAAAGAGTGAATTGGTTGACAGCGCATGCCCCAGTGAGGGATCAACAACGAAAGAAGAACACGCTGTGTATTCCGTATGGACAGGACATATCGAACATAAACACTAAAGCGGTGTTGTTGTAGCACTCAAAGGCATGGAGAATTCCGATCCCAGGCACGTACGGATAGTTTTATCAACATTCCTGATGGTAACATCTTGTACCGGAGATTCTAACCGGTCAACAGTTTGTTATCATTTTCGTTTCCTAGATTTGCCAGGTCGAACAAGTCTAAAATGGGTATTGGGAAATGTCTTGGAAGATATTGACCACATCACAGATTGAGTGCCGATTGATCGATACAAATATAGCACCATATACTCCTTATGAGGGAAGGTCGGGGAGGGGGGGGGGGTAGGTTTCCTCCATGGCGAAGTGGTTAAGCCGCCTGCCTTGCGCTCCTAGGGTTGTAGGTTCGATCCCCTCATTCGACTCCATCATTCGATTCACAAGTGCAATTTTCTCAGTGACTACAGGGAGGGGTGTCGTCGCTGGAGCTACAGAGTTCGGGCTTTGTGCGACGCTTTCGGTGGGCCGCCCTGAGGAAAGAGACAGAGCAATATATGATCAAACCCCGTGCAATTAAGTCGATCCTCTCGCCTTTAATTCAGTAATGCTCCATACGCTTCAGCTTCAGGGTCCATTTTCTCAGGGTGAACACATTCCAACAGTGTCGGTGACTATACCTGTTATGTATTTCAGCCACAATGTGATTCCTTTATTCACTTCATATCATAAATCTCTGCAGTACACATCTGACGAGATGCAGTGAAATATGCCAGTCAGTAAATTGTGCAAACCTACTGTTTATGATTTCTATGTTTCAATTCTCTCAGGGAATTCATTGTTTGAAATTGCTACGTTTTGCTGACCGTTCAATGTTTTTAGGTGGGTTCGGTTTTTTGGTGTTCCCTTAAGTGTACTTTTTTATAATTGTGATACGTCGTCGTCGTCGTCGTCGTCGTCGTTATTGATGTTGCTATCAAGTATTTTATTACACGGACTATGACAAAGTAAACCACTGAGACTAATTCGAATTGATTTTAACACTGGGAGTCCAAAAGGTTTCGTCTAGGTTCATAAATAATTTGGTACCCAACGATTTCAACATCTTTTTGCTCCAAGTGGCTTCAGACGTCTAAATCATTGATCAGGTCGTACACTACTGCTCCAACCAGATAAATCGTTGATGTTCTTGCTGTGTGTTTCATTAATCCTTTTTTATGTGTCCTTTTAATATCGTTCTTCTTACTCCCACAGAACGCCTTGGACTGCACATGTTTGCGATAGGGGGTTTCTCTCTGCCTTTGAGTTTTGGAACAGGGTTGGTTGGCTGGTTGGTTAGTTGGTTGGTTGGCTGGTTGGTTGGTTGGTTGGTTGGCTGGTTGGTTGGTTGGTTTTTTGGTTGGTTGGTTGGTTTTTTTGGTTGGTTGGTTAGCTGGTTGGTTGGCTAGCAGTCTGGCTGGTTGGTTGGTTTGTTGGTTGGCCGATTTATCGACTGTTGGATGGTTAACTGGTTGATTGATTAATTGGTTGTCTGGTTGGCTGGCTAGAGGTTGGTTGGTTTGTTGACTGGTTGGTTGTTTGGTTCGCTGGCTGGTGTTTGATTGGTTTGTTGGCTGGTTGGTCGCTGACGAATTCTCTGAAACACCTTGAAATGCATTTCCGTTCAGGTCGTCTGAACCTTATAACCGGCATGCATCTGTCGGATTTTTCCCTCAATCCAGTATCAAAGAACATATGCACAGGATTGTCGCAGAGCTTTTCTTCTCTTCTCCAAGTTCAGAAATCACAGTATGCAAGACCGATATTTGCATTTCTTACCTGAGAGATAAACATATTGGGATGTAATATTTTCATGATTCAGCATAACACATAGGCACTTCCTGGGATTAGGTCTGGATTAGTAGTTCTTCCTCTAGACGTTTTCGGCTTTTCATTGTAAAATGATTCGAACCCATTGTCCAAGGGAATTGAACAAGGTTACAGTGTAAATGTACTCTACTTCTGAGTTTTACACTTTGAACTAGTCACATTCTGAATTGTTACATTAGCATATTCTGGAATAAATATTACCCAGACAAAGTCAACAGTTGTGGAAACCTCGCCGGCACGAGTTCTGGCCGCCTATCCAGAACTGTTTTAAAATGTCAGCTCCAAATCCTGGCACGCGTCTTTTAAAGGGTAATGTTTTTTTGAAGCCCACAAATACATGTTCTCTGTTTCCCTGCCTGTGCTCTTTTTGTTAATCTGAATCTACACTTTTTTGTTTTATATCACCGGTTCAATTGCACTAAAATAAAGACTTCTCGTCCTTGACTTGGAAACGTAAATTACAAGTATCTCAGAATTCGGAGTGGGTTCGCATGACGGCGAGGGACATCGGTAATAGGGAAAGATAAACTACATGCAAGTCAGTCAAGTGTACTAGAAGTAACAGAACGTGTGTGGACTACGTTTGAGTTAAATATGAAAGAAACTATTTCAAGTAGGTAGAGACACCAGAGTTCTATCCATGATGAACTATCTATGAACATATGTGACATAATGGTATGCCTGTAGCTAGTCAGTTAGTTAGTCGCGGTTCCAACATCACAGCAAAGGGTCATCTTTCATTTGGCGACATACAAATGCTAGTTGTGGACTATTCTGCCAACAGTGTAAAAGAACAATCGGGACGTTTGAGTGTGTCTGTTAGAGAACAATTCTTGGAATATCGTGGATCAAGAAGAAGAAATACGCTGACATTCTCCGAGATGTGAACATGGAGTATCGTGGATCAAGAAGAAGAAGTACGCTGACATTCTCCGAGATGTTAGAGGCCCATTTGGCCTGGGTTCGGGGTCCATTGGCCTGGGTTAGGGGTCCATTTGGCCTGGGTTAGAGGCCCATTTGGCCTGGGTTAGGGGCCCATTTTGCCTGGGTTAGGGGCCCTATTGTGTGGGTTAGGGGCCCATATAACCTGCTATTGTCAATTTCGTATTGTTGGGTGACTTTTAACACGCGAAATGTACATTCGGATCCTCTAAGATTGTCTCCCTTTTCTGAAAAAAAAAAGCCAGACATCCTGTCCAGTATCCAAGGATCAGGGGGAGGGTATTATGTCATACGTTTCTTACTTTTTACAAATACAGGGCAGACGATAAAGCGAACCAGGTCACCACGAACTAGACACCGACATCGTGATTTCTGACTATTCTTATTTGGTCTATCTTTAACGTTAATCAATACTTTTAGTGCCATGCATTTCCTGTCTCTTGCTTTAACGTTCTTCTTCACATAGCCCTTGATGTAATATTATTCCCAGCTCTTCGTGTAGGTCTTGATGTTTGCAAAATTGACACAGAGGGTATCTATATATTACCGCAAGTTGGATATAAATTTTTTCCCGGCCTGTTTTACAGGCCAAATAAAATTTAACTGAACGTTTTTGAAAAGTGCCGCTAATTTTCGGTTTGTTATTTTAAAGGGTACTGTGTTGAAAGTATTCTGGTAAAATTCATAATGGATTCTACTCAGGTCAGCCATGTTACCGAGAGGAGACAGTTCAGTCAATCATCTGCGTTTACCCAAGGGAATAAACTTATCCAAGTTTCTGCGGTAAGCCTAGACTTTTTTGAGGAGGATACCATACACCGACCGAAAACGCTGGTGGTCTCTTTGAGAGGCCCAGGAGCGGCCAGATGGACTCCGAACTGGTGGGAGGGGCATTGGTCGGTCCCGGGGGCGTACCGATAGACGAACTTGGTGAGATATACAGGTATGAGAACTCAAGTGGTTCTTTGCTTTTGTATCGGAAACGCTTTAAGAGCGTCGCCACCGAAAAACCATAACTTTAAAAAAAAAACGCAAATGACAATAGAAATCCAGCAGTCAGAGAAAGAAAAGAAGCGATTAACCTTACATTGGATGTTAGCAACAATGAAAGAAGAAGGGATGAAGAAACAGTGACGGAAATCACAGGCAAGCCTGAGCCCGTGGTTTTCAAAATTAAAAACTCAGCCAGGAAAGGGGAGCTTTGGTAAATCCTAAAGAAGGACAAACCATATCCCACTACGTCGACATAACAGCAAAAGGAGGGCAGAAAATCCTGAATCATAGAATCCTGGTGACCATGCCAGGGCGGAAGACAGTGTGCTTGACATGCGGGCAAGATTCCCATCGGTCTAATAAATGCCCCACTAAGTCAACAAAGCCAACGCCAATCATAAACAACCTAGACGAGTTTCCATTTCTGCCAGGATTGTTAAAAAGTCAACACAGCCTGCCCCGCCCACCCAGCCAAAGTCGAAACCAGCTACGACTCCAAATCCAACTCCACCAACGACCTCGACCAAGGAGAAAGACCAAGATGAGGAAGAGTTCGTAAAAAATGACAAAGAGATAGATCAGAATGATGGTTTCACTGAAGTAATCCATAACAACAAGCGAAATAAAATGCAGGTATAACGGGAAAACGTGGAAAACAGCGATGGTGAAGAAGACGATTCTCCCATAGCTACACCAAAGAAAGTCAACAAACCAGACATCCCTACAGGGAAGACAAACGACCAACGACAGACCATAGAGGAAGGTAACAACGTATTGTTAAGAACATTATTCATCTCCACTGACACAGAGGACGAGGAGAATCCGGAAACGGCCAAAACATACAAAACAGCTACATACAGTCTATTTTTACTATCTCATTATTAATGTCAATTATCAATTTGTACTAAATATATTTTTTTGACACCTGTGATGGGTGACGATATGAAGATAATATGTTTAAATATATCAGGTATACGTATAAAACACAACATATTTGCACACTTATATATAAATACAAACCAGATTTCATTCTACAATAAGAGACAAGAGCCATGTGAGAAAACTCGGGTCTTTCTTGTGACTGCCGAGTCCATCGACGATGAACTGCGGTTTTCGTGGATGCATTTCGTGTTGGCATCCTGGCGGCGGCATTTTGCACAGTGTACCTGTGCGGGCTGTTGGATTGCCGAGACTCCTGTCTATTCCACTTTTCACATTGGACAGTGAGACGCATTTTGTGTGATATTCACTGGCACAGGAATGGAACATAATAGGGACAACCCGTTACCGTGAAATTGGAAAATCGACTAACTAACTAACTAACTAACAAGAGATAAATATACATTCAGATGTACATGGCGCACAAATTACAACACATGGGACATGCATACTTCAGTTTGGCAGTCAGCAACATAGAGCCTGGGACAGCCATACTACAAACATCAGATAGGTGGAACACACTCAAAACAAACTGGGATAGCCAGGGTAGAATCAGCATAGCACAAACAAGTAACACTTCACACACATGCACCATTGTCAACATTCATGCACCACCAAATTACAACTACCAGCCACACTTTTATGAAGAACTAGACACACTACTCACGCATACATACAGAGAACAGAACATCATCCTCTATGGAGATTTCAACTGCGTCTTAAATGCATTGGATACAGTAGGCGGAGAAATGGAGACACAGGTGAGGAGAATGAACGAAGAAGGCACAATCCAGTAAGAGACACTGTAAAACATTTTAGACACACACTTTAATAGACACATTCAGACACAAACACCTAAATACGAGAGAAACAACCCACACAAATAAAATACACCACACAGAAGAAGATTAAATAGGATATACATACTTGCAACACACCACATAATAAAAACTCAATACCTACAAGAAACATTACAGTGCACATACCATAAAGCCATATTAGCACACATCAGTACAAGCAATATAAACACACAGATATTTAAACTTTCATAGCATTAGAAATTTAACAAAACACCTTTTAAGCATACAAAATACGTAAAATACATGGCACAACTTTTACACACATACACAGACCACATACCGACTGATTACATCAGACAATACCGGGACTTGCTGAAAAATACAATATGAAGCATAACACAGCAACTAGCATCCATCATACACAAAGACAGATTAAGACAGGAACAATTTAAACAAACAGCCATACAACTGACAAAACAGATAGACAACAATGCACCACACTTACACTCATCAGAGGAACAATTAGAGCAACACCAACAACACGGATATATGGGTGCTCTCCTTAGAACAAAGCTCTACACAATCACACAAGAGACCCCCAGCAAACAATACATGGTAATTGAACAACACATACAGCATAGCAGACAAATAATTAAAATGATAGACATGCAAGGCAACAGGCAAACAGAACGAGCACAAATAACAGAAGCATTCAATCAATACTACACACATTTATTTACAGCAGAGACAGTAGACACACAGATACAAGAGAACTTTCTACAATACGGTAAAAGGTTGTCAGACGAAGATAGATTAGACATAGAACTAACATTGGCTGACATAACACACGCACTCAGCAAAATGAACAAAGACAAGACACCAGGATCGGACGGTTTATCGGTAGAATTCTACCAAGATGTCTTTCTTGTCTTAGATGGTCTTCTTCTAAAAGTATATCAAGGCACATATGACAAACAACAACTGCATGATAGCTGCAGCATGTCTTACATCACACTCATACCAAAAGATAATACGGACAAAACACAGATGAAAATTACAGACCCATATCACTAATGAACACAGACTATAAAATACTTACCAAGGCACTAACCCACAAAATGAGACCCTACATGCCAAAGCTCATACACCCTGATCAACAATGTGGAGTACCACACAGGAACATCCACCAACATATACATTTCATTAGAGACATCATCACATACACACAGGAGAAAGACTCCCAGGCCTCTCTTTTGTCTTTAGAACAGGAGAAGGCCATTGACAGGATTTCCCACTCTTATCTACACAAAACATTAACACAATGCAACTTAGGGCAGTACTTTGGGAGGTGGATAGCAATCTTGTACCTGAATCCTGAGAGTAGAGTGTTGGTTAACCACACGCTCACTGCGGGCTTCCGGCTCACAAGGTCGGTGAGACAAGGATGTCCTCTGTCGCCGCTCCTATATGTACTGGTTTTAGAACCACTACTAGAAGCAATCAGACAAGACACCAATATCACATGCACATTCATACCAAGGGGAGGAGAGCGGAAGTTGCTTGCATAT
>JACEFZ010021522.1:0-12500 GCA_014155875.1 Cepaea nemoralis
CCTTTTTTTTTTATTCCCCCCGAGGGGAAAGGCATCCTGTTGTCCAAACATCAATGTGGTCAAAGGACCTGGGGTTTTGGGTGAGTATCCGTTGTCCCTTTCTGGCTTTTGGTGTGCGGCGGTGGTTCCTCGCCTGCGCAGATACTCCCCCGACTTCGAAGAATCCGATCTATGAGTTACCGGTCCAAGAGACTATGCCCGGGCGCACGACGTGGACGTGTCACGTCTTGGCCAGTATATAACCCCCCCTTCCCTTGGGAAAAACCCCTCTGCGCCCCATAAAAAGAAATGACTTAGAGATTGGGACAACTGCAGATCAAAGGGGAACAGCCCAAGGGGGAAGACCGAAAAGTAATACCTGGATGTTTTGGCCACATGGCATGTCGAGACAAAACACTGACTGATCCACGTTTGGTGATCGAGTTTGGGAGTCTGACCCCCCACGTTTTCCCCGGCAAGGCCATGATTGATTGATTGACAAAGGAAAATATTATGATAAAATTACTAATAGTATTATAGAAGTGATAGATGATAGATGATAATGATAGATAGAAGATAATAGATAGACTTACGGGAAAAAGGGTACCGGTGACCATCTTGGGATCTCCGGGTGGGGGCTGTAATGATTGTCTCTGGTCAATTCGCGAGCTCGTGCCCGTGTCTGACGTGCTTGGTGAACACGCGTCTGCCCGTGAGGTGAGGTCAGACTGTGAGGCAAAACGTGGATGCCCCCCGGAGGTAGTGCCGATAGAAGGGTGGGAGGCAGAGAGAAGACGATGCAGCTGTTGCCGAGATGGAGGTCGAGGGCTGTGGTGCGAGAGCTATGCATTTATGGTCACCCCTAGTTGACTTACTTACAGCGTTGGGTTTATTTGCAGAAGTGAAGCGTGATGTATTGGCGGGAACGCGTAAAGAAAGGTTATCAGATAATAGATGGATGGATCTTGGGTGGATGGGTGAATAGAGGGGGATAGATGGGTGGATAGATAGATGGATGGATGGAATAAAATTTTTAAAATAGATGATGGAAAATGGATAGATAGATGAATGGAAAATGGATGGATAGATAGTGAATGGAGATGATGAATAGATGAATGGATAGATGGAGGATAAAGAATGGATAGATGGATGGGTAGATGGATGGTAGATGGATATACAGATGGATAAAGGATAGAAGAACGAATAGATGAATGGGTAGATGGATGTATAGTTGGATGGATAGATGGGGGAAAAAATATTTTCAAATTTACTAATTACCGTTATTAAAACTAATGTATTCGTGTGTGTATGTATTAATGTCTGTCTCTCTGTATTTGTCTATTTGTATGTCTCTCAATCAGTCGGTCGGACGGTCAGTCACCATTTCATTCATCGTTCCAATCATACGTCGTTTTTGCCTATTTAAACGTAACATCCTGAGACAGATAGACATACAGAGATAGACAGACAGATAGATAGATAGATAGATAGATAGACAGATAGATAGATAGATAGATAGATAGATAGATAGATAGATAGATAGATAGATAGATAGATAGATAGAGAGGTGGTTGTAGAGACAGAGAGGATAAAAGTAAGTGATACAATTTTCTAGAGGTGATTACACACACGCACGCACACACACACACACTCACCCCCCCCCCCCCCCCACACACACACACACACACTCCCACACACTCACATGAATGACACATATTAAAGACGTTACAGAAGCCTAAGAAATGACCCCAACAGCTAACAGAAATCTCCAAACGCGTGTGCACTCATTTGTGCAGTAGCACTAAGCTGGAACCGTGTTGTTGCGCGGGAGGGATGGCCATTTTGTTGGTGTACTCGAGGCCTAGCTCCATGATACCTGCATCGTAGTTCCGCAAGTGTGACGTCACGTAGAATCGGATTCCTGACGAGGTCACGCGACCTGGAAGAAATGAATGTGAGATGTCACTAAAGGTAGAAGAGGAACACTAAACAAGACAGTAAAATACTTCTACATCCAGGTAGACGAGGAAGCACTAAATAGACTGTTTGGTACATTTACATCCGATGGTAGAAGAAAAAGACTAAACAAGACTGCAAGGTACTGCTAGACTTCAGAGTGTAAAACAATGGTTTGCGTATCCTTTCAGCTGATTGTTGATTTCTTGGCAAGATTACGCTCAGTAGCTTGCCATTGCTTTCTGAGCGGCCGGCTCATTTATCCCGCAAGTCACAAGCGCGGGTAGAACCGCTTTCAATTCTCGCGCGCTGCGAGACGCTTCGTGGATAAACGGGATTACGGAGAAAGTCGTGTAACTCCTCGGCCAGAGAGACCGGCAGACTTCAGAGTAGATGAGGAAATACTAAACAAGACTGTAAGAATGCCTTTCAATGCATGAGAACTGATTTTTTGTTTTAAATCGCGTATTTTATGATTCGAGTGAATGATTGTTGCAGCTAACACGAGTGTATATATTGTATCTGATGACTGATGAGTGAAGGTATGTTAATTTGATGGTTTATAAGAGAAGGTATGTAGCGTCTAATAATGGTTACCTTGTGAAGGCGTGTTGGATTCTAATGAATGGTTGTTATGTAATTAGTATTTTGAGTCTTATGGGTGTTATGTAAAGGTATGTTGGAACTAATGGTTGTTATGTAAGGTATGTTGGATCTAATGGTAGTTATGCAAGGTTGTGTTGAACTAATGATTGTTATGTAAAGGTATGTTGATCTAATGGTTATTATGTAACGGTATTGGGATCTAATGGTTGACGAGTGAAGGTGTGTTGCACATAATAGCTACTTTATGTGGTGGGTGGTGGTATGTTGGATCTAATGGTTTCTGAGTGAAGATATATAGGATCTTTCAATTGCCGAATGAAGGTATCTTGAAAATGAAGGTTGATAAGTGAAGGTTTGTTGTACATAATGGCGGCTTTTTTGTGGTGGGAGTTGGTATATTCGATTTAGCTGTTGCTGGGTGAAAATATGTTGGATCTAATGACTGCTAAGTAATCTTTTATTGTATGTAATATGGGAGGCGTTGTTCACAGCGCGCTGCGAATAATCCTGAGCGTTATTCACACCGCGCTGCGAAGGATAGGCCTACTGAGCATTATACAAAAAAAAAAAAAAAGCATTATACACAGCGCGCTGCTAAGGATAGGCCTACTGAGTATTATACAGAGCGCGCTGCTAATATGTCATTTCGGAGGAAAAATGGCGTAGTGGCTAGAAAACATCTGGAAACGGAACGGCAATATCTAGAAACATCAAGACTTTGTGGGTGAACATCTGGTTGGGAAAGTGACTGCCAATTCCATCAGGGGTGAACCGTATTGTTCGTTGAGGACTTTTGTGGGGACATTCTGGCGGTGGCATTTTGTACAGTCTGCCTGAGCGGGCCGTTGTTTGTTGAGACTCCTGTCTTTTCCACTTTCCACATGGGGCAGAGAGGAATATTTTATGTGATATTCACAGGCACGGGAACGGAGCATAATGGGCACGACCCTTTGCTGTGATGTTGGAATCGCGACTAACGACTAACGACTAGTGGTGCTAATAATATTGAGATTAATAATATGGATATACACTCCGACGACAGTGTGGGCCCTCCAGGCCGAAAAAAACATTTATTGCATCCATCAATCGGTCTAGCAGTCCACCACACACCCAACAGGAAGTGAGTAACACTGAGCTAATGGACCCCTATTTCCCCTAATGGATATTATGGGAGGTGTTATTCACAGCGCGCTGCGAATAATCACTTCGATGTAATATTTGCTTGCGTTAGATATGTTGGAACTAATGGTTGCTGGGTAGTGGTATGTTGGATTTAATGGTTTTTGGTGGAGGTATGTTGGATTTAATGATTGCTGGGTGGAGGTATGTGGAATTTAATGGTTGCTGGGTGGAGGTATGATGGATCTGATGACTGCTGAGTGGAGGTATGTTGCTTTTAATGATTGCTGGGTGGAGGTATGTTAGATTTGATGGTAAATGGGTAGTGGTATGTTGAATTCAATGGTTGCAGGATAGTGGTATGTTGAATTTAATGGTTTTGGATGGAGGTATCTTAGATCTAATGGCTGCTGAGTGGAGGTATGTTGGATTTAATGGTTGCTGGGTGGAGGTATGTTGGATCTAATGGCTGCTGAGTAGAGGTATGTTGGATTTAATGGTTGCTGGGTGGAGGTATGCTGGATTTAATAGTTGTTGGATACAGTGGTATGTTGCATTTAATGTGTTTTGGTGGAGGTATGTTGGATCTAATGGCTGCTGGGTAGAGGTATGTTGGATGTAATGGTTGCTGACCTGTCATCTTCCTAGGATTGTTGTAGTGAACCTCCAACAAAGCAACCCTGGAGTAGTCTGGGCCTCCGACCGGGACCCCTGCCTCTTCTAGGTACAACATTGCCTGGGGGAAAATGGCAGAAAATCTTGTTCGTTACATGGTTACATGGCAGTTTTGAGTTGGGGTGATCGTCATAGTCATTGTTGTTACAATCGTTATCGCTGTTTTCATTACCAGCATAATGATCTGTGTCACTGTTATCATCGTCATCACAATCATCATCAGTATGATTATCATCATCATCGTCATCGTTGTTATTGTCTACATCGTCATTACCATGACCGCCATTGCCATAACCCTCGCCGTATTAAAAAATAACGCCCTTACCACAACACAAATAACGACTACCGGTAGATGTCGGTAAAAATAACGGCTGTATCTGGCCGGTAGTTGCCTGGCCGACCGCTTTAAGAAACACCTTAGGGACATTTAACAAAATTCTGACAAACCTTTCTCTAACAATTTTAGTTCATCCGATCACAAAGAAGTCGAAGATGCATGTATCATATCATTAAGGCCATGTTACTGTAGCACCTTAATTAGGCTTAAAATCGAGAGCCTCTTGATCAATTCTGTGGGATGCATCCATCCGGCGGCAATCAACACTTTAAATTACAAGTACCTCTGAAGTCGGCGTGGATTCGCCTGATGGTGAGGGACACTAATAACAGGGAAAGCTTTTCGACATGAAAGAAAAAATCAGTCTTGTGCTAATAGAAGTAGCGTGTATGAACTACGCTTGAGTTCAAAGCGAGCGAGCTAAAACAATAACAATATTACCTGAGCTCCCATGGCCCAGGCTCCGATAACTCTCCGACACACTTCTAGACCTTCCGGTTGACCTTCAGACATACCAGGTCCACTGTAGACAGGGAGGCGATGGCCTGAAATATGATTAAAGAGGTCAGCACGAGCACAAGCAACTTGTTACTATTGTGGTTGTTGTTTGCGCTTTTTTTTTTCTTTCTGTTTTTCGTCGTTATTCAAGGAGCATAGGTATCCTACCTAACTACCCAAGGGATCAACGGAACATGTGATATCAACAACAACTAAAGGTTCTAGAAAATGTTATCCCCAGGAAGGTTAACCTGGTCAACAAATGCCCGCAGAAATCAGATGTGTCGGCCTAACGGCGCAAGAACGCAGCTCTGCTGTAAACAGGCACAACGCTATCGCGTCAGAAAAAAACTCTGGATTAACGCAGAAGAAGAAGAAAACATGATTAACCCTATGCTGATTGGACCCTGTAACTCCTGTGCCTGAGGCTTATACGGTACCACTTTTGCCACGGCTCCAACCAACCATCCAACTATCCACCCACTCAATCAACCAACCAACCAACTAACTAACCAACTAACTAACCAACCAGCCAATCCCCACCCACACAACCAACCAACTAGACAACCACCTAACCAACCAACCAATCCCCACCCACACAACCAAACAACTAGACAACCACCAAACCAACCAACCAATCCCCACCCACACAACCAACCAACTAACTAACCAACCAACCAATCCCTACCCACACAACCAAACAACTAGACAATCACCAAATCAACCAACCAATCCCCACTCACACAACCAACCACCAACCAACCAATCAGCCACTACCTCTCCACCAACCAATCAACTAATCAACCCTCACCTTCCCACCAACCAGCAAACCAACCAACGAATTAACCAACCAACCAATCCCCCACCCACACAACCTACCCTCAACCAATCAACCCCCCACCCCATCCTCCAATCAACCACCAACCAACCCAACCAACCAATCCCCCTAAACAACCCAATCACCAACCGATCAATCAACCCCCACCATCCAACCACCTACCTACCAACCCACCCACCCACACACAAACCAACCATCCCACCAACCAACCAACTAACCAACAAATCAATCAACCAACCTCCTAATCAACCAATCAAACCCCTCATCAACCATGCCGCCAACAATAAAACCAACAGTCCATTCCCCCAAACAACTCCCACAACAAAACAAATTAACCAACTAATCTCACAGAACAAACCAATAAATCATCCAACAAATCCCACACAACCACCCAGCAAATCAACCAACTAATTCCACAAACCACCCAACAAATCAAAAAACGAATCCCACAAAACTAACCAATAAATCAACCAACCAATCAATCTTACATCAATTAGCCAATCCATCAACCAACCAACTAACCAACCAACCAATCACCTACCAATCAACCAACTAATCCCTACAAACCAACTAACCGATTCCCCAACAACCAACAAACACACATCATCATCCAATCACAAACACCCCAAGTAATCAAATCAACCCACCAACCAATCCCCAAAACCAACCAACCAGCCAGACAGCCAGACAACCAACCAACCAACCAACCAACCAACCATCCAACCAACCAACCACCAAGCAACCAACTAACCAACCAATCAACTAACAAATCCCTCTCCCCAAACACATCTACACATGTTGCAGACAGTACTCACGCTTGCTCACTTCACAGTGGAACACTTCCATGTGATGAACCAGGTTCTCGTTTCCTTCTGTAATGATTCCCTCATACTGTAGGAAGAAATACATGCCGCAGAGAATCTTGTCAGGTGGAGGACACACCTGTCTGTCGTCGGTTGGTCTATCTTACAACCTACCTATTTACATGTCTGCCTGCCTGACTGCCTGCAAAACTGAGTATGTCTGTGTATTTATCCATCGTCCATCCATCCACCCGTCTGTTTGTTTGATCGTTTGTCTGTCTATCCGCATCTCTTTCTACATGACCGTCTGTCAAAGACTTAGGAGGAAGCTCTGAGCTAAGAAGAGCTAAAATAGAGCTTAGTTAGAGGGCAAGTGACGTAATAGGACAGGAGACCAGACAGAAGAGACACAAACGCTATAAATAGCTATAACGGGACACACTTGTGTCAACAAGGAGGGCAACCAGTGCAGAGGAGCTGGTGTTACCCAAGAAACTGGGAAACCGAGTTCACGAGGTAAGGACCAAGTAACTCTGGTCAACACAGCCCAGTGCCCAGCACGTAAACCAACTAGAGCACGCTGAGCTGAATTGCTTGTGGCTGAACATGCCACTCTCAGCGGGCTCAGACAGAGACCGGGACGGCGTAGGAATCAGACGTGTATCCGCTAGGGATACTTTGTAGTTGTGAAGGACAGTAATATCGTTATAATAGTCTAGCTTAGCTTCAGTAGGTATATATGTATATCATCTCCTCATTCCATCTTATCGTCATCACATTCTAAGATGTTTAATACCGTTGTGGTATTCCGCTCGTGGAGCTATTGTATGATCTGCTCCGAATAAAAATGTATCCTTTTGCAAACAATACGAGTGTCACTTTCGTGTAGTGCAAAAGAAGGGAATCCTTGTATGCCTGTCGCAAGTGGGTTGCTGACACCGTCTGTTCGTTTGTCTGTCTGTCTGCCTATCTATCTGTCCACTCGTCCGTCGGTCCGTCCGTCTGTCTGTCTGTCCAACTATCCTTTCACCTATCTGTCCTCCCGATTGTCTCTCCATCTATCCATTATTCATCCATGCATGGATATATGCCTCCACTCATAATTTATCAATGCACCCATCCATCCATTCACCCATCAACCCAACACGCTTGCATGCATCCAACCATCAATCCAACATCCGTCCATCCATCCATTCATCCATCCATCCATCTGTGACCCTTATACATACCCGTCTGAGAGTATGTCCTTTATTCCTCAAAATTTCTCTATCCACCTTTGTCGTTTCCTCTTTGTAGAACTTCACAACGTGTTCATTTGAGTCGCTAAAAGATTTAGTTTACAGTTAATGAGTCGCTAAAGGATTCAGTTTACAGTTAATGAGTCCTAGATATACAAACACACAAGCAAGATTCACACAACTTTCACGACCACAGAAATATCAATTGGGGAACCCTTTGAGACCAATTAGACAGTTCATAAATAAACACACATGTATTGTTTGGCGAGAATAGAAGTAGAAGACAGAAGAAGGGATTAGAGGACACACTAGACCAGTGGTTCTCAACCGGTGGGAATTTCCTCCCAGGGGGGAATTTTGGGGTTTCCAGGGGGGGGGGGGAATGAAGATTATTTCAAGATCGCGTTAATACAAGAACCGATTACTTGATCTTGTTTTTCCCTTCATACTTTACGCTTCTGTACGTATCACCCTTCTGAAATTCATTTTATAACGTAAGTAGACCCGCAAATCACATTTTATGTAGATGTCTAGACTTGTTTTAGTATGTGCTATTAAATTTAGCTTCAATTATTACATGTACTGTGTAGGGGCAGGGGGAAATTTTTAGGGAGGAAATACGAAAGGGAGGGGGGGGGGAGGGAATGACGTTCTAAAAGTATGGTAATGGGGGGGGGGGGGGAATGACGTCCTAAAAATATGGTGAGGGGGGGGGGAATGACGTCCTAAAAATATGGTGAAGGGGGGAACGGACCAAAAAAGGTTGAGAACCACTGCACTAGACAATATTTAAAAAATGAAAGCTATAGTTACCAACCAGGATTTGAAACTGTCGCCACCAAATAACGATAGCGTCTCGCTGCAGGAACAAATACACTTCGACTAGTTAGTCACGCCTCGAAGTACACTTGTTCCTAAAGCGAGACGCTCTTGTCATGTGGAGGTAACTGGTTCAAGTCCCAGTCAGTAACTATAGTTTTCAATGGTTATGTCGTCTGGCGTGTCCTTTGATCTCTACTTCTTTCTCTACGTCTATGAGCGCCAAACAATAATGTGTGTTTATTTATTTATTTATGAATTCCACACACAATTAAACAAACACAGTCACTGCTCGGGTGTCCCTGTTACCTGTATGATGTGATGTGGCGTCTTGAGGTCCGGGAGAATCACCGTCTCCCACCAGTAGGTCGTCTCCTCGCTTGGAACAGTGATCTGAGCATGATGATATACAAGTTTGATGATGACAATAGCAATAGCAAAAGCAAAACCAATAATAATAATAATAATAATAATAGGTTTACTAAGTGTTGTTTTGCATGGTCTAATATTACTGAAGGAAATATAATAGTAGTAGCAGTAGTAGTAGTAGTAGCAGTAGTAATTGTAGTAGTAGTAGTAGTTGCAGTAGTTGTAGTAGTAGTTGTAGTAGTAGTAAGTAGTATCAGTAGTTTACATCCCCGGGTCAAGGACGAATAGTCAACATTTTAGTCCAGCGTAGGGGTTGAACCCGTTACCTTGTCCTCAGCATACCGGAAGTATAAAAGCAAATGCTCTTATCCATTCGGCCAGCTGACCTTTAACGCCGGTAATAATAATAATAATAATGATAATGATAATAATAATAACGTAATTAATTAGTTCAGGATTCCTTTTCACATATGAGGCTTCTTGGGTATATAGCGCTAGCCGCAGTCAATATCCTGGCGGGGATTTTCTTCTTGCTCTGCTTCCTCCTCCCCACCCTGGTATCTAACACCCTCAATTATTTTCAGTTGTCCGATCGACCGACCGACTCACCGACAGACCGATTGACCGACCGACCGACCTACCCACCGACCGACAAACCGACCTATCGATCGACTCCTTTATGCGTTCCTGAACGGTCCATCCGATTGAGATGAAATTTTCTACAGATGTTCTTCTCACTCCCGCCGAGCCAACTGGCATAGTTTGTTAGTTTAAAAACAGTTATTTACGTATTAAATCAATATTAAAGGAAAGACGTCTAATTAAGGGGACTTAAAAACAAAAGTTATATCAAGGGGCATTACTTTTAGTAACATTGCTATATTATGTAATTTAAATAATTGTTGTATTTTTCTTAAAGTTTTATAACATGTTTAAAGAAGTTATCTACAAGCATATGCGTTATAAAAAAAGGTGATAAACACTTTAAGGCATCTTCAAAGTTTTCGTAAAAATAATGGATCTATTTTAGATACGTGAACATTTTGGAACCCATTTTTCCCGCAACGGGAACGGGAAAGGGCCGAACATATACTCTGTGCACCACAGTCGTATCTGGTATAAACAAAGTGATAAAAACTTTAAGGCATCTTCAAAGTTTTCGTAAAAATAATGGATCTATTTTAGATACGTGAAAATTTTCGAACCCATTTTTCCCGCAACGGGAACGGGAAAGGGCCGAACATATACTCTGTGCACCACAGTCGTATCTGGTATAAACAAAGTGATAAAAACTTTAAGGCATCTTCAAAGTTTTCAGTAAAAATAATGGATCTATTTTAGATACGTGAAAATTTTCTAACTCTGAACAATATCATCGAAGCTACAATTTTAAGTGTGAAAGATGTACTGTTGCCTCGCATCCCAATGATTCCAACAGATATGCCATTCGAATTCAAACGTCTGCAGTTTCCGAATAGATAGATAGAAAGATAGAAAGATAGATAGATAGACAGACAGACAGACAGACAGACAGACAGACAGACAGACAGACTGACAGACTGACAGACAGACAGACATACAGACAGACAGATAGATAGATAGATAGATAGATAGATAGATAAATAGATAGATAGATAGATAGAGAGATAGATAGATCCCCGCCAGAGATAGATAGATAGATAGATAGATAGATAGATAGATAGATAGATAGATAGATAGATAGATAGATAGATCGATCTCCGCCAGTTACTGGGCGAAGCCGGGCTGGGTCAGCTAGAATTACAATAAAGAAAGAGACCAGTTGCAACCCTACCTCAGGCATCCTCACGTCAAAGGTCCATGTGTCATCAGGGACATTAACTCTGCCAAGGTCTGGTTTCAGGAGTTGTGTCCTCTGAACTCCGTGACGTAATTGCGTGACATCAGAACCAAACGGCAAACCAAATAAGGCATCAGACTCAACGAAAATCACGTGGGTCGTCCCATTCTTCAAAAAAAACAAGATACAATATCAAAGCTGGAAAGAAGAGGGGTAATAAAAATAAAACATAAAAAAATAGTACATGCTGAGGGTTTTAAGAATATCTTGGATACAGAAAAGATCAAATGAATCAATACAAAAACTGAATATTGAAGAAGGTTGGCTTATAAAGAGGATAAAACAAAGAAAATTGAAATATTTTAGTCACTTGAAACGTCACGAACATTTGGATAGAACAGTCATGGAGGGGTATATGCCCTTGAAGAGAGGAAAAGGAAGCCAAAGAGTAGATGGGTGCAGGATGTGGCAGATGATCTCCAGATGGGTGTATCGGACGCGGGGCATCTGGCTTATGTCTGAGAAGTTTTCCGGACGGTTGTTATGGGAACCCTGGATGTACAAGAGATACAGTATGCAGGGTTACGCGCTACCTTCTTGATTTTCCAGCCATTGAGGATAGAATAGAAAATTGCAGAGCACGTGCCTATCTCAGAGTCAATGCAAACACATAACATCCATTGCATAGTGAAATTAAGAAGGTAAAGGAAGCAGATTAAAAAGAGGAAAGTCGTGGATGGGTTAAGCCGAAGGCATTCTTTTCTGTGTTCATTTGAGGACTTAGAACCTGACAAGGAGTGGGTACAAGTGCCAACAGATTCTTGTACGTCCTTTTCAGTTTGCATCCAACTAGACAAAAGATGCAGACAAGAAAATCCGGCTGCTGTGGAGGCGGAAGTACAAGCGTTGATCTTCGAGAATTCGTTAGACGATGATGCTGTCATTTGCACAGATGGGTCGGTCGCTCGACGATGAGAAGTTCATGGGCCTTTACGGCTCAGGCCGGAGGGAAAATTGTAAAGGAAGATTCTGGTGCTTTTGCTTTGACCACAAGTAGCCCGACTATGGAAATCATGACAGTAAGTAAAGCAATAACATGGCTCGAGACACAGACATTCACTAGGGCATGTTTCCTTATGACTCAATGAGCACGCCCAGGGAGACAGAGATGGGGTGGATCCGAAGAAAGTAGTTGCTGTCTCTGGAGCGGTCTGGGCTGACAAAGATTAGTTTCATCTTCGTGCCAGGGCATGCGGGAGTACAAGGAAATGAGCGGGCTGACAAACTTGCAGGTAGGGCTACTGTGGAGGGCGGACGAGCCATGGACCAGGCTGACATTCTGAATGCTTTACGAGAAGTAAGTCGTTCGCAAGAACCAAGTGGTGACTGAATCTACAACCATGGTCAGGATGCAAGAACAGCAAATTAAAAGAGGTGTGACAAG